>RXID01014425.1:290000-781005 GCA_005019695.1 Trichopus zeylanicus subsp. travancoricus
AATAGAGCACGTGGCTATGAACCATGGTGTCGAGGGTTCGAATCCCTCCTTGCCCATAACCAACCCAAAAAGGAAGGACCTTTCCTTTACCTCTGTAGGTGGGAAAATCATGATCAGGATAGTGGACACAAAGCTATTGAACTATGGGTCTTTTGTCAAAATAGGTAGAGCAAGTACAAGTATACAAGTATTAGTAGAATGTGTAAAATGTGTTCCTCATCATTGTCATTAATTTGTTTGCTCACAGTAATTATGGCCTATCGGGAGAATCGATGACTGCATCTTTGATGCACTGCTAGTACATTATCCGAGAATTCTTAATTGGCTATTTACAAGGGATTATCCTGGATCTACACTGAGGATGGTGATTCTCAAAGACAATGAATTGGTTACCTACTCCTAATGGTCAAAATGAGCCCTTTATTTATTTATTTCATTCAATTCTTCATTCTTGAATTAGGAATTAATCAGATCTCCCCAAGTAGGATTCAAACCTAAGACCAGTCAGTTAACAGCCAACTGCTCTACCACTGAGCTATTGAGGAACAACAGGAGATTCGACCTCATAGAGTTCAAATCCTGTTCTCAACCCATGAACAATATGAGTCTGAAGCCTCCTTCGTAACTCTTGGAACTTCTTCGTAGTGGCTCCTTCCATGCATTATTTCATAGGGAACCTCAAAGTGGCTCTATTTCATTATATTCCATCTATATCCCAATTCCATTCATTTAATATCCCTTTGGTGTCAGTGACATAATAGATGAGATGTCATTCAATTGAAGAAGATGGTATTATTGACATAAGAGATGTCAGTTTTAGTCCCTATATATGGAAAGTTAAGAAATCATCATATAATAATCGAGAAATTGCAATAGAAAAGAAAAAAGGGGAGGTTTGTGATGATTTTGAAATCTTTTCCATTATGTAATCTATTATCCTTATGCATGAAGATAATAAATTTGGTCATTGTGGTTGGACTCTATTATGGATTTCTGACAACATTCTCCATAGGGCCCTCTTATCTCTTCCTTCTGTGAGCTTGAGTTATGGAAGAAGGAACCGAGAAGGAGGTATCAATGACAACAGGTTTTATTATAGGACAACTCATGATGTTCATATCGATCTATTATGCACCTTTGCATCTAGCATTGGGTAGACCTCATACAATAACTGTCCTAGTTCTACCATATCTTTTGTTTCATTTCTTCTGGAACAATCAAAAAAACTTTTTTGATTATCAATCTACTACCAGAATTCAATGCATAATTTTATCATTCAATGTGTATTCCTGAATAATCTAATTTTTCAATTATTCAACCATTTCATTTTACCAAGTTCAACATTAGCCAGATTAGTCAACATTTATATGTTTCGATGCAACAACAAGATGTTATTTGTAATAAGTAGTTTTCATGGTTGGTTAATTGGTCACATTTTATTGATGAAATGGGTTGGATTGGTATTATTCAGGATACAGCAAAATCATTCTATTCAACCTAATAAGTACCTTGTTTCAGAATTGAGAAATTCTATGGCTCAAATCTTTAGTATTCTCTTATTTACCACCTGTGTCTACTATTTAGGCAGAATGTCGTCGCCTATTGTCAAACCTCAAAAATGGAAGAAGGGGGAGAAAGTGAGGAAGAATGCAATGTAGAAATAACTTCCGAAATGAGGGAGACTAAATAGGAACAAGAGGGATACACCGAAGAAACCCCTTCCTTTTCTTTGGAAGAAAAGAAGGATCCAGACAAAATAGATGAAATGGAAGAGATCCGAGCAAATGGAAAGGAAAAAGCAAAGGATGAATTCTACTTTTACTTTAAAGAGACAAGCTATAAAGATAGCCCAGTTTACGAAGATTCTTATCTTGATACCCATCAAGATAATCGGCAATTGGGTAGACTTAAAGAAGATAAAAAAGAAAAGACTTATTTAATATAGAAAAAATCTCTTGTGAATTTTCTTTTTGATTATAAACAATGGAATCGTCCATTGCGATATATAAAAAATGATTGATTTGAAAATGCTATACGAAATGAAATCTCACAATATTTTTTTTTATACATGTCCAAGTGAGGGAAAAAAAATCTTTTACATACCCGCCCAATTTATCGATTTTTTGGAAATGTTAGAATGGAAAATTTTTTTTGTACACGACAGAAAAACTATCCCATGAAGACTAGTATAGTCATTGGTTTTATACCAATGAACAAAAAAAGTACAACTTGAGTAATGAATTACTAAGTAGAATGAAAGTTCTAGAAAACTCTTTTCTAGATATGCTCGAAAAAAGAACCATATTATACAATGATGAAAATGAACAAAAATGCTTGCACAAAGCATATGATCCTCTTTTGAATGGACCATATCCTGGGACAATAAAAAAAATTACATTCACATACAATCAAAAATGATTTCCTATTTTCTACAAAAGAAAAATTTTCCATAGAAACTTGGAGATAAATACAAATGCAAGAAATACAAGAAATGTAAGATAAGATATATACAAGAATAAATAAGACAATATTCATCCACCCCTTATATATGTGATTCCTTCCCCTATAAAGAAACTAAAAAGACCAATTCCATTTTTAATTCCCTCAATTATACATCTATCAAAAAATTGAGTTAATTCTGCCACTCCTCTTATCCCCATTGTAAAGATCTTAGTATAAATAATATCCATGTAACCATGATTATATGACCAATTGTATATCACAATTTTTATTTGATAAAAAAGAATTCTCTTAAGGCCTATTTTTATAGATGAATTGATTAAGTCCAAATTTTGGAAAGCTGAATAAACAGACCCATAGAAAATAAATGCTATGAATAGTCTAAAACGAGCTATAGTTGCTGACAAAATTACGTTTATGAAAAATTCATACCAATTCGGAAAATGATTTGAATCTGAGTGGAAAGGGTTTGTTGATGTTGATATAGTTAACCATTTCGATAATATATCAAAATATATTACTCCTATATCAAAACAAACTCCTATTAATCCAATAAACAAAATAAATAGTACCAATACAAATAGAAGAAATAGCATAGTATTGTCTGATTCATGAGGATACGTGTAAGCATATTTAGTTCACAAATAAGTACAAAAGTATTGCATCCGATTTATTACATTATCATATATTTTATATATACCCTTTGAAAAAAGAATACCTTATTAGTATTAGTTGTAATTGAGAAAAGTAAATTTGGATTGTCTATTTTGGGTACCTCTTTTCCCCATATACATATAGATATTGAGTGACTTTTAGTACTACCATAATTTTGAGCATGAACAAGCAAATATCCATCAAAAGTAAGTAAATACACACGAAACATATAAAATCAGTTAATTCTACTGTCAAATAGGCTATTATTGTGAAAATTGGTGAATACAACCAACTATTAGAAAGAATTTCATCTTTAAACCAAAAACAAGCAAGAGGTGGAATACCACAAAGAGAAAGTGTACCTAATAAAAACGTAGTTCTTGTAACTGGAACATATTTTGTTAAACCACCCATAAGAACCATATTCTGACTTTTATCTGGCAAATATCTAACAACAGGTTCCATTGAATGAATAACAGATCTAGATCCCAAAAATAATAAAGCTTCAGAATAAGCATGAGTGATCAAATGGAATAAAGCGACTCGATAAGAACCTATACCTGGAGCTAACATAATATAACCCAATTGAGACATTGTGGAATAGGCTAAACTTCTTTAATGTCTCCTTGAGCAAGAGCCAAAGTAGCTCCTAATAGTAGTGTTATCATACCCATTAAAGAAATAAGATTCATTATTGAAGGTATAACTATGAAAAGAGGAAAAAGATGGGCTATAAGGAAAATTCGTGCTGCTACCATAGTAGCAGCATGAATAAGAGCTGAAATGGGAGTAGGTCCCTCCAAAGCATTGGGTAACCATATGTGAAGAGGAAATTGTGCGAATTTTGCAACTGCACCAATCAATAATAAAAAGGCACACAAACTAGTAAATAAAAGATTGACCTTACTATTATAGATCATGTTATTAACTATTTCAAACAAATCCCGAAATTCTAAACTACCAGTTATCCAATAAAAACTTAAGATCCTAATAATAAACCAAAATCCCCTACACGATTAATTAAAAAAGCTTTTTGACAAACACTTGCAACAATAGGTCGTGTGAACCAAAAACTTATTAAGAAATATGAACACATTCCTACAAGTTCCCAAAAAATATGAATTTGTATCAAATTGGAACTAGTAACTAATTCCAACATGGAAGTATTTAAAAAACTTATATAAGCAAAAAATCTCAATATCCCTAATCATGAGACATATAATTGTCACTATACATAAGAACCATGATTTCAACAATAGTAATTAGTATTGACATAATAGAAGTAAGTGGATTGATCAAGTATCCGAACTCTAATGAACAATCATTATTGATAATCCAAGAACATAGGTATTGATAGATAAAACTTCCATTTGTTTGCTGAATAGTCAGATTGACTGAAAACCCCATAACTATACTTCGCAGTAAAACACTAACGAAAGTCCACATACGACGACTATTCTTTGTTGCTGTCGAAACAAAAGGAAGTCCAAATCCTATTGACAAAGTAACGGGAAGCAGAAGAAAGAGTATTATCCATGCATATTGATATATATGTTCCATAAAAAAAATAAATTCTAATTTTTCTTTAATTTAATGTATTTAGTTTAGTTGTTTCTGGTTCACCAATTCTACCTTTTTTAAAAGTAACAACAAACAAAATTTCATTTTTTAATTGATTCGAATATAGATCATATTGCTAATTAATTATTTAATCTAATTAATTAGCAATACGATCTATATTCGAATCAAATATTGTTTTGGTGCAACTTAATCAATTAATTGATAATTGATCAAGTTCGGGGCAAGGTGTCTATAATTTTAATTTAAATTAGAACTACAAAACCTAATAAGATAACCTTAGTTATTTTTTATTTCAATTCTATACGAAGTATCATAGGATTGGGGATTTCCAATAAACAGAAGTTTTTCTTATTTGATTGGAATCTAATTAATTAATTTGACAAACCAATTAATCAATTACACAATGAGTTAGATTTCAAATAAATTAACTAGAATACTTAGATCTTTTTTTATTTAGTATTAACCAATGTTAATATGTTAATGCCATATGTTATGCGATGGGCATGTATTATATATTTTATTTATATATCAATTTCTATATAATTTTATTGGATTTTCTCTTTTGATTTTATTATATATATATATTTGTTGTATATTAGAAACAAAAAAAATTTTCTGAGAAAATAAAATGAAAAAAATGTTAAAAAAAAACTCTTATTTATGTTCGTGCAATGCAATAAGTTAAAAAGAAAGAACAATCTTTTTTAAACAATACATGTCTTCCACATAGAACAATAAAAATTAGTAATTTAAATGGGGAGAAAACAAATTGAAGAACCCGCAAATACTGGCAAAACAACAATTATTGTTAACCAAGGAAAAGAACTCGTGATAAAGACAAGATACACTTTGACTAGAAAAATCCATGCTCGGAATAATATATTTTATCAAGTACAGGTTTTTGTTGGAAAAAAGAAATCAAATGATTCAAGTAGAGTTTTTTGTAGTGTATCAATAAGATAGACCCATGCTGCGAGTTGTTTCATGCCATAAATAAACATGGACACTCAAAAAATCGGTTGGGCAAGTGGATTCACATCTCTTATAACCCACACAGTCCTCGGTTCTTGGCGCGGAAGCAATTTTCTTAGCTTTACATCCATCCCAAAGTATCATCTCCAATACATCTGTGGGGCAAGCTCATACACATTGAGTACACCCTATACATGTATCATAAATTTTTACTGAATGCGACATTGGATCTATAAATTCAAGTTTTGAACATAAGAATTTTCGATCTGGTTCATAGTAACTTAATCATATATTTATATTATAGATTATAGATACTAGAAGAAATGGTGGTTTATCAAATTTTTGAATCCATATCTAAACTAAAAACTAAAATAAAGATATATTAATATTTCTAACTCTGTTCATAAGAAAGGGCCAATAAACTTTGACTTCTGTTTCTACAAACGCAATCATAGTGCATGCTAATTTCAATTCAAATTTGTCAAAAATCAATAGAAGAATGAATTCTAATGTATTTAGATTAGAAATTAATAGAATTTATTATAGTATAATTAATTCTAATTAATTATACTATAATTATACTATATAAATTCTACTATAATTATACAATATATATGTCTCTCTTTATATGTATATGATTATTTTATATTTATTTTTATTGTAATTAATTATTCAATAGATTCGATTGATTAATACGAGTTGATTTTTCTATTACAATGGATTGCCAAAAGAATAGCTAGCCCAGTAGATACTTCAGCGACTAATAGCTATAACAAAAATTGAGAAAATGTCTCCTTTTAATTGGAAATTATCAAATAAATCATAAAGTGTTACAAGATTAATATTAACTGAATTTAGTATAAGTTCATGACACATAAGTGCTCTAACCATGTTTTGACTTGTGATCAATCCATAAATACTACTCAAAAAAAAATATACACTCACAAAAAATACATGTTCGAACATCATTGACTAATTCCTCATCAAATTTCGATATGAACAAAAATTCAACTGGATTTCCTTGACTAGAATAGAACACTTACAAAACAAAAGAAGGTATTGGCAATAGATTTAACAAAAAATCTTTCTATTTTTTATTTGATTTAGAACTTTTCTTTTACTTTTAATTCTAAGTATTTTTACTAACGAGCCATAGTAATTGTACCTATTAAAGAAATTAGAAGAATTATCAAAATAAGTTCAAACAAAAGATAAAAATTGGTTGATAAACGAATCCCAATTTGTTGAACATTACTTATTAAGTCTTGTTCTATAATCTGGTTTGATCTTGTAGTCCAAATAATTCTGCACCATGATGTGTTTGGGATAGTAGTAATTAGTGAAAAAAAATACTTGTAGAAATCATTGAAGTATCTCCATCTCCAATGGTCCAAAGATGGGAATCATTGGAATATTCTAAACTCTTCATGAACATTATAGCAAATATGATTAAGACATTTATGACTCCCACATAAATAAGGAGCTGCATAGCAGCTACAAAATAGGAGTTTGATGGAATATAGAATAAGGATATACAAAAAAGAATGCATCCCAATGAAAAAGCAGAAAAAATGGGATTGGTAAGTAATACCACTCCCAAACCCCCTAATATAAGAACTGATCCCAAAAATTTTACAAGAATACCATGTATTGGTCCAAGTAAATCCATTACATATAATGTATAAAATAACAGATAAAGATATTTCATGACCTTACTGAATGGTCCAGGAAAAAGGTTACTCTATTTTTTTCTTGTATCATGTATATGATACATTCCTAATTTAAATTTTATCTTCATGTATTATGGATTAATGTAGATAAACTTATTGGATCAATCCTATCCTCTCTTTTTTTAGCCAAAAAAAAGTAGTTCAAATATTCAAAATCATCACCAAAATCTATTTTGAGTTTAAATTAAAGAATAATTTTGAACACCAAGTGGTTATAATTAGTATTTGTAGTTACTAACCAAAGAAAACAAAAGAATCTTGGATTTTTTATATTAAAATGAAATTTTAGTAATTAGTAATCATTCTCAAATCAAGTGTCTATTTGGATTTGAGTCAAATTCAAAACTGTTTGAATTGTGTAATCTCCAATTACTGACATCGGTAACCATCCCAAGGCAATTTGATCATAAGTAGAAAGTTCATATTCTTCAGTCATTGATAAACAATTTGTCGGACAATACTCAACACAGTTACCACAAAATATACAGAACTTGAAATCAATACTGTAATTAAGCAATTGTTTTTTTTACTATTTTTTCTAATCTCCAATCAACAACAAGTAGATCTATGGGACATACACGAACACATACTTCACAAGCAATACATTTATCAAATTCAAAGCGAATTCGACCGTGAAAATGCTCTAATGTGACTGATTTTTCATAAGGATATTGAATAGTTATAGGTAAATAATTTTTTTGGGATAAGGTAATTATAAAACTTTGACCAATGTACCTTGCAGCTCGTACTGTTTGTTGACCGTAGTCTATGAACCCAGTCACCATAGGGAACATATTGTATATCCATGAATAAATTGATGTTTCTTTTTCTTGTTTGAGAGAGGTTAATAGAATATCATTATTTTTTACTTATAGTGAAACAAGTTGTAAAGAAGTTGTCAATAAGAGATTACCAAGAGAGATAGGTAAAAGAAATTTCCATCCAAGATTTAATAGTTGGTCCATTCCCATCCTAGGTAAAGTCCATCTTGTTGTGATAGAAATGAACAGAAACAAATAAGCTTTAACTAATGTAATAAAGATAGCAATTGGAATTCCAAAGACTGCAACCATTTTATTTTTTTAAAAAAGTTCGAGACGGAATATGTACGGAATAAATAAACTCCACCCTCCTAAGTAAAGGACTGTTACAAATAGTGAAGAAACAAATAGATTTAGGTAACAAGAAATGTAAAATAAACCGTATTTGATACCTAAATATTCAGTTTGATAACCTGCTACTAATTCTTCTTCTGCTTCTAGTAAATCGAAAGGTAATCTCTCACATTCTGCTAGAGAAGAAATTAGGAAAACTATAAACCCTATGGGTTGACGCCACAGATTCCACCCCCAAAACCATATTTCGACTGTGTCTCAATTATATCCACTGTACTTAAACTGTTAGATAATCATAGTTGATAACAACATCACTATTCATATCGCTATTCCAAAATCGTACATGAAACCTCAGCTTCATACGACTCCTCTATGGTTACAACTAAATGTAAGGACCGATATTATTAGAATTCTTGTAGGGAAATAGAAGAATAAAGATACATAACATAGTCCTAAATTAGACCAAAAAAATTCAGTTTGCTAGGATAACAAAAGAGCACTTTCGAATTGATCTCATCCCTTAGAATTCCAATTTTTTCTTGTTCAGTAATAACCTAATCTTTTAACAAAATACTCGTTATATCAATTAAGGAATTAGATACTAGTTCACAAATCATGATAAGAATTCCATATGTATATATATGGATGGAGGAAAAAAGAAATAAAGATCTTTTTTTTATTATTCATTTTTTTCTGATTCTATCTATTATATTTTTTTTATTGTATTATTGTATGTGTTCCATTGCTTTTGTTCCTATCTTCTTTCTAAGAACTAAAAATAAAAATAAGCTACTCTGAAAAAAAAAGGATTAATTCGTTCTTGCTAGTTATTTCTTAAATCAATGAGTAAGACCATATTCCAGATCTGAATCGTGCGGGAGTACTGCTTGATCATTTCTACCAACTTAAAGCCTTTTTATGATTCATTTTATGTGGAAATAACTCTTTTTTGATACTTGAGATTATCTCTATTACAAATCTTTTGTGTACTTTAGTGTTCCTAATCGTCCACAAATTTTTATTGATCCCCGGTATGGTAATACATGCAAGACAGTAGTAGAAACTTCTTACAATTGATCTTTCGCACCCACTTCAAGATATGATAACACTAATCTAATCAAAGAATCTCAATCTTGGGGTAAATGGTGTAAACTATTTATGTTTACTTTCACTTTATTCTTGTACATAGGGAATGAGATTTTGTCTTCTTACTGTGAATTTTTAGGTTGTTTTGTTTTACTTATATAACTATCAGCTTTAACTCATTGCCTCAAATGATAAATAAAAAGAGAATATCTATTCAATATATTTAAGGTCTTTTCTTTCATTTTTTTCCTTATTTCTAGTAGAGAGGGAAAAGCTGATGTTCAATGAATCGCATGTAGAGATATTGATAAGACACATAGAGTTAATGATTATTCATAACTAATAGATTGAGCAGCAGCTCATAGACCACTTGAAAAGGAATATTTATTATTTGATCCATATCTTGACATAAGAGCCCCAATAGGCGCAATACTTGAAATAGAGATCCATAAAAAAACACCTATACTAAGATCAGCTATAACAAGATGATACCCAAAAGGAATTGCTAAATAATTTAGTAAAATTGATATGACTGCTAGATGGCTCAATGCTAAACAAACAAATATTCCTTCTAGATGGTAAGAGGTCCTCTTTAAAAAGTAGTTTGGTCTCATCCGCTAGAGCTTGAAGAATTCCCAATGCACTGGCATATTCCGGCCCAATATGTTGTTGTACGACTGTGGAGATTTCTCTTTCTAACCACACAATTACCAGTATCCCTATTATGATTCTTAATAGAAGGGTCAAAATAGGGAGAAATAGCCATACGAATCCATAGACTTCTTTTAAGGATTCAGAAGAAAAAGAATTGATAGATTGGACTTTTATCGTATCAATTATCATTTCAACGATCAACTTCTCCCATAATGATATCTATACTACCTAGTATCATCATGATATTAGCCACTTTTATTCTTTTAACTAGTTGGAGAAGAATTTGCAAATTGATGAAACTGGGTGGACGAATTTTCCATCTCCAGGGAAAAACACTATTATCTCCTATCAGATAAATTCCTAATTCTCCTTTTGGGGCTTCTACTCTCATATAAAGTTCTTGTTTCGACAATTCCAAATTGGGTGAAGGTTTTTTATTAATGAATCTATATGCAAAATGTTTCCATTCAAAATTTCTTGTTCTATCAAAGCGTCGGACTTCCAAATTCTCATAGGGCCCCTTGAGAATCCC
The DNA here is from genome assembly GCA_005019695.1 of Trichopus zeylanicus subsp. travancoricus. NCBI lineage: Eukaryota > Viridiplantae > Streptophyta > Magnoliopsida > Dioscoreales > Dioscoreaceae > Trichopus > Trichopus zeylanicus. Next base: position 300,785 of record RXID01014425.1, read on the forward strand.
TTCTATAGCCTATTGAATAATTTTTATGGATTTTTTTCATTTCACCTATTTGTACTAAATAATGAGCTAATGAATCTCCCTCTTTTTGCCATTGGACGTCCCAATCGAATTTATTGTAACACTCATAATGATCAACTTTATGAAGATCCCATGGGATTCTAGAAGCTCTTACCATTGGTCCTAATAAGCCCCTATTTATTGCTTCCTCCCCACCAATAATGCCCACCCCTTCAACTCATTCTAAAAAAATGGGATTTTGTGTAATAAGTTTTTTATATTCAGAAACTCCTCTTAGAAAATAATCACAAAAATCCAAACATTTATCTATCCAGCCATGGGGTAGATCAGCAGTTACTCCTCCGATACGGAAATAATTATGCATCATTCGCATACCTGTAGTAGCTTCAAATAAATCATATAGTAATTCCCACTCTCTGAAAATATAGAAAAAGGGAGTGTGTGCACCGATATCCACCATAAAAGGTCCAAGCCATAGTAAATGAGAAGCTATATGACTCAGTTCTAGCATAATTACTCTTATATGGCTGGCCCTTTTGGGTACTTGAACATTTCCCAATTGTTCTGGCACATTTACCATTATTGCCTCTATGAATATGGTAGCTAAATAATCCCAACATGTTACATAAGGTAGATATTGTATAATTGTTTGATTTTCTGCTATTTTTTCCATTCCTCTATGTAAATAGCCCAATATGGGTTTATAGTCAATAACATCTTCACCATCAAGAGTAAGGATCAGTCGAAGAACACCATGCATTGATGGATGGTGAGGACCCATATTAACTATCATGAGACCCTTTCTTATATCAGGTACAATCATATCTTTTCTTCCCTGATTCATTATTTCTTGAATTTATCAAGGTTCATTAAAAAAAATAACTAATATAAAAAATGTGAATGAATCTTGAAATTAATGAGTTTGAGGTTGCCGAATATCCAACTGCCCAATTAATCTCTGATAACATACTCTATTTTTCTTTGACAAATAAGTCAGCAGTCATTGACATTTTCCCAAAATTTTTCGTAGACCTCTTTGTGACAAAAATCTTTTTTGTGCAATTCTAAATGTGAAGTAAGTCTCCGTATCTTATTGGTGAAACAAAATACTTGAAATTCAACAGATCCCCAGTTGTCCTCTTTTTCTTCTTGTGGAATGACTGAGATGGATGAATTTTTTATCATAAATTTTTTTAATCTTTTTCTTTCTTTTTCATGGATTTTATCAATCAGGAAAAATAAGAAAAAAATTCTTATGCCAGTCATTTAATTTGGTAAAGACAAAAATTTGGATTTATTCATATACTACCTTTTTACTTATGCAAATCCAAATTCAATTAGCATATAGATAGAAAAGGAAATTTTTGCATTCAAGAAAGAGAATGAGTTTTTTGTATCTAAAAAGATTCTGCACATTTCTTCCTAGATCCAGTTGAATGGATACATATATGCTACTAAATAAGTATCATGTACTAGAATCTAACACAGTATATATTTTTGCTTTTATCTACCTACTAGATATGTCGTGTATTTCTTATATGAATAGGTAGGAAATATACCATTAGATAATTCTGAATTGCGGATACATATGTATCCTTGTCATACTGAATTGACTGCCATTATTGGTATCAAACCAATAACGATTCATAGAAGCTAAATCCTCTAATCGGTAATTGGGCCAAAGTAACAATTTAAATTTAGTGAATTTATTTGTATCTCTATTAAGATGCTCATTCCAAAATTCTCTGTACTTTTTTATGTTGTTTTTATTATAAAATATTGGATTTCCATCCACAATATTACAATTCTAGGAATTAAAACAAATTAGAATTCTCAATTCTCTGCGTTGTCTAGGAGATAGAATATTTTTCGAAACAAGAAAATCATAATTTTTTTTGTCTCCACTCACAAGCATATTGTTATATCATCAAATGGATCTATCTAAACTTTGCTTATCAACAACATATCTTTTCTTTTTATGTATTTTCCATTAGTTTGGTTTTTATCGATAAATGAAATAGCTACAGTTTGATATATAATAAATTGAAATTTTACACTCTTTTTTAAAGATAGACGAATTGGTTCAACAATGAATATTCCTTTTTTTTTATCAGTTCTTTAATAGTTATATGCTTTTTAAGCAACATTACATCCTGATGCATCTCCCCCTTATGAATCAAGGATATAGCAATTTCCTTTATATTTATCAGTCAAAGTAGGAGACAATATACCTTGACATTATTCAGTATTCTTTGATCTAAAGAGTCATTCCATTTTAATTGAAAAAGGAAATATTTTTTCAAAAAAAAATCTAGTTCTCCTTCCTTTTTTTTATTGTTTTTTCTTTCTACATTTTTTAATTTTAATTTCTGATTTTTGTGTCATTCTCTTGAGCATCTTTTTTTTTGTTTTATTTTCATAGGTCTGATCTAAGATTTTCTTAGCATTGTTGTTCCTTTTTTTTCTTGGTTGGAATTTTTGAATTCAAGATATTCTTTTTGATTAGATGATATATGATGATTCTTATTCTTTTTTTGATCTACATTAATATCTTTACATTGACTAATATTTTCATTTCCATGCAAATCCAAAAGAAGTAATTGAATTGGTATGATTCCTAATTTCATCCTATATGCATTAAGCAGTTTAATCTTATATGCATTAACAAGTAGTCCACATTCTTGGAAAAACCAAGGTTTTGGATTTGATATGCTATGACATAACCTTTCTTGATTTTGATTCGTTCCCATCCAAGCAAGAAGAATTCTATGATCCAAAAATTTTCTATCCATATTTTGATCCATATCAATAATATATCCTTCCTCTAGGTAATCACTAATAACTATACTTACCAATATATAACATGATTTGGGTTTAATAGTATTGAAATTATATGGAATTTCTTGGTTCTCATTTCCTTTTAATGTTGGTCCATAAATATATGAGTCTTCCCTATTCCTATAATTCATATATTCATGTAATAAAAGATCATATCTGTAGTGCTTTTTTGATTTTTCTTTTTGACTCTTCAATGAATGCACCTTATAATAATCTAGTTTCATGTAATAAATTAATTGGTCTTTTTCTTTTTTATACGAATCCATTGTTATTGAGTCTTTATTTTGCAGGATATGATGTTTATTGACATTATTTATTTTATTTCATCCTTTTTGTGGTACTAATCGAGATCATTTGGTCTGAGATAAATTGTATTGATAATGAACCTTTAACCAATTTTTCCATTCACTCATTTTAGACTTATCAATTTTCTTACACTTTGATTTGGCATCAATTATTTCTTGTGCTATACAATAATTCTTAATTGTATCCCCAATTAATGGATAAGTTTTGTCATATTGACATACAAATCTCAAGTAAGACTTATTAAGTAATTGGGTCTTAAGTAATTAGGTTTGTGATAATATATAAAATACATATGCTTGAGACAAGTAGGATAGGTTCTTGTAAGAAATATTTGAATTATTATTACTAATTTGAATAATATTTTGAATAATATTAGTATTGGAAAATGATTTTTTATAGTCAAAATAAAATTCATTGTATTTTGATTTATTTGACCCTTGTAAATGATGGATTTATTGATTTTTTTCTTTTGATTCAAAGAAAAGTTGTACATTGATCATGAAAATATTATTGGTACAAAGCAAAATATTAATATATATTATATATATTTTGAATGAAAAATTTCATAAAATAATGTGATTTATGTATTAATTGGATATATTGTCTTTTGAGTATCTGCCAAATATCTTTATGCAATTGTGCAGTTTTTTATCATCACAAATTAGAACTTTTTTTTTTTTGTTTTTTGTGGTTTGTTCTATTTGATTCATTCTTGTGAGTGTCCTATCAGCAAGGTCTTTCATTTTTTTCTATAAGTGAATAATTTGTCCAACCCATAGACTGGATTTAAGTGGTTGATTTATAAGTAATTTTATTACTCGATTTGTAATCTTTGCTCTTTTCATTCGATTCATAAACTTTCATTTTACTCAAACTAAATAAGAATAAGAAAATTGGATTGATTTTTCTCAATTCTCTCAGTATCCATTTTCTAACTACTTTGATAGTCCATCCTATTTTTTCTTTCCTAACTTTCAGAACTTTCAGAAACTGTTTTATTATTTATTTGAAAACTCTTTAAAACTTGAAAGAAAAAATTTTTTGTTTTTCGAATTTTTGTTTCGAGTTCTTTATAAATGGGTTCAAAAAAAGGTCATTTTTGTGTAGAACTGAAAGAAACTTTCACTTCCATTCCCCATATTGTTAAAAAATAAAAATTGTCTTTTTTTTCTTTTTTTTCATTAGATTCCTATCATCAGATAAGACCTTAGACTTTTGCCAAGGTTTTAGGCAGAAAGGAAATAGAATCTTTATTTGAATATCTTCTATTAACCAATCCTGGGGAAATTCTGTTTCTGATAATTGAACACCATTATAGGTGCATTTAATATGCATTTCTCTATTTCAGTCTTTCAAATCCTCACACCACTCCAGGAATTGAAATAATAACATACACCCAATATTTTTAGCTATTATCAATGAAGGCAATAGAATATATTTTCTAAGAAAAGATTGGGTTATTAACATCAAACCCCTTATTGTTTGAGAAAATATAATGGTATCCCAAATTTCGGATATTACTATCCGTATTTCCTCATTTTTTTGTTTTTTTCCGCCTTTTCTTTTGTTTCTTCCTCAGAAATTTGCAATTCTGGTTCTCTTCTTAACCAATTTCTAAAAATGAGGTTTCTCATTTCCGATATATCAAAACAAGAGACAAGAAATGTTTTGTTTATTTGATCCAAAAGAAGCGGAGAATGTATATTTGCTTGAAACATTTCCCAAGTAATGGTTTTACATCTTTGAGCACACATGGATCCTTTGATTATATCCTGATGAAAATTGGATTGTTGTGAGTAATGTATCAAAGCTAGTTCTTCATCTTCATCACTATTATCATTATTATCGATATCACAAATATTAATAGTATCAGTAGAGTTATCTATAGTAGTCAAATTTTCATTATCAATATCATTAATATAAATTACCACGCGTTTAGCTCTTCTTGAATGAATCTCAGAATCTTTCAGTGATTCTTCTTTAGTTTTCCCTTTTAAATCTAAATCATCGGTCAATTTATATGACCATCGAGGAACCTCTTTACAAATTTCTTCTATTCCATCTTCTATTTCATCTTCTATTCCAATAGATTTATTTCAAATTGTTATTTGGTCGTTTACATTTCTATAAGTTGTAATTCATTCAAATTGAAAAGATTTTTCTTGACCTTTAGAATTAAGTGTTTTTTTGTTCTGCTAATTAAAATAATAAAGAAAATTTGATCATGGTCAAACTATGTGCAGGCTCAAAAGAAGATTTAACTATTGAGTTAAAGTAGTTACCAATATAAGTCACTACTAATTTCTCAACGAACGTATTATTTTGATGCTCAAATTCTCGATAATCATTATAATCATTAATATAATTAAAAATTATATCTTTAATTTTATTGATTTTATTTTTCCAAGTTTCTATGGAAAATTTTTTTTTTCTAGAAAATAGGAAATCATTTTTGATTTCATGTGAATGTAATTTTTTTATTGCCCCATGATATGGTCCATTCAAAAGAGGATCGTATGCTTTGTGCAAGCATTTTTGTTCATTTTCATCATTGTACAATCTAGTTCTTTTTTCGAGCATATCTAGAAAAGAGTTTTCTAGAACTTTTATTCTACTTAGTAATTCATTACTCAAGTTGTACTTTTTTTTTCATTGGTATAAACCCAATGATTATACAGGTCTTCATGCGATAGTTTTTCTGTCGTGTACAAAAAAATTTTTGGTTCTAACATTTCCAAAAAAATCGATAAATTGGGCGGGTTTGTAAAAGATTTTTTTTCCATCACTTGGACATGTATAAAAAAAATAATGTGAGATTTCATTTCGTACAGCATTTTCAAATTGATCATTTTTTATATATCTCAATGGATGATTCCATCATTTATAATCGAAAAGAAACTTCACAAGAGATTTTTTCTATATTAAATAAGTCTTTTCTTTTTTATCTTCTTTAAGTCTTCCCAATTGCCAATTATCTTGATGGGTATCTTTATAGCATGCCTCTTTAAAATGAAAGCAGAATTCATCCTTTGTTTTTTTCCTTTCGATTTACTCAAATCTCTTCCATTTCATCAACTTTGTCCGGATCTTTCTTTTCTTCCGAAGAAAAGGAAGGGTCTTCTTCAGTGGATCCCTCTTGTTCCTGTTTAGTCTCTCTCATTTCGAAAGTTGTTTCTACATCGCTTTCTTCCTCACTTTCTCACCCTTCTTCCATTTATGAGGTTTCTTTCAGTTTCTTAGTGACAATAGGTGACGGCATTCTGCCTAAATAGTAGACATAGGTCGAATAGAATGATTTTTCCATATCCAGAATAATACCAATCCAACCCATTAGACCAATTAACCAACCAAGAAAACTACTTGTTACAAATAACATCTTGTTTTTGCATCGAAACATATAAATGTTGACTAATTTGGCTAATGTTGAACTTGGTAAAATGAAATAGTTGAATAATTGAAAATTCAGATTATTCAAGAATACACATTGAATGCTAAGATTATGCATTGAATTTTTGGTAGTAGATCCATAGTCAAAAAAGTTTTTTTGATTGTTCTAGAAGAAATGAAACAAAAGATATGGTAGAACTAGGACAGTTATTGTATAAGGTCTACCCAATGCTAGATGCAGAGGCACATAATAGATCGATATGAACATCATGAGCTATCCCGTAATAAAACTTGTTGTTGTTGATACCTCCTTCTCGGTTCTTTCTTCCATAACACAAGCTCGCAGAAGGAAGAGAGATAAGAGAGCCCTATGGAGAATGTGGTCAGAAATCCATAATAGAGTCCAACCACAATGACTGAATTTATTATCTTCATGCATACGGATAATAAATTATCTAGTGGAAAAGATTTCAAAATCATCACAAACCTCCCCTTTTTATTTTCTATTGCAATTTCTCGATTATTATATGATGATTTCTTAACTTTCCATATATAGGGTCTATAAATGACTTCTCTTATGTCAATGATACCATCTTCTTCAATTAAATGACATTTCATCTCTTATGTCACTGACACCAAAGGGATATTAAATGAATGGAATTGGGATATAGATGGAATATAATGAAATAGAGCCACTTTGAGGTTCCCTGTGAAATGAGGCATGGAACGGAGCCACTACGAAGAGTTGTATCTCACTGATGGCTCGGGCCCCCCTGCAAGGAGGCCTTCTTTGCCCTCCACCTAAGCTATGCAGGAAAGGCCCAAAGCCAATCCCAGGGAATAGTAAAGCTTCATATGGTCTTTCTGTCCAAGTGTAGGTAGTCCGCATCTTCACAGACATGTCTATTTCACTGAGCCTCTCTCCAAGACAGTGCCCAGATTGTTATACCTTTCATGCCCCTTGGTATTCTCTACCTACCCACCTTTGTCGATTTTAGGTATAGGTACCCTTTTGTTGAAGGTCGTTCGAGCTTTTCCTAGGAGTATGGCATGGGTTACTTCAGCGCCCTAGCACCTGGTACGCGAACATTGGCTCGAGGCATTTCCTCTACCCCTTCTTACCCTAAAAAAGTAGGGTCACCTTGCGTCCTTGAACCGATAGCCATCTTTCGGCTAACCTAGCCTCCTCCGTCCATCATGACCAACAAGGGGTAAGACAGGAATATTCACTTGTTGTCCATTGACTATGCCTTTCGGCCTAATCTTAGGCCCTGACTCACCCTCCGTGGATGAACCTTGTGGAGGAACCCTTAGGTTTTCGAGGCATTGGATTCTCACCAATGTTTGCATTACTCAAATTGACATTCTCGCTTCCACTTCATCCACACCTACTTGCATTGGTGCTTCCCTCTAAGGTGGCATGCTCCCCTACTGATGCATTTTTACATCCCATAGCTTTAGCAGATTGCTTAGCCTCATTCATCTTCGGTGCAAGAGCACTCGATCAGTGAGCTATTATGCACTCTTTGAAGGGTGGTTGTTTCTAGGCAAACCTCCTAGCTGTCTCTGCGCCCCTACCTCCTTTATTACTTAGCGGTCATTTAGGGGCCTTAGCTGGTGATCCGGGCTATTTCCCTCTCGATGATGAAGCTTATCCCCCATCATCTCACTGGTCAACCTTGACCCCTGTTATTCTAGGGTCATATCTAGTATTCAGAGTTTGCCTCAATTTGGTACCGCTCTCATGGCCTGCACCAAAATAGTGCTTTACCCCTAGATATCTAGTCAATTGCTGCACCTTAACACATTTCAAGGAGAACCAGCAAGCTTTAGGTTTGAGTGGCATTTCACCCCTTACCACAACTCATCCGCTGATTCTTCAACATCAGTCGATTTGGACCTCCACTTAATTTCACCCAAGCTTCATCCTAGTCATGGATAGATCACCCAGGTTCGGGTCCATAAGTAGTGACAATTGCCCTATGAAGACTCACTTTCGCTACAGCTTCGGTGGTTTCCCTTAACCAAGCCATTGCCTATGAATCGTCAGCTCATTCTTCAATAGGCATGCAGTCAGAGATGACATTCTCCTCCCACTACTTGGGAGCTCACGATTTCATATTCTATTTCACTCCCCGATGAGGGTTCTTTTCGCCTTTCTCTCACGGTACTACTTTGCTATCGGTCACCGAGGAGTATTTAGCCTTGCAAGGAGGTCCTTGCTGATTCACATGGGATTCCACATGCCCAATGCTACTTGGGTCAGAGCATAAGCTAGTGATGCTTCTAGCTACTAGACTCTCACCATCTATGGTGCGGTACTCCACCACTTCGCCTAGCAGCATGACGCTTGTATTGCTCTCCCACAACCACATTTTCACAGTTTAGGCTGCTCCCATTTCGCTTGCTACTACTATGGGAATCACTTTTGTTTTCTTTTCCTCTAGCTACTAAGATGTTTTAGCTCACTAGGTTGTCTCTTGCCTGCACATGGATTCGGCAGTAGTTCGAAATGTTGACCTATTCGGGAATCTCTGGATCTATGCTTATTTTCAACTCCCCAAAGCATTTCGTCACTTGCTACACCCTTCCTCATCTCTGGGTGCCTAGGTATCCACTGTAAGCCTTTCTTCATTTGAACCATGCCATTAATGTTAAGGCTATGCCATCCTAAGGTGCTGCTAATTCTATATGGAAGGATCTTATCAACATCCATGAATGAGAAATCATAGATTGAACTACCGGATCAGAAAAATTGGGTGCTATCATAGTATTAGCTAAGTTCACGGGCTGGAGATAAGTGGACTCGAACCACTAACATCCGCCACAAGGTAAACCACTGCCTCTTAGGCCTCCCCGACTGATTCTACCATAGAGGCCAATGATAGACAATAACTCCCATCTAAACACAGCTTACAACTTTGATCATACTGTGCTCTCCAAAGAGCAGCTCTTCTTAAAAGGTGCTGAGTTTGAATCCCATTCTAAGGATTCTTGTGGTTTCAAAGAATCTAGCTATAGGAGAATAGGAATGGAGAGCTCTCCTCCTTTTTTGCCTGACTCTTTGGTCTTAAGAATGCTGGTTTCAAGAACGAGTGATTGCCCTTCTTTGACCCTTACTGCCCAATTGGAGGAAGAGCAGCTAATGCATTCCACTTATTGAACAGGGTCTATGGTCGGTCCATGACCCCTGGATGTGGAAGGCATCCTTGGGGTGATCTCGAAATTCCTATAGGGTGGAAACGATGCGGTCAGTCCATGGATTTTCCTTCCTTTTGCCATAGTTCACTCAAAGGGTTGAAGGGAGATAGTGCACCAAGCTATTCGCAAGGGCCAACTTGATCCTCTTCCCCAAGGATTCTAGATGAGGGAACCCTAGGAGAGCCATCGACTCCAACTCTTGTCCATGTACGATCCATACTAGATCTGACCAACTGCCCATCCTAGCTCCTCTACGTTCTTGATTGCCCATCTTTTTGTCTCAATAGAGTCTTTTGGTGGCATGTTTCGGTCCTCTTCCCCATTACTTTGAAAAAGTGAGCCACCAGTTCAGGTACAAGATACTATCATTATCGCCTGGACAATTAGACATCCAACCCATAATCGTAATGGCCCAATTGCAAGAGCGGAGCTCTACCAACTGAGTTATATCCCCCTAAGCCAAGTGGAGTATGAATGAAAGGGTTAGATGCCTCTTCTATCCTTTTCCTTGGCACAGCTGGGCCATCCTGGACTTGAACCAGAGACCTCGCCCGTGATGATTTGTGATGTAAATCATCACACCTATGATCCAACCAATTGGGAGAGAATCAATAATTCTTTTTTGGGAGCGATTCATCCTTCCCAAATGCAACATACAGCTCTCCATTGTACTGCACTCTTCAAGTGTGCTTACCTTCTCCCTTACCATGGCTAGTCTTTGTGAAATAACTCTGATGGGAAGAAAAAAATAAGGCATTAAAAGACCCTCTTGGTCCAACCCTAGGCACTCTAAGATCCTTTTTCAAACCTGCTCCCATTTCGAGTCAAGAGATAGATAAATAGATACATCTTATTGCAATGATTGGGGCGCGCTCGTATTGAATGAGGTGGTTGAAGACCAAGAAATGAGTTATTTATACCAAGCATTCTTCTTATGGCTAGATCCAATCTCCTGGTCCCTACAAAAAGGAAAAAGAATTTCATGTTCTGTTCTTCCTTGTGGGAAGGGAGGATTAGAGAAATCCTATTGATTGCTGCTTTCTCCAGACCTCTGGGAAAGCATGAAAAAAGGCTCGAATGGTACGATCCCTCTGTCACCCCAAAATGAAAGGGGTGATCTCGTAGTTCTTGGTTTGTGAAAATGCATTGTTAGGTGCTTCATTTTCCCTTCATGGCCGAACCTAAACCTATGCTCGAGAGATAGTTGTCCATACACTAATAAGGGATGTATGGATTCTCGAGAAGAGAGGCGCTGTGGTGGTTCCCCCTGGACTACCTGGATCCCAGAGTGAATAGAAAGTTAGATCTACATTGGATCTCACCTGAATCGCCCCATATATCCTCCTGAGGAGAAGTTTGGTTTCAAACTCCAATTCGAACGAGAGGAGTATGCCATGCTAATGTACCTTAGATGATCCACATCTTCAGGTCAGGCACTGATGAGCACATTGAACTATCCATGTGGCTAAGAGCCCTCATAGCCTAGGCACAATGACACAATTATTTGGGGTGCGCTCTACCACTAAGCTATTAGCCCATCGTGTGGGCCTCCCACTGGGAGGCCTGCTATGCGAAAAGTGAGAGAAACCCCATTTCTCTCTTTCCTTTTTATGGCCCCATGTTGTCACCACATGGGAGGGACATGGGGACATAAAAATGGGGATCCTATCAACTTATTCTGACCTAGGATAATAAGCTCATGAGCTTGGTCTTACTTCACTATTGAGAAATGAAATAAGACTTCCATATCCAAGCTTAGCTCAGAGGTAGCTCGCTTCTTTTTGAATGTGAAGTAGTGTCAAACCAAAATACCCAACAAGAATTAGCTCTCCCTGAAAAGGAAGTGACCCAGCCGCACCTTCCAGTATGACTTAATGTAAAGGGACTGGGGTTATGAACTTATAATCATGGAATCAACTCAATCATCAAATTATAAGTTCATTCCATACCGGACCAAACCAGAGTTATGTATATTCTTATTATGAGAATTATGAGAAGGGGACATTCGAGCATATGTAAATAGATACTATGTTTACTTACATATGGATCCCTACATCGTTACATTCACATTTGATTTAGGATTAGGAATAGGCATAATCGGACCAACTTTTGCCATATCTAGCATTATTTGGGTACCATATTCACTTCTTTGGGGCTTCTATTGAATCGAGAATAGGTTTGATTGTACATCTTTTTGATATATATATAAGATATCCTCCGAATAATGCAAATCGAAGCAATTTGATGTCTGACTCGGGCCTATATGACCGGTCGATAGAAATACTCCAACACTCCACCTTTGTCATTTTGTCATATATGGAATATATGACATAGATAGATATCATATTCATGGAATATGATTCACTTTCAAGATGCCTTGATGGTGAAATGGTACACACACAAGGCTCAAAATCTCATGCTAAAGAGTGTGGAGGTTCGAATCCTCTTCGTGGCATAATATTGAGAATGCTCATTGAATGAGAAATTCAATAACAGATTTCAAATCGAATCAATATTGTATTTATATACCGAGTATCTTATCTATTGATACAAAGTATTCTGGCGATCCCCATGATCCGAGTCTGGGCTGTTGGAATTGGAATAGGTTTGACAACGAATCATAAAATCTTGGTGATCTTCTCTATCTAATGAATGAGGAGTCCATTTTGAAATCACCTGTCCTGCACCCACCCTTGAGTATATGATTCAACAGGAATCACACAAGGGTAGATTGATAGAAACCTCCGATAAAATATCCACCAATACTTGTAACCCGGTAGATAAAGGACATAGTCCATTTTAGGGATTGGCGACTTATCCATTCAGTGACTTTGGCACTGGACATTCCCGAAATAATATCGGGTAGGATGAATTAGAGAATAGACAAACAACTATTGGCATTCCAGCCTTCCTTCTCCTTTTAGGGCCTATTCAAAAGAGAATCCAATACTTCTTGGTCATGAATATCTGAACAGGATGAATTGGCCTCCATGGATATCTTTGCTTCGGAACAAAATAATTCAAAATTTCGAATTAGACTCAGTCAACTGGAATGTGTATTATTTATATGGGGACATTCCAATTGAGAAGATCCATCGACCTGAGATGAAAAGAAAGGTTTATCTATTTTCTTTAGTTATTCAGTTAAACCAAGGATTCGTTATTGGAGCAGATAGCAACAACCATTTCATCGAACATGTGTATTTTTTATTTTTCGATGGATTTACATGGTTTCATTAATGGAAATTGTTTGATGTAGTGAGTAAGAGGCTCTGGTTGTTTGCCATTCGAGAATTCTTGTTTAGGCAGTTCATATCATCCATACATAGTGTTTTGATCTAAGATTTCAATTCTTCCATGTTTCAGCAGTAAGTAGCATATTGTTCCATGGAGCTAAGGTCCAAAATATGGAAAAAACAAGTGTTTCCATGACTCTACCACCCGGCCAATTCTGTTCCACTTAATCCCCTTTTCATAGCCACATATCTTTAAGGCTAAGGAATAGGAAATCTTTCTCCTATTACATGAATCAAATGTTTCATTTCATCCGGGAAAAGCCATCTCTGTCTCAATAATGTCTTTGTTATTTGATCTAATAGCATTCTATTAGATAGGAACAGATTTGATAAACACTGATAACTCTCGGATAGAGTATTATAATAGAAAGATCCATTAGATAATGAACTATTGGTTCTAAGCCATCTCTGGCAATGAATCAATAATTTGAAGTGTTTTTCTTGCATATTCTTGATGAACCAGCATTTATATATAGATGTAGGAGGATTTGTTTGGGAAGTAATAAGCCCCTTTGACATCTCTTCATCTGCAAAGAATTCTCGACATGAAAACATAGAGACAAAGGGCTGATCTTTGAATAGGAAAAAGAATGGATCTACAGGGTCCCAAATGAATTGGCTTATTAAAAAAAAACCTTGTTCTTTGGAAGATCTATCTCGTGTCTGGTACTGCATGGTTTCACTATGCAAGAACTCCGAATCATTCTCTTGAATCTCATCCTCTTTATGATAAATGATTTGCTTGTCGTGAAATGACCCGGCCTAATAGGGAAATCCCAATTCAGTGGGCCTTTCAATATAATCAAATAGATTACCACATAGGCACATATTCTAGGAGCCCTAACTATGTGATTGAATAAATCCTCCTCTATCTGTTGCGGGTTGAGGGCTCCTTCTCTTTCCCCTTCTTCAAACTCTGATTCATATTTTTCATATAGAAATCTCTGATCAATGATAGAACAAGATCCATTTTGCATCATATCCAACTGATTCCTTGGTTCGAGTAATGTCACTTGATTATTATCAAATTGACTGCAATCTTTTTCTGTTTGTGAGGATCCCACCAGAGCGCCTTCTACTTCTAATAGGCCATGAACTAGATTAGAATCATTCTCAATGAATCCATAAGAAGTGATCCAATTCTTTTCATCGAGTCTGAGTGAAGACCAAAGATCTTGAGCGACGGATCCGACTAAACAACTCAAAAGATAAAGAAGTATCGTTAATTTCTTCACGCTCGTTCCAAGTTTGAAGTACCATTCATACAAATAAGAATCCCCTTCCTTACATGATTTCTTCTTCATATAGATAAATATATGATCTATGGGGCAATTACTTAGAAGTACATTTTGTGCAATAGCCCTTCCTATCTGATAGAAAAGGATCCCATGATCCTGAACCAATCTTACCTAGGATCGCAAATCCCAAGTTTGTCTATGAAGAGTTGATCTAATTGTATTAGTTTCTATAATTGATTTCCTCTACGTAATACTAATTGATAGGGCCTCATTGATAAGTGCTACAAGATCTCGTGCATTGTAACCCATGGTTATGGACTCAAATCCGTTAGTATGGAACATTTTCTTTTCCAAACAAAATCCCCTAGTATATGAAAGAATGAAAAAGAGCTTTCGTTGTTGTGGAATAAGAAGCCTTCGTATCTTAATGCATGTATTTAATTTATTCGGAGCTATTAGAGCGGGATCCACTTTTTTGGGAATATGAGATGAAGTAATAACAAGAATATTTCTAGTGGAACATCTTTCACAATCCCTAGAGAGATAGTTCTCTAATAGACCAAGGGATAAGTAATTCGACTCATTCACATACAGATCATGAATGTTTGGAATCCATATTATGCAAGGAGACATTGCTTTTGCTAATTTGAATTGAAGGGTGATAGCAAATTGGTCTATTTTCGGCGTCATATACATAGTTAGCACATTCGTCATAATCAGCAGCTCCGTATCAAGGTTATCATCAATATCATCACTATCATCAATATCGATATCATCAATAAGATAACCTTTAGGCTTGTCATATAGGAACTTGTTTGGAAATACCGTAATGAAATGAACATAGGAGTTTGTCGCTAGGTATTTGACCAAATAGGACCATACGGTTCCTATAGAACCTATCACTAAAATACCCCTAGAAGGGGATAGGGCTAAGTGGAGTGAAAAGGATTTTCCATGAGATGGGAAATGAAAACTATTAGCCCCACATGAGGTTTGTGAATAAGCAATTGTCTAATAATAAGCAAGGAATATCCATCTTTCTGCTAAATAGGATCTATTGAACTCATAATTCATTACATACTTTTTATGAATGTCAACTAAGTATTGTAAGTAAATTAATCTAGGTTGTTCAATCATTTGATAACCAGAGTTATTCTTTGCTAAATGATCACTATGAGTCAGACTTAATAGAATTTGATCAATCCTTTTTCCTGTTATTAAGGTGGAGAACTGAATCAAAAATTCTCTTTCTTCATCATCAATTGAATCACTATCCGCGACCCAAGATTCTATTTTATCATCAATCCAATCACCATTCACATTTTTTCTTTTTCTTATCAATGAATAGATCTCTTTACTTGTACGACTTAAATGTGTTGTATTTCCTGAAAAAGTGATTCGATTGATGGGATTTGGTATGATACTTACGAGATTGATGAGATTGATATTCAAATATTTCTTCTTAGAACATATTGATTTGATTCCATAATAGGGACCGCCACCCCATAGCATGTTGCCACCAGAAGTAGAACCCCATATTTCTTCTAGAGAATCTCCTAATTGTTCCAGAGCAACTAGAAAGAGATTCTTTAACCAGAAAGAATTCAATTCAGATGTACGATACCTATACAGAAGTTTTCACAACTCAATCATGTATGATCGAATCATCAAAGATTTGATCTTTTCTAACTCTGTCTGTAACTCACTAGAGGCTCAGAAAACAAAGAGAAGATGTATACGAACGAGATATCCAGCAATAAGAAGAAGGAAAAGGATTGAATAGAGAAACTCCTGAGCATTTGTTGATCTCAGATGTGTCCATATCAATAGAATGGGTGACTCATTATTTCAATGAATCATTTCTTTGAATGGAAGAAGAAGATTCGGTAAACACTTGCTCAAAATCTCACTTATCAGAGTCCGTTGTGGAAGAATCGCCCATAATTTTTTCTAAGGAATAGGCCATGATATATCTAATCTTTGCATAATATCAGGAAAATGGACATAAATTTTTGACTGCTACTTATACTTAGTATCGGTAATGGGTCTAAAAAAGTATCTAAAAGGGTGAAATTTAGATATTTGCACCCTATCAAAGTAAGGAGCCATGGCATATATGTTTGGAACAGATTCCATTTTGAGAGATTTGAAAAAGCACTATCTCATTGAAAGGTTCTATACATCTGCCCTTTCTCAATGCATTTCTTTAGACAAAGACTCTGTTTTTTCCTCTTTCCGGATGGTAAATATTTCTCAAAACATGGAGTTTGAATCAAACCCATGTTTGAATTGAAACTGAAATACTAATGCAAGTTCTTCCCTTCTAAATCAGATAGATTCATATCTGAAAGAGGCTGACAATAAGTTCTTTCAAAATTGGCTATTTGTTCCTCTATTAGAGGTGTTGCAGAAATGTCTACGATCGAATAAATAGCTCTATGAATGAATGGACCGGATCGAGTTGGAAAGTGGAAAGATAGATATGTACAATTTATACGTTTTGTCACCACTTTGTGGAAAATTGTTAGGTATGAATATGTCAGATACCTGTGACTCGATTGTTGAAGTAGTCTCTCTCTCCAAAAAAATATGTTTTTTTTACCAACGCACAAAGAAACTATTTTGTTGTGAATGAATAAGATATTGAGGAATTGTCCATATGTAAGATCATAATTATGGATACGGGTCTTTTTCACATAAAAAGGGAATCTTTTGTTATAATAGAACCAGAAGTGATGTGGATCATTCTAGAATCAAAGTCAATTTGCTTTATAAAAAGAAGATATCAACGAACTTCTATGAAATGGTTTCACGGTATTCAGCCAATCATCTCAATAGTGGGATATCATTGAGAAATAGAAATCCGTGTTATCAAAGGATTTCCTGCGATTATTTCTAGTATGGAATGAGTCAATCATCCACTTTGGTATCTTTCTGAACAAAAATGGTAAAATTGTTCCTCCATTGATCAAGAATTTTGGTCTTTGGGAAGTATCATGATCATCCAATAAGAAGGGTTTCATGTTATTCAAATGAACGATTTGAACACCTATTGATTCTAACAACTGATTGCAGAGTTAATCATTCGAACCTTTCAATTCATAGATGTGGATCTCGGACCTATGAATGGGTATATCCCCAACACTCACAAAGAAAAAGGGAAGTGACTTGGACAAAAAGGGAAGTGACTTGGACAAAAAGAGAAGTGACTTGAACAAAAAGAAATGAATTGACTTAGACAAATCTTGTTTGTCGATAGCCTCAGACCAATTAATCGAATATTGATTAATACGTAATCAATCAAACACTACTTGAAAATGGTTCTTCTGTTCAGAAATGAAATGTTCCAAATGTTCTTGGAAATTCGTGCTTCCATTAGACCATTTGTATCTATATGCATCAGGATCCCGATTCATGGATCTCTCAGTTTGAGAAATAAGAGGATCAAACCATTTCTCTTTTTCAAATTTGATAAATGTTGGTTGATCATCTATTTCATTATAGTTACATGATTTAGAGTATCATTTTCTATTTGATCCCTTTGAATTCCATATTGGAAGCTGCGATCAGATCTATTCATTAAAAAGAATTGATTCGATACATTTCTTATGTACCCATAGGTTTTATATTGGATTTAATCCAATCTCGGATCAATCTATATTGATTGACTGCCCCCATTATGTTGTTGCCAGCAAATACCGCTATTTTAAGTTTTGGATCTTCCAAATCATTCCTGCAGTAGATCCAGATCGATTTTTTTCTGATCCTTTGATAAAAAGATTCATTCTCTTCATAAAAAAGAGAAGGTAGAACCAATAAAGATTTATGTTTTGATTTTGATTCATCTCTGGAGTTGAATACCTCATTCAAAAATTTTTTTTGCATCCAATCCATAGGAATCAATAGAAAAGGCAAATCCCCTATGATACACCGGATCCGGTTCGGTTATTGATAGAGTGAATAGATATGCCATTTCTTGAAATCTCTCTTCTGGTTCAAAATCATGGTGTAATGCATATCCCCCTTTGTTCCAGTCATGCAATAGATGCAATAAATCCAAAAATGGATTTTTGTTCAAGAATGAAATCTTATTGGAATTGTCCATATCTGGTTCATCCTTCATAACCAAATCACATCCAGGGTCTGATGAAATATGATGAATTGAGATGGTATTTTGTAAATACATAATTATCTTGAATATATCAACCATTTCTTTATTTTTTGATTGCCTGGAAGGAACAAAAGAAACATCTTGTTTTTTCTTAAAAAATTTCTGATTTCCAGTGGACCTCTCAGTAGGATTTGAACCCAGATGAAGTTCTAACCATTTGTAAAAAAAAAAGAACAAATTGATCTTGTAGGATTCCCAAGTTTGATTTCTTCTGAAAGCAGATGATTATTCATCTGCTTCTCATGTTCCGTGAATAGCCGAAACATTGACGAAGATCCCAAAAGGCATTTTGGGAATTGATCTGATTCTATCTCTGTTCCTTCCATTTGAAGAAAGGAAGGATCCCAATGAATCAACCTTTCTTTTACTTTCTGAAGCTTTGTTTGATCGATCAATGTGTGATATTCTGAATCCGCATTTCTAATGGAATCGAAATGATCTCCAGATTGATCAGAAGATCCTTTCCATTGGCTAGAATCTGTTACTTGAACAAAAATAGATCTTGTGGAATCATATTGAATATTTGACAATACATTCCGTACCTTGCTAAAAAACCGATCCTTGTTTACCAACCACACATTGTCTAACCAAATCAAATTCTCTTTTGATATGTTCCTCAAAAAATCTGATTCATGCTGATTCTTTCCCCAACTAATGAAGAGATCTTGGTGGTATTGCCACATGAAATTGAGCACAATTTTGCAAAGAAATGCCCCACTTGTTTCTCGAGAAGAGACGGGAAACATGCTCAATATCATTTGATTGAATAGTTGCCTCAGCTCTTTGTTGTTTGAAGAAATCAAGTCCTTCCCTAAGATTTTGAGTCCCAAATTCAAGTTGATTATGTTTCACTTCTTCCTCGAAGAAAGACAATCAAACAATTCCCAATCATGGTATTATCCGTATAGGATAAAAAAGAAACTCCAAATATTTGCTATCTTTCTCTTTGAATGAGATCTCAATTCCAGCTACAATTTCATTAGATATCTTACAACTAGAATCCCTCCTTTTTCCAATCTGATTCCTCCACCACCACAAAGCCCAGTTAGATTCAGGCATGATACACTCTTGCGAATCCATGAAACAACTCTCAAAAATCTTTTTTTCTTTTTGGAAGATACAGGAGTGAAACAATCAACCTATTGATATTAGAAGACCAAAAAGATTCTTCTAATGTCTCATTTTTGGGTACAATGGAATTCCTAGGTATGGGAAGAAACCCCATAAAATAGAGATTTTTTTCTTTCAACCATCTTTCAATTGTTAATACGAGATATAAGGACCACTACTACAAGCAGTACTACACCTTCGATCTGAAATATTGATTGCTTGTTGAACTTTGTGAATCACGTGAAAGTCAAATACTCTCAATTTGGGGGTCAAAGAGTTTCATAAAATGTTCTTGGTGGAAAAAAATGTGAGTGAAAGATTCCAATAAATCGAATTTCATCCATGAATCTAAGAAATTGTGAGAATTCTTGATCTCTCTCCATATCTCTCTCAATTTGAAGATCCAGGATTTGAATTGATGTCGTTTCATTGATTCCTCCTAAAGATTTCATTTCAATTGGAAGTTGGTTATGATGATGTATGATGATCCCTGTTAAGCATCCATGGCTGAATGGTTAAAGCGCCCAACTCATAATTGGCAAATTCATAGGTTCATTTCCTGTTGGATGCACACCAATGGGAACATTCAATAAGTCTATTGGAATTAGCTCTGTATCAATGGAATCTCATCATTCATACATAATGAATTGGTATATTCATACCATAACATATGAACAGTAAGAACTAGAATTCTTATCGATACTGGAACTCATAGGGAAGAAAATGGATTTATGGATGTAATCAAATATGTAGTATTTATAGAAAAAAGTATTCAATTATTGGGGAACAATCAATATACTTCTAATGTCAAATCAGGGTCAACTAGGACAGAAATAAAGCATTGGGTCAAACTCTTCTTTGGTGTCAAGGTAAAAGCTATGAATACTCATCGACTCCCCATAAAGGGTAGAACAATAGGAACTATTATGGGACATACAATGCATTATAGACGTATGATCATTACGCTTCAACCGGGTTATTCTATTCCACCTCTTATAGAGAAAAAACTTAAAGGAAAATACTTAATAACACGGCGATACATTTATACAAAACTTCTACCCCGAGCACATGCAATGGAGCTGTAGACAGTCAAGTGAAATCCAATCTACAAAATAATTTGATCTATGGACAACATCATTGTGGTAAAGGTCGTAATGCCAGAGGAATCATTACCGCAAGGCATAGAGGGTGAGGTCATAAGCGTCTATACGGTAAAATCGATTTTTGATGGAGTGAAAAAGACATATATGGTAGAATCATAACCATAGAATACGACCCTAATCGAAATTCATACATTTGTCTCATACACTATGGGGATGGTGAGAAGAGATATATTTTACATCCCAAAGGGGCTATAATTGGAGATACCATTGTTTCTGGTACAGAAGTTCCTATATCAATGGGAAATGCCCTACCTTTAAGTGTGGTTTGAACTATTTATTTACGTAATTGGAAGTAACCAATTAGGTTTACAATGAAACCTAGAAATTGATCACTGATCCAATTTGAGTACCTCTACAAGATAGACATCAATAGAAAATTGTTGAGTAACGACAACAAGTTATTAAGTTTAGTAGTTCCTCATAGAAAATTATTGACTCTAGAGATATGGTAATATGGAGAAGACAAAATTGTTTAAAGCACATAGAGAACGGGAAACACCCTTCTTTCAAAGAGAGGAGATGGGTTATTCCCATTTAATTTGATGGTCAGAAGCAAATTGAAAGCTATGTAGTGGTAATTAGAAAGATCTCGAGGGGAAAAATAGAGATGTCTCCTACGTTACCTGCAATATGTGGAAGTAGCAACGTAATTTCGTAGAGTCATTTGGTCTAATTGCTGCATGAAGAACATAAGCCAGATGACAGAATGGGGAGACCTAGGAAGTAGAAGATCATAACATGAGTGACTCGGCATATTTGGATTCCTATATATCCACTCATGTGGTATTTCATCATATGATTCATATAAGATCCATCTGTCTAGATATCATCATATACATCTAGAAAGCTGTATGCTTTGGAAGAAACTTTTACAATTTGGGAAGGGGATTTTATTGATAAAAAGGAAGAATCTACTTCAATCGATATGCCCTTAGGCATGGCCATACATAACATAGAAATCACATTTGGAAAGGGTGGACAATTAGCTAGAGCAGTAGGTGCTATAGCGAAACTGACTGCAAAAGAGAGTAAATCGGCCAAATTAAGATTACCATCTAGGGAGGTCCGTTTGATATCCAAAAACTGCTTAGCAACAGTTGGACAAGTGGGTAATGTTGGGGTGAACCAAAAACGTTTGGGTAGAACCGGATCTAAGTGTTGGCTAGGTAAGTGCCCTGTAGTAAGAGGAGTAGTTATGAACCCTGTAGACCACCCCCATGGAGGCGGTGAAGGAAGAGCCCTATTGGTAGAAAAAAAACCCACAACCCCTTGGGGTTATCTTGCACTTGGAAGAAGAAGTAGGAAAAGGAAAACATATAGTGATAGTTTTATTCTTCGTCGCCATAAATAGGAATATTGAAAATCGAATTGTTTGAATTTGCAATAATGTGATGGGGGAACGACGGGAATTGAACCCGCGCATGGTGGATTCACAATCCACTACCTTGATCCACTTGGCTACATCCACCCCTTATCTAGCTAAAGGATTTTCCCTTTTTTCCAATTATCATTATTGTATTTATTCTTACCTTATTAGATCGAGATATTGAACATAGTTTAAAATGTAAAAATAAAGGAGTAATGCATTGTGACATGTTCACTTAAAAAAAATCCTTTTGTAGCTAATCATTTATCGGGAAAAATGGAAAAACTCAACATGAGGGAGGAGAAAGAAATAACAGATCAGATGGTAGGTCACAAATTGGGAGAATTCGCCCCTACTCTGACTTTTGCGAGACATGCGTGAAATGATAATAAATCGCGTTGTTAATTTTTTTGTTTTTATTTTCTATTTTAATAAAGTAGCAAAAGTAGTTATCATTCAGTGGTAGGAGATATCCTTATGATAAAGATAAAGAACTCGACTTCAAGTACAGAAGTTAAGGTTCTAGCCCAACATATAGGTATGTCTATTTTCAAAGCTCAAAGAATAATTGACTAGATTCGGGGGCGTTCCCATGAAGAAGCACTTATGATACTGGAACTCATACCTTATTGAGCATCTTTTTTCATTTTAAAATTGCTTTATTCCGCAGCAACAAACGCAAATCATAATATGAACATGAATAAAGCTGATTAATTTATTAGTAAAGCCGAAGTCATTGGAGGTGCTATTCTAAAAGGGTTAAGACCTAGAGCTCAAGGAGTTAGTTATCCTTTAAAAAGACCTATTGTCATATAACAATTGTATTGAAAAATAAATCAAAGTCATTTTTAAACTGAAATAAATCTTAGATTTCTATTTAGAAAAAAAATGGGACAAAAAATAAATCCACTTGGTTTCAGACTTGGTACAACCCAAAGTCATCATTCTTTTTGGTTGTGCAAACCAAAAAAATTTTCTGTGGGCCTATAAGAACATGTAAAAGTACGGAATTGTATCAAGAACTATGCACAAAAAAAATAAGAGAATACTCTCAGGTTTCGAAGGAATTGCATGTATAGGAATTAAAAAAAGAATCGATTTGATCCAAATAATAATATATATTGGATTCCCCAATTTTTTAATAGAAGGCTGAATGCAAGGAATTGCAGAATTACAGATAAATCTATAAAAGGAGATTCATTTTGAAAACCCAAGAATCAACATTACTCTCACAAAAGTTGAAAAACCTTATAGGCAACCTAATATTCTTGCAGAATATATAGCTTTGCAATTAAAAAATAGAGTTTCATTTTGAAAGGCAATGAAAAAAGCGATTGAATTAACTAAACAAATAGACACAAAAGGAATTCAAGTGCAATCACAGGGCATATTGACGGAAAAGAAATTGCACGTGTCAAATGGATCAGAGAAGGGAGGGTTCCTCTACAAACAATTCATGCTAAAATTGATCATTGTTCCTATACAATTTGAACTATCTATGGAGTATTAGGCGTTAAAATTTGGATATTTGTAGATGAGGACTAACAGACCTTTCTTTATTTGTTTTGCCATTCTAGTTCTGAGTAGTCTCTAGCAATAGAAACAAATTTGTTCTTTCGTTTATTAATTGATTCTTTCATTTATGAAATATCAAACAAAAATAGCAATTTGATTCTAATTCTCTAATTCTATAGGGTTGAATACAATTTGATTGACCATTTTTTTAGAGTAAAATTGCTATGCTTCATGCGTGACTCCTTTAAAGTAAGTTTAAAGTTTAGAGTTGGGTTAGGATTCCATAGATTGTTGAACCCCACTCTAAACTTAATAACTATATACAATATATAAAAAAAACCAACTTATTGCTTTGTATTTTTGAGATCCCAAGAAATAGTCACTATATGACTAGATCGATCATATAGTTGTAGAAACTAAAATTTCTCCCATAACATAAAAAATCTAATTATGAGTTGTAAAATACAAATAAGGGGATCTGGATAAATGAAAGATGATAGAAAGAAAAATAAAAAAACCAATGATATATGATTACAATATGTATGGTCTATGAATTATCTCATATCTTATAGAAAGGCAATGTGATAAAGCATCGATACTGAATATAAAATTCAATATAATAGTATATAAAAATATAATAATATATAAAAAATTAATACTCTAAAAATTAATACAATACTATAATGTATAAGATAATAAAGAGCCCGGAGTTAATAGAAACTGAGAAGATTGACTCGGAAACAAATTTTTGTTGAGAGCTCCATTGCAGAGTTTAGACCTAACCATTAATGGAGAAGCTATAGGAAAGGTGGAACTTGTGACTACATAGGATTAGTATTAGTTTTAAATAGAATCCTAATGATTCATTGAGCAGGATGGCGGAACGAACCAAGAACAAACTGATCTATTCTAAGAGGTTATGGATTGAACAACCTACGAATGAGAAAGAGTCAATATTCGCCTACGAAATATTTATTTATTGAATTACAATATTTTTTGTTTGGCATAGTTCAATAAGAATAAAAAAAGATTCATTATAATCATTATAGTTATAATTATAAAACAAAAAAAAATTACCTATACCTCTATCTATATTTATAGATAAATATATAAATCTAGCTTTGTATCTTAATTGTATATACAGATAGTTAAACAAATTCAACATCAAACACATTACTTAGTTTAGTGATTTAGTGCATTATTTATTATATGTTATATTATAAATATGTATTATAAAATACATATATAAATATTTTATAATAGTATTTTATATAATACTATTTGTTTAAAACTATTGAATGAATTATTTCATTCACGAGGAGCTAGATGAGAAGAAACTCTCATGTCAGGTTCTGCTGTAGGGATGGAATGAAAAAAAAAAAAAAAAGAACCATCGACTATAACACTAAAAGAACCAAATTTCGTAAACAACATAGAGGGAAAATGAGGGGAATATCTTGTTGAGGCAATTATATTAGTTTTGGTAGATATGCTCTTCAGGCACTTGAACCCTCTTGGATCATAGCTAGATAAATAGAAGCGGGGTGAAGAGCAATGACACAATATGTGCGTCCTGGTGGAAAAATATGGATACTCATATTTCCCGACAAACCTATTATAGTAAGACCCACAAAAACATGTATGGGTTCAGGAAAAGGATCTCCCAAATATAGGGTATCTGTTGTTAAACCAGGTCGAATACTTTATGAAATGGGAGGAGTATCTGAAACTGTAGCTAGGACCACTATTGAAATAGCTGTGTACAAAATGCCTATACAAACTCAATTTGTTATTTCAAGATAAGAACATAGAACTAAACTAAACAAAAGGACTATTTATTATATTGAATAATGCGGATGAAAAAATAAACAACAAAAGATTTCTTTATTTTTGGACAGATAATATTTTTTTTTCATTCTTTACTACATTGAAATAGCAAATTAAAAAAGAAAAATCATATGATTCAACGCCAAACCCTTTTAAATGTAGCAGATAATAGTGGAGCTCGAGAATTGATGTGTATTCGAATCATAGGGGCAGGTATGCTCATATTGGCAATGTTATTGTTGCTGTAATCAAGGAAGTAGTGCCCAATATGCCTCTAGAAAGATCAGAAGTAATTAGAGCTATAATTATATGTACGTGTAAAGAACTCAAACGTGACAATGGTATGATAGTATGATATGATGACAATGTTGCAATTGTCATTGATCAAGAAGGAAATCCAAAAGGAACTTGAGTTTTTGGTGCGATTCCCTGAGAATTGAGACTGTTTAATTTTACTAAAATAGTTCACTGGCTCCCGAGGTATTATAAATACTAAATACTAGTAGATGGAACTACTAGTCGGGTACCAAAAATGGAGCAATTCATTATTAAATTATTAGTAGATTGTGTCTCATGCATATACTTTGAATAAAAAATAGCAAAGAAAAATAAATAATAAAATAATAATAAAACATGTTGATTACATCCAAATTGGAAGACAAGAATAATTCGAGTTCGTCATGGGTAGGGATACTATTGCTGATATAATAACTTCTATAAGAAATGCTGACATGGATAAAAAGGGAAGGGTTCGAATAGCATCTACTAATATCACCGAAAACATTGTTAAAAAACTTTTATGAGAAGGTTTTATTGAAAATGTTCGAAAACATCAAGATCAAGAAAGTCAAAAATTTTTCTTGGTTTTAACCTTGCAACACAGAAGAACTAGGAATAGAGTATATAGAACTATTTTAAAGCGTATTAGCTGACCTGGTCTACAAATCTATTCCAACTATCAATGAATTCCTAAGATTTTAGATGGAATAGGGATTGTAATTCTTTCTACTTCTCAAGGTATAATGACAGATTGAGAAGCTCGACTAAAAGAATTGGAGGAGAAATTTTGTGTTATATATGGTGATCCTCCTCTAGTATCCTAATTTTATCTCATTGATACTTAAAGGGGGTTACTTGGAATGAAAGAACAAAAATTGGTTCATGAAGGCTTAATTACTGAATCACTTCCCAACGGTATGTTCTGGGTACGTTTAGATAATGAAGATCTAATTTTGGGTTATGTTTCAGGGAGAATCCGGCGTAGTTTTATATAGATACTACCTAGAGATAGAGTCAAAATTGAAATAAATTATTATGATTCAACCAAGGGACATATAATTTATAGACTTCATAACAAGGAGTCGAATGATTAAGTGATTTTTTAAACAGTCCTTGTTTGTTAAGTTAAAAAATTCAAGAGACTTATTTTTTTTCTTCCAAGAAGAAGATTCAGGAATAAAGGAATGAGAAATATGAAAATAAGAACTTCTGTTTGTAAAATTTATGAAAATTGTTGACTGATCTGTAGATGCAAATGAATTATGGTGATTTGTTTAAATCCAAAACATAAACAGAGACAAGGATAGGGTAATCTTTAATCTTAAAAAAAAAACTTTCTAATTCTAAACTAAAGTAGAGAGGGGATCCCTATAATGTGAAAATAAAAATAGGGGATCCTTTTTTTTAAATATGAAATGGATATCTCCATATATTTTTGTATATCTCTAACTCCTATTTAGGAGTAGATAATAAAATATGACAAAACCTATACCAAAAGTTGGTTCTCGTAGGAATGGATGAATTGGTTCATGCAAGAATGGACGTAGAATACCAAAAGGAGTTATTCATGTTCAAGCAAGTTTCAACAATACCATTGTAACTATTACATATGTATGTGGTCAGGTGGTTTCTTGCCTTGGGTACTTCTGGATTCAAAGGCACAAGAAGAGGAACACCCTATGCTGCTCAAGCAGCAGCAGTAAATGCTATTCGTACAATAATTGATCAGGGTATGCAATGAGCAAAAGTTATGATAAAAGGTCCTGGTCTTGGAAGAGATGCGGCATTACAAACCATTCGTAGAAGTGGTATACTATTAAGTTTCGTACGTGATGTAACACCTATGCCACATAATGGATGTCGAGCTCCTAAAAAATGACGTGTGTAGAAATAAGAATTAAACAACTATCAAGAGAAATAAATGATTCAATGACCTGATCAAATTAGAATATTAGTATGGTTCGAGGGGAAGTAGCAGAATCCACTCGAACACCACAGTGGAAGTGTGTTGAATCAAGAGTAGATAATAAACGTCTTTATTATGGTCATTTCGTTCTCTCCTCGCTTAGGAAAGGTCAGGCCAATACAATCAATATTGCCATGCGAAGGACTTTACTTGGAGAAATAGAAGGAACATGTATCACACATGCAAAATCTAAGGATGTATCACATGAATATTCTATAATAGTATGTATTGAAGAATCAGTACATGAAATTTTACTCAATTTGAAAGAAATTATATTGAGAAGTAATCTCTATGGAATTAGAGATGCATCCATTTGTGTTAGGGGTCCTAGGTACATAACCGCTCAAGATATCATCTCACCACCTTTCGTGGAAATAGTTGACACGACACAGTATATAGCTAACCTGATAGAACCGATTGATTTGTACATTGGATTACAAATAAAGTGAGATCACGGATATCGTATGAAATCTATAAATAACTCTCAAGATGGAAGTTATCCTATAGATGCTGTATTCATGCCTGTTTGAAATACAAATCATAGTATTCATTCTTATGGTAATGGGAATGAAAAACAGGAGATACTATTTCTAGAAATATGGACAAATGGAAGTTTAACTCCTAAAGAAGCACTTTATGAAGCTTCTCATAATTTGATTGATTTATTTCTTCCTTTTCTACATATAGAGGAAGAAGACACTCATTTCAAGGAACATAAAAATAGGTTTACTTTATCCCCTTTTACCTTTCAAGATAGATTAGATAATCTAAAGAAAAACAAAAAGGGAATTCCATTGAAATCTATTTTTATTGACCAATCAAAATTGCCTTCCAAGACCTATAATTGTCTCAAAAGGTCCAATATACATACATTATTGGACCTTTTGAGTAAGAGTCAACAAGATCTTATAAAAATTGAATATTTTCGCATAGAAGATGTAAAATAGATATTGGACACTCTACATAAGCATTTCGCAATTGATTTACCTAAGAACTAAGAAAAGGAAAAGTTTGAATTTGAAATTCATTGGAATTATTTCATATTATTTTTAGAAAAAAAAAGAAAATGAATTTGTCATCTTCGACATAATCCATATTTTTACAGAATGGATCGTAATAAACAAAATTAAGGTATCTAAGGAATAGTCACTTTGAGTGACTATCCCTTAGATACCTAGGCTTGCAGTATTTCAAGATTGAATCAATTTGAAAAAGACCTAAAGTTAAAGATTTATCAATAGGTAATGTTGCTCCAATACCTAACCAAAGAGATACTGTGGTACCAACAAAAAAGACTATTATACCTATGGGACGACGAAATGGATTTTGGAATTTATTAAAATTTTTCAAAAACAGTACTGTCAATATTCCCATTGGTACTGAAACCATTAAAAGAACACCCAGTAACTTATTGGACATTGTGCAAAGTATTTGAAATACAAGAAAGAAGTACCATTAGGGTAATATTTCCAAAGGAGTTGCAAATGGATTTGCCGATTCACCAATCATTGACGATTTGAGAACCGCTAAGCCTACATTACACGCAATAGTACCTAGAATTGCTACTTGAAAAATATATAAAAGAGCATTGGGACATGTGGGTTCTCCATAATAATTATGCCCCATCCCTTTAGCCAATTTAGCTCTCAATACAGGATCGTTCAAGTCTGATTTCTTTGTTATTGGGATAGATGAATTCTTATAGATCCATCCCCCAAAAGAACTGGACATGATAATTTTTCATCATCCGGCTCAAGAAAAAAGGAATGATAGGAATAGATTCATATGAAATATATATTTCATACATATCCACACATAATAGAATTATAATGACTCTATATAAGAATAAGAGTCTATATACTATAGAAAAAAAAGATTTATTAAATGCAAGTTGCAAAACTATTCATTGCAAAGAATTTAGTTCTTAGAGGTAAATGCTCAATATCCAAGTAGGCTTACTAATTTGATCTTTGATCATTATTAATTGCTTTTTGGATTGTCTTATATTTTTTGGTTGGTGTTTATGCTACAACATCTCAATTCTCTTACATACAATGGTATTTACTTGTTACTAATCTAATAAAGTCCAGCCTCTATTTTTCTTTAGATCCTTTATTACACTTCGATAGTATCATAGATTAGGATCGACGCAAAGGAAATGAATGCATTTGTATACTATAAATAAGAAATAAGTAAGTGAAATAGGTAGAAAATCGTGGCACATCACTTATTCTCTATTCTACAAGATATTGCAGAGCCTATTCATGTATGACATGATTATGGTATGATCATAGAAAAAATTCTTCGCAAATGAACCAGCCTATTCTTTGCTTACATGGTGGTTGGATACAGAAACACATTTGGTTGTGAATTTTAACATGGCAGAAAAAAATCATATACCTGCATGGCCCAATCAATAGTTCAAGTCACACACTCCCATAATCCATCTTCTCTTCGGAAAATGCACTTCAGCTATTTGCTTAAAATAAGGAATACAATACTTTGGAGTTGAAGAGAAGTATCCAAACAATATGTCTCATTTTTTTAATAACCCATATTTATAGCAATGAAATACTATTTTCCTTCTTGAAATGATATATCATCAATTACAAATATCTATGATCTATCTTTTCTTTTTCTATAAAGGACCTGAAATACCTTGCTTACATATCATTGGAAAGTGCATTAACATAAATACAGCAGTAAGGAGAGGCAATACAAAAGTGTGTAAACTATAAAAATGACTCAAAGTTGATTGGCCCACACTAGCACTTCCATGTAATAACTGTACCAAAGGCGATCCTATTACAGGATTAGCTTCAGGTACACCCATCACAATTTTTATGGCCCAATAACCATTTGATCTCGGGGTAAAGAGTAACCACTTACACGAAAACATGTAGTTAATATATCTAGAACCACTCCTGTAACCCAAGTTAATTCGTAGGGCTTTTTAAATCGACTTGTGACATACACATGAAATACGTGAAGGATCATCATTAGAACCATCATACTTGCTGACCATTGATAAACTGATCAGATTAACCATCCAAAGTGGGCCTCAGTCATTATGTATTGAACAGAGGAAAAGGCCTCTGTAACGGTTGGACGATAGTAAAAAGTCATAGCAAAACCCGTAGCTACTTGTACTAAAAAACAAGTAAGTGTGATCCCCCCCTAGACAATAAAATATGTTAACATGAGGAGGAACATATTTACTAGTTATATCATCTGCAATCACCTGAATCTCGAGACGTTCCTCAAACCAATCATATACTTTATTGAGATAGGAGACTCCCCCTTTGAGAACCGTATATGAGAATTTTATCTCGTACGGCTCAAACAAAAATACACAAATACCGATTTTCAACATAATAGTAATAAAAAGCTCAAAACTTCATAGCCACTTGATTCGATTTGTCTTGAAGATATGAAATAACAAAAACCTTAAATTTCTTCTTTGTGATTATAATGTCAAATCAAGTTGGCTCGGCCCTCTTTTTTTATGTTGATCATTACAGGACTCTTGAATATTCTCTTCCCTATTTTTTTATTTGTTATTTGATTTGTTATTTTTTGTACATAATGCAAATTGACTCTTGTTTCTTGTTTTAATATTTATTAATATTAATAAGAATTTAATAGGAATTTTCTTGTTGAGATCACATGAATCAATTGAAACTTCAGATTCATACTATAACCATGATGATTTATTTAATAAAGCTCTAAGCTAAACCCAAAAGCTTTCTGAGTAAGAACCATTTGATCATCACTTATTTAATGAATAGATGTAATAACTCAAGAAAATCTATAGAGATAGCTGTATTTCGGTCAAAATAAGTTTGAAGAAAGAAGAATCATTTGATTTCTCAAAAATCCCTATTTTTTTAGTCCGATTGTGAAGTCTAAATAGTGGGTATGAATCATAGCTCAAATGTTTCTTTTCTTGATTTATTTTATTCTATATATTCCATGTTCAAGATACTAAAATAGATCAAATAACATCCAACGGGGTAGAATCATCTTGATAAAGATGGCATACTCATTCTCTGTATTACCAATAGGATCAATTATAACAAGTCACACACTCATATTCTAGAAATACAGAAACAAATAAATTCCACAATCGAACTACCAAAATAATCTATAAATCTGAGTTTTATGTAATTTTTTTGATTGAAACCTAGGACTTCATAGTTCTTATAAAACTTAACTCACTAAAATTTCATCCGATAAAATAGAAGAATTATAAATTTCCAAAATTATAGAAAGGAATACCACAAATAAAGCCATTACTAAGCCCATAAGTGGTGTAGGACCCCAGCCTAGAGCTACTTTACCATATTCTGAATTCAATGGTTTTAATAAATCCTCTATAACAGTTCATCTTAGCCCAGATCTAGAATTATTCTCAATGGTTTGTGTAGCCATAAACCCTATTTAATCATTGGTTAATATCTATTGACTTTGTGTACCATTCCATTGTAGTTGTAAATAAATGATTAAATGATCTTATTGTAGATCCATTGTGATCTTAAAATTATCTAAAAATGGAAACAACAACCCTAGTCACCATCTTCATATCCGGTTTACTTGTAAGCTTTACTGGGTATGCCTTATATACCACCTTTGGCCAACCTTCTCACCAACTAAGAGATCCATTTGAAGAACACAGGGACTAATTGAAGTAATGAACCTCCTATGTTTATATTTGGAGGCTCATTACTTCAATTAAGATAATGAAAAATCATTTCATTTTTTTTGTCAGAACCTTAGGTGGTTCTTGAAAAAAGATAGCGAAAAAAATTATCCCTAAAGTCAAGACTAAGAGAAATGTATAAACCAATGCTTCCATAAATTCCATTGTAATTTACAATTATAGCTTCCACACCTATTTTATTTATTTATTTTTTTAGAGGGGGATCATTTACAAAAGGAAAGAATCAGAGAAAGGATGATGAAAAAAGTGCAAATTTCTTCAGTACACTATATCAAATAGAATATATATATATGTATAAATAGAAGATCCCATAACAACATTGTATCAAACTACTTGTCTCCGTGTAGTTGGATATCCAAGTTTTTTGAATGCTCCAAATTCAACTTGAGCGTCCAAATCTGAATCAATACCAGCAAAAACATCTTTGAACAAGGTTCTAGCACCATGCCAAATGTGTTCGAAGAAGACGAACAGAGCAAATGAAGCATGCCCAAAAGTGAACCAACCCCTTGGACTACTATGAAAAACGCCATCAGATTTCAAAGTAACTCGGTCTAATTCAAAAATTTCACCTAATTGGGCATGTCTACCATATTTTTTTCACAGTAGTGGGATCACTATAACTGACCCCATTGAATTCACCACCATAAAACTCAATAGTTACACCAACTTGTTTGACACTATATTTGGATTCTACTCTTCTAAAAGGAACGCCAGCTCTAACAATTTCATCTACATCTACCAAAACTACTGGAAACATTTCAAAAAAAGTAGGCATACGACGTACAGAAAGCTCATGTTTGTCTTTATCTCTAAAGATCAGGTGTCCTAACCATCCAACAACTATTCCATCCTCGTTGTCCATTGAACCTGCTCTGAATAATCCACCTTTTGCCGGATTATTACCAATATAATCATAAAAAGCTAATTTTTTGGTAATTTTAGACCAAGCTTCCGATAAACACAGATTTTCAGCCAGTCCAACCCCAACTCTTCGATATATTTCATGCTGGAAGTATCCCTGATCCCACTGATAACAAGTGGACCCAAATAATTTGATTGGGGTAGTTGCTGAACCATACCACATAGTTCCAGTAACTATGAAAGCTGCAAGAAAAAACAGCAGCAATACTACTGGAAAGTACAGTTTCAATGTTGCCCATACGTAATCCTTTGTATAGACGTTGAGGCGGATGAACACTAAGATGGAATAGACCCACCAATATGCCCAATGTACCTGCTGCAATATGATGAGAGGCTATTCCTCCTGGAGCAAAAGGATCAAAACCTTCTGCACCCCACATTGGATTTATAGATTGTACTTTTCCAGTTAGTCCATAAGGATCAGACACCCATATTCCAGGACCGTACAAGTTGTTACATGAAATGTGCCAAAGACAAAGCAAGCCAACCCTGAGAGAAATAAATGAATTCCAAAGATTTTTGGCAAATCCAATGAGTGTTTTCCTGTACGTTCATCACGGAATATTTCTAGGTCCCAATACACTCAATTCCAGATAGCTGCCAAAAAGCACAAGCCGGAAAACACAATATGTGCCCCTGCCACACCTTCATAACTCCAAATACCCGGATTTGTCATAGTTCCTCCTAAAATACTCCAACCACCCCATGAATTGCTTATTCCTAAATGAGTCATGAAGGGTATAACAAACATAACCTGTCTCCACATTGGATCAAAAACGGGGTCAGAGGGATCAAAAACCGCTAATTCGTATAGAGCCATCGAACCGCCCCAACCAGAAACTAGAGCTGTATGCATTATGTGAACAAAAAGTAATCCACTAGGATCATTCAATACGACAGTATGAACATAGTACCAAGGTAAACCCATGGAAATACCTCTCTTTATCAATGATAAGTAGACACTATGTAACTTTATCGCATTGAAAAAGACTATACTATGATGTACCTGTCAGTAGATTTCATATGAGAAAGGATTACTATTTACTCCATTTTGTTGGAAATAAGAGAACAAGTTTGTTCATAAGAACAAAGAGAAGCAGATCTATTCTATACCCGATGAGTACCAATATGCAATGGAAAAATTGGTCCTATTTTTGTTTTTGGGAATGAATGCATAGATACTTATTTATCATTCGAGCGATCGATCCTTTCATTAAATTTTTTTTATTCACTATGTTTTCCCTTCCAATTTATGGAAAATAAAATAGGGTAAATAAAAAAAAAGATGACGAAGACAATAAACCCCTTTTTACGTTTCCATATTTAAGTGAAGTATAGTGCTTGATTTTTTTCTAAAATTTAATGCCTATTGGTGTTCCAAAAGTAACTTTTTGGAGTCCTGGAGAGGAAGATGCATTTTTGGTTGATGTATAGTATGACTTGTCAGGCATATTGGGTCACATGGGATTTACCCCGTTCTCTCCCCTAATCGAGATATCCTCTGCTTCGCCCAAGAAATATTTATTGAACTGTCAATTATTTGGAGCCTGAAGTGTAATTAAACCAATTAATTTATAGTTATATTGGAGATCCATATCCATATATTATCAATTAGAAGAATTTATGGTTGATTTAGACCAATAAAATATCCAAGCTTCGTTCAAAAATGGAAAAACCAAATTGGTAATATATGTACAATTACCACTTATATCATAAACGATTCTTGTTCTTAAATTTAACTAGTTTAATTAATAAATTATATTAATTAAACTAGTACAAAGTAAAACTGTCAATCAATGGAATAGTTTGTGGGAAGGAAAGTAAAGCTAAAGCATGAAACAAACAAATTCCAAAAAAAGTGGTATTGAGATTATTTGCCCTATATTATGTACAAATAGAATTCAAACAGATCTTTACTTGGAGTAGAATATGAACCTAAGAGAATTGAAAAGACCTATTCAAGAACAAGGAAACAACATCATGATTTGCATAGTGATGAAACAATATATCACTGAGAGGTTAGTTCAAGAAGTTCAGTAAATTCTCTTTTTCTTCTTTTAGTATAGTATGGAGAGATGCCAAAACAAAACCTATTTTTGAAAAATTTAAAAAAAATATAACCTAAAAAAATTGTTACAAAAGAATGAAATAGGACTAAAATCGATACATTGATTTTTTTCGCAAGTTTTTTGAACCTTATGCAATCCAAAGGTGCACATATGGTTTCTGGGAGATAGAATTTTGTCCTAATCAACCAAATTTATCGAGAATGATTACTTTTTTTGGGCCAAGAGGTTGATAATGAGGTCTCAAATCAACTTGTTGGTCTCATGGTATATCTCAGTATAGAAGATGCTACTAGGAATCTTTATTTGTTTATAAACTCTCCTAGTGGATGGGTAATCCTAGGAATGGCCATTTATGATACTATGCAATTTGTGCCACCCGATGTGCATACAATATGCATGAGATTAGCCACTTCAATGGGATCTTTAATTCTAGTTCGAGGAGAAATTACCAAACGTATAGCATTCCCTCACGCTTGGCACCAATGAGTTTGTTCTTTGAAAAACAAAAAAACTATGCCTTCGCCATATCGAATATAAATTCTAAGTAATAATAGCATGGCATCTCAAGTTTGATATGAACAAATCATTCTTGTTTTTTCATAACATGAGGTTTTTTATAAAAATAGTAGTATGAAATAAAGGTTATTTTCTATGTGATGTTACATGTCGGGAGTACATTTCAGCATCAGAAGTCATTTTGTTATTCCAAACCAAAAGTCTCTTTTCTTTCTAATATTCATCTTAGGAAAGAAAGCGTACAGAAATGAAAAAAATGATCATTTTTTTCCTATTTGATTGTATCAGAAATAAACTTTGGGATTGCTAAATCATAGACAAGATAAATATAGAAAGCAACAGAGCCATCATAGTATTTTTTTTACTCCTACGAAAGGAAGGTTGGTAAATGGATCATTTAGTGATCTGGATCGAATGGATTATATTTCCTTCCTCCTTCGAGAGAAGGGGGGGCAGTAAATTCAACCATTATAGAGCCGTATGCAATGCACAAAAATGCCTGTACGGTTTTCAATTCTATTTTTTTTCTTCTTCTTATTTTTTATCCTTTACTTTAGCTTTAGACCAACCATGCAAAATAGAAGAACCCCTTATAATGTTATATTAGTATCATCAAGGTTATGATTCACCAACCCGCTAGTTCTTTTTATGAGGCACAAGATAGGGAATTTATCTTGGAAGCAGAAGAACTACTGAAACTTCATGAAACACTCACAAAGGTTTATGTACAAAGAACTGGCAATCCCTTATGGATTATTTCCGAAGACATGGAAATAGAACAACAAAAGCCCAAGCTCATGGCATTGTTGATCTTGTAGCGGTAGAAAATGCAAATACTAGTGATTTTGTGTAAATCCATTTCA
The DNA here is from genome assembly GCA_005019695.1 of Trichopus zeylanicus subsp. travancoricus. NCBI lineage: Eukaryota > Viridiplantae > Streptophyta > Magnoliopsida > Dioscoreales > Dioscoreaceae > Trichopus > Trichopus zeylanicus. Next base: position 337,558 of record RXID01014425.1, read on the forward strand.
AAAACATAATTCACATTTTCTTTGATTTGACATTAAATAGAAATGATTCATAATCATCAACGATCCAGTTAAGATTGATCTAAACCAAGCTATGATTATTCTAGATATACATATATATGATATGCCGACTATTAAACAACTTATTAGAAACACAAGACAGCCAATCAGAAATGTCACAAAATCCCCTGCTCTTTGAGGGTGTCCTCAGCATCAAGGAACATGTACTAGGGTGTATATGCGACTCATTCAGATTATGAGCTCGAAGAAAGAAATGAGAAAATTTTTCTAGTATTAATGATCAATACCAACGAATAGAATGGATAGATTGGAAGAAGGCCATTTACTATCTAAAAATGAGGATCTATCATATACCTATATGGTATATAGAATTTTTTATTTCCATTAGTGCAAATGGATTTGATTTGAGATGAGAAGAAATTCTCCATTTGTAGCAAATGGTTATCCATTAAGCAAAGGAAATACTATTAAGATAAGAAAATCAATTATGCTCTTATTCTTGAAAGAATCGACTAAGAGGGTTAGCTACCTATACCTAGCCAATTTTCATAATTAAATACCGTCACTATATAGATAGTTCTTTTAGTGAAAAGACGTATTACTGTATAATTGATGGGTAGAGCCAAAGGATATGAACTATACAAGTTAACAATAACATTTGATTAAGTGACAAAGGAGGCTCCGGTGTATAAAAAGGACCTCACCATTTAATTAAAGTAACCATAAAAATGATGGAACCCACTATATTTTTAGTGCCGATAGAATTAAGTATTTTCAGCTCAAATATCTAGAAGGAATAAAAAATCGTGGTTGGGAAGGTCATAGTAGCAAAAACCATGGGAATTTCTTTTTTTATATACCGAAATAATCCACTTTGTTACTAATCAAACGGAAGGGGGAAGAAAAGGAATGACTGAAAGAAGAGAAATTAATTAGTTATTCATTAAAGTTTAATTTGATTCAATGACCAAAGTTAGATGAGGATATACAGCTTGGAGACGTCGAACAAAAATTCATTTATTTGCATCAACTTTTAGAGGGCCTCATTCAAGACTTACTCGAATAGCTACTCAACAAAAGTAAGAGCCTTGGTTTCCTCTCATAGAGATTGAGACAGGCAAAAGAGGGATTTTTGTCGTTTGTGGATCACTAGTATTAATACAGTAACTCGTGAGAATTTGGTATCCTATAGTTATAGTCCATTCATACACAATTTGCACAAGAGGCAATTGCTTCTTAATCATAAAATACTTGCGCAAATAGCTATATCAAATAAGAATTTTCTTTACATGATTTCCAATAAGATCTCTCAAATAAAATAAAAGAAAGAGATTGTAAAGTAATCTATAGGAATTAATGATTGAAACAAAATTCCCCAGAGAATGAACTTTAGGAAGATAGAAGAAAAATAAATTCAAATACTTCTACTTATAAAATGAATGAAATGTTTCAATAAAAAAAAAGATTTCCCCTTCCCATTTTTTTTCTTATAACACTACAATCAAATAGGAATCCTAGGTTTTTCCAAACAAAACATCAATTTGAGCTTGAGAGTTTTGAGTCAATTGAGGGATGTGTCTATTTATGTCTGGTTCTAGGATCAATAGTTCTAGGGATTGACTCAGCTATCTCAAATTGTTTTTCATTATTAAGAAAAGGTAACAAAGATAAAATACAAGCTTGTTTTATAGCAATAGTAATTAATCATTGTTGTTTCAAAGTTAATCTACCGATTCGTTTAGATAATATTTTTTTCCTTGTTCACTAATAAATCGACTAATTAAACTCATATTTCTATAATCAATTCAATCCCCCAATTCAATTGGGGGAAAATGCCTACAAAAAGATCGCTTGGATTTATGAAAAGGTTGCTTGGATTTATCCATGGATTATTCCTTATCTCAAAAATTCTCTTTATTCATTTTATTTTAGATCTGACAGAATAGTATTTGATTTGTAAATATACTATATAATAATTGTGTTGTATCAACAGTAAGTTTTTCCTCTTCCTGTTCCATGGAAAGATCCTACACATGTTCCTTTCGATCTATTTCTTTATTTCACCATGAATTGTATGTGTGCGACAATTGCAACAAAATTTTCTTAACTCTAATCGATTGGGTGTATTGTGTCGACTCTTTTGAGTAATATATCTAAAAATACCTGACAATTCCTTAACCACAACTGGTATATTCCAAAATAACTCTAATTTGGATATCTTTACCCTTGGCCATGAACCTCCTTTTTTGGATTTTGGATTGACTTAAATTCCTCTATTTTCAATCCGAACTGAAGAAGAAGAAAACAACAAAAAAATCAATAGAAGTTACTAACTAAAAATGAAATTTCTAAAGAAAAGATTTGATTGTAAAAAAATTTATTTCGTTGTAATTAATATTAATTGAATAAAAATTAAGTGATACAATTTCTTCCGAATTAGCATCCTACTATCCTAATCTCAGTATTTCATTTAAGTATCATTTATCAATAACTAGAATGAAAAAAGGGAAATAACAAAGCATCCGAGAATAAACGATTAATTTCTATCAAGAGACTCACTAAAGACCCAAACCATAGAGTAGTTAGCACTGGAACTGTGGAGAGATATGTTTTTATGTCTCACATTGAAAATCCTCCTTATTTATTTTATTATAATATATATATAATCAGATCCTGTAGTTCAAGATCATTTGTATTCATTTTTTTTAATACGTTAGTTTCTCATATGTATATAATTCTTTTATTTTATTATATGAATATATGAAGATGAAAGAAAACAAGTCGAAAACAAGACAAGGATTTTGTACAATGATACTGTACAACAATAACGGGATGTAGGGCAGCTTGGTAGCGCATTTGTTTTGGCTACAAAATGTCATGGGTTTAGATCCTGTCATCCCTACCTAAGAAAGTGCTCTTAGTTCAGTTTAGTAGAACACGGGTCTCCAAAATCAGATGCCATAGGTTCAAATCCTACAGAGCATGATTTTGTTTATCTTAAGTCGAATTACAAATTACAATAAAATAACTTAATAAAATGAAATTGAATTACAATTTCAATTTGACCTCCTCTTGGCATTGCGGGAGGTCAATCAAAAAATTAATATTACTCAATTAAATGTCCAATTGATCACCACGTCTGTATTGTAAATATGATGTTATGAATAATCCTGCCAAAGTAATAGGAATTAGACCTAAAACAATTCCAAATAGAAAAATTTCAATCATTTCGATTTTTTTTTGTTTTGTTTGTTTTGAGGAAATAAAAGTAAGATCTATCTCTAAATATTAATCTGAATTATCCATGAATCTCAATGACTAAGAACTAGCAATTGACGTGGAAGGGAATCATACAATACCCACATAATTTTGAAGAAATATTTAATGAATTGTTCGCTCAATTCCAAATAAGTCGCACCTTATTCAAACTAATCAATAGATCCGAGATTATAGTTGAAGCCAACAGAAAACCAAAATAACTAGTTATAATAAGCATGAAAAAATGAAATTGGTTATATTTTTTTTTGCTACATAGGTTGATAAAAGACTTACCTAAGTTTCTCTTGTTCCCGAATATGACAGTAAGGAAAAACACTATTGACAGAATTAGTTCTTATTGAAAGTTCTTGATTCATCAGTCATTATGAATGGACTGATGACTCTAAAAATGATACAGCCATTCATATAGGTAGAATAAAATCAAGTCATCAGTAGTAACACCGACCAATCTTGCAATTCTGAGTAAAGAGAAGAGGTTCATTCTTCAATTCATGGGTTGAGTATAGTAATAAGAACTGTGTGTGTTGTGTAACTTGATTCCAAAATCAAATAAAGGAAAGGGAATTAGGTTAGGTTTGCAAATAATTTCAATTTTGATCATTTCTATTCTTTTTCAATAGGAGTAAGTCTATTTTGTTTGGAGTGAAGGGCCTGATATTTCCTTTACATTTTTTTTAACTCAACTTACTTATTTGAATTTTGAATTCATTAATTCATTGGATTCGGTACAATAAAGCTTAGTTATTAGTTAATTACCCATAATATTATATTCCGATTTTGAATAAGAAGAAAAAGGTTTCTTGCAATCTATCCTAAAACCTTATTTTTTTTGTTCTTTTTTCATCAAATAATACACTAGTACTATATTATTGATATTTATTGTATGACCAACCAATTACTTGAATTGAAATAAAAGGATTCAAACAAAAAAATTTTAACCCTATATCCTAATAGAATAAAAAAAAAGTTTTCTATTTCACATATAATATAATTGAATTGTGTGAATATGATAATATCTTTCATTTTTCATGAATTATAAAATCCATTGACTCACACTTTACCAAGATCTTTATTTTCTATTATGAAGTCAATAATGGAAACTTTATATTATAAGGAATTTTTTATTTTATTGGTCTATTAGATAACATACAATTATCCATATACAAGAAAAAAATAGAAGAAAGAAACTCTATAGCATTTGGGGATACAACGTTGCTGTGTCAGGCAAAGGATAGCTATACTGATTCAGTATACATGAAATACACCTTTGGTACAAAATTGACGTTCTCACAAACAAAGATGAAATAAAATATTAGTAGTTTTCTATTTACTGATCCCATCTTTCACGAAATTGATTCCTCTTTTTGACTGTACAAGAATTTGTGGAGCTCAGCATGTCTGGAAGCATGGAGAACGTCCTTTTGCAGATATTATTACCAGTATTCGATACTAGGTCATTCATAGTATTACTATACCTTCCCTATTCATTGCGGGTTGGTTATTCGTAAGTACGGGTTTAGCTTACGATGTGTTTGGAAGTCCTCGACCAAAAGAATATTTCACAGAGAGCCGATAGGGCATTCCATTAATAACTAGCGGCTTTGATTCTTTGGAACAACTCAATGAATTTAGTAGATCCTTTCAGGAGGCCCCCAATGACCATAGATCGAACCTATCCAATTTTTACAATGCGATGGTTGGCTGTTCATGGACTAGTTGTACCTACTATTTCTTTTTTGGGGTCAATATTAGCAATGCAATTCATCCAATGATAAACCTATTTCAAATTATAGAATTATGACACAATCAAACCTGAATGAGCAAAATGTTGACTTGAATCGTACCAGTCTATACTGGGGTTTATTACTCATTTTTGTACTTGTTGTTTTATTTTCCAATTTTTTTTCTTCAATTGAGAGAAAGAGAATAGTAGGAATTCTCTTATCCTATTTGGAAGGGGTACCATCCTCATAACTAGCCATGACTATTTTTGTCTCTAGCATGATCGCTTGACAAAATGTGGAAGAAAGGGGGAAAAATGGCCGATACTACTGGAAGGATTCCTCTTTAGTTGATAGGCACTTTAATTGGCATTCTTGTGATCGGTTCAATAGGTATTTTCTTTTCTAGTTCATTTTCTTGGTTGGGTTCATCTCTTTAGTGATCAGATGAACAGAATTTTAGACATGAAAAGGTAAGAACTCAGAGGGGTCTCAACCCTCTGAGTTCTTACTTTTTCAGGTGAGATTTTGATCTATTGCATAATATAAAAATTGGAAAATAATCCAATCAGCATAATCAAATTGTAGAAATGACAAAACATTTATTTCTTAATCTTAAATTTGTTTATATTTAGAACTATTTATTCTATTAATATTTAATACTTAAGTTAATTGAATAATTGTGGAAAATACTTTTTCTTGTGAAGATTAAGAAGACTAGCAATCCCTCCTAGAAGTATTTGTTTCATGTATCCCGTCCTTGCCCTGTATTTTCTTTATTTTTATTTTTTGCATTTTATTGTCCATTACTAGGAATGGGATACAAGTAATTAATTCCAGATGTTGCAAAAAAAAGTATAAACTATTTTTAACAATTTAATGTTAAGGAATCTCTAGAATTAGAAATTCATTTCGTACAATTCAACCTTTTCAAATTGTTTCTTTTTAAGAACCAAAAACATTTGTGCCAAAATAATAGATGCTAAGAAGAACAAAAGACCTTGAGTGCGTAATGGATCTTGAAGCACTATTTCTATATCTCCCTGACCAAAGCCCCCTACATTGGGATTACGTGTTAATGGTTGATCAAGCTTGATGAATTCACCCTCTGAAACAAGAAGTTCTGGTCCTAGAGGTATAATATCAACCACTTGATGTCCGTCCGATGCATCAACTATGTTTATTTCATATCCCCCTTTTTCTTTACATACTATTATGCTTACTATACTGATGATGTAGTATTATAGACCATATTGTTACTTTTACTTCCATCAGGATAAATCTGCCCCCTCCCTCTGTTCCCACCTACATATATGGGATATTTTAAGAAGTGAACATCTTTTTTTGTAGCTAGGTCGGTAGAAATAATAGGAAAGACGATTTCACTATATTTCATACCAGGAACCGGACCTATTACAAGAATATTTTTTTATTGGGACGATAATTCTGAAAAGATAGATTTCCCACCTTTTCTTTCACCTCAGGAGAAATATGATCAGGAGGGGCTAATTTGAATCCCTCGGGTAAAATAAGAACAGCCCCCACATTCAAAGCCCCTTTTTTACCATTAGCAAAAACTTGTTTCAGTTGCATATCATAAGGGATTCAAACAACTACTTCAAATATAGTATCAGGAAGCACAGCTTGTGAAACTTCAATATCCATGGGCTTATTAGCTAAATGGTAATTAGCACATACAATTCATCCAGTTGCTTCTCGTGGATTTTCATAACCTTATTGTGCAAAAATGGGATATGCATTTGAAAGAGATGCTCGATTTATTACATGTATCATGATCGATACAAAAATGGATTGAGTCATCTGTTCTTTTACCCAAGAAAAAGTATTTCTATTTTGCAAGGTCCAATCATTAATTGTGGAATTTCTACAATAAATAAATTAGATAGGTAGCTAGTCTAGTATAGTTCCCTACACTGAAGTTTGCTATTGTATTGGAATAATTGTACTGGAATAGAGTATAGTATGGGACAAATACCTTGAACAGGTAGAAATAAAAAGAATAAGTAAAATTTGAATTTGAATAAGTAAAATGGAAAATGCTTTCTTTATACAAAAAAAACATTCTCATTTAATTGATATTACAAAACCAGATGAGTTCTTCATCTTCATTCATTAATTTGTTCATCATTAATTCATTAAATGATAAATAACTACAAGTGAAGGAGATACATGATTTAAATAATGGAAGATCCAATATTTCACAATTGTATCTAGAATAACTAGAAAAGTGGAAACAAGGCTAGATATAATTTGATCATTATTGGCCAATCCAAAATCGTTGTAGACCGAACCAATCATTAGTTCCCAACCATGGGTCGAGTGAAATATGATCCATAAATCAGTGATGAAAAGAATCAAAAAAGCCTTTATTGTGTCACTTAAGTTATAGAATAATTCCTGAACCCAAGAATTAAGAATGACAAGTTCTTTATTACCTAGAAAAAAATAACCACTTAGAATAACAAAACAAATTACATTTGCGGAGAAATGCAAAATGAGATGGAGATGATATTCATCATGTGTTTTGACCAATTCTATTGTTTCCTTGTGTATTCCTAAATGAAGCTATTGTATATGTGTCTCTGGGTACTCTTTTATCATTTCATCCAAGAGGAATAGTTCTTTGAATTCTATGAATTTTTCTAGAATGTTTTTCTCTTGAATAGCATTCAAAAAGGTTTCGGATTGCTTGCTATTCCACCAGTTAGTAATCCAAGGTTCCAAACTTTTCTTAAATGGGAGCGAAACCCACCAGGGCAAAAATACTATAGATACAAAATATGGGAAGGAAATCAATGCTTTGTCTTCTTTTTTTTTATCTGTGAAATTGGTAATGAAGTTGCTTCAATCTTTGACTCTATCTAATATTTTTCCAAAGTATGAATTATATAACAAACAAGGTTGTGGATCTATTTCTTTCCATTTTGTGTCAAAATTTAGTCCTTAAATCTATTTAGTCCTTGGATCTATCAGGAATATAAAAAAAGAATCAATACAGTATTTTCAGATATCTCAATCTTGAACTAACAAATTTTTTATTATGAAAAGAATTTCAGATATATTTGATAAATCCACACTTAACTTAATGAGAATTAGACTTTTTGACTAGTAAAAAAAAAGAATTAAGTTGAATTTTGTACACATACAAAAATAGTTTTGGTATACAAAAAATTTCTTCTTCTTCATTTTTTTTATAGTTCATTTTATTATAGTTACCCATATACTTTCTTTGCTTTTGGTTTTATTCTATGGGCCACTACACCAACAAAATAGGAACATAGAATATAACATGTTTTGCTCAAATGGGCATTCTGAAGAAACTTAAATTAAATAAAAGGGTTAGCAAGTTCTTTTCTTCATGCTGAAAAATTTTTCTTCAGTTCATTTTCAAAATACTTTAATTGGTACACGCAAGAAATAGGCCAATTCGGCAGCTTTTTATTCAATTTCTCATGGAGTAAAATTCTCATCAGTACGAGTTAAGGGAATGGCTCCTTGACTTCGGATTTCCATATAAAGGACACGACGAGTATAAAGACCTTCTTTAACCTCCATTCTAATTGATTAGATATCTCTCATAAGGAAGCAGAAGAAAATGCGAAAATTTATTCCAGAAAATCCCCAACGAAAAATACACACTATTTTTTCTTTTCTATCGAATCTGTCATAACCACTACTAACATCCCACGAAATTATGCACCACAAATAGGAGCTATTGAATAGTCCTATGATCCTGTAGAAAGACATTACAATCCCTTGTGGAAAAAAAAGGATTTGTTGGGATGAAAATACGAATATCAGATTTCTACAAAGATAACTGGAAGTTCCAACCATTAAGAATCCTAGTCAACCTAAAAAAAGGATACAGGCCCAGCAAAAATTACTTGTCTTTCAAGACTCAGTTATAAGTTCTATCCATATATGTTCTAATCACCAATTCATACTTACTATATTAGATATAGTTGCATTCGATTGGAATTGAGAGAATAACCCAAAATTGACTTTACTTTTCTTGATGTTGAAGTAACTCGCATCAACTAGCACTATTCGGATATGAAACACAGCATTAAAGCATTAGTAGTAATTAGTCAGATATGTTAACTTTTATGTAGATATTATCTATCTACATACATAACAACATTTGGGTTCAGAAAAAGCCACATATTCTACCATATTACACTAAATAGATATCTGTATTATAATTCAGTCAATGTTCAAATAAATTGATGAGATTTGGTTCCATTGGATCTAGACAATTTTATTTCTTTGGACATAAAGAGACAAAGAAGCCATTGCAATTGCTGAAAATACTAGGCCTACTAAGGGCACAAAAAAAGAGGGTAAGTTAAGATCTGTCATAGAATGAGTACCTTGATTACTATTTGTACCTCTTATAAATATAAAGAGGGCTTATGATAACTATATCTATTATAACTAATATTAACTAGTTAATAAGTGCAAGGGATCTAATAGAAAACTAAATTAAGTTACTATTCTTTTCTTGCATTTTGATTCAAAGGAAGGAAACCATGAAGTTGAAATAACTCACTCAGAACACCTTTTAAATGATTATGTGGTACGATTAGGTCAAATAAGCCCTTATGGAATAAATATTCAGCCTCTTGCAAACCATCGGGTATTGTCTTATTTAATGTTTGTTCAATTACTCTTTTACCCACAAATGCAATGTGGCCATTAGGTTCAGCAATAATGACATTTCCCAAACATAACAAAACTTGCTGTCACTCCACCGGTTGTAGGAGATGTAAGGATTGATACATAGAATAACTTTTTATTTGATTGATAATTATATGAGGCAGAAGAGATTTTAGCCATTTTCATCAAGCTCAAACTTCCTTCTTGCATGTGTGCTCCTCCAGAAGCACACACAATAATGACAGGTAGAGATTTATTAGTAGCATACTCAATCAAACGGGTGATTTTCTCACCCACTAGGAATCCCATACTACCTCCCATGAACTCAAAATCCATAACCCCAATTGTCACAGAAATACCATTTAGTTGATCTATGCCTGTTTGAACAGCTTCAGTTAAACCTGTCTTTCTCTAATAAGAATTGATACGATCTATATAGGGTTCCTCCTCTGAATAAAATTCTATAGGGTCCATAGAAACCATAGCTTCATCCATAGGATCCCAAGTGCCCGAATCAATTGAAAGTTTGATTCTATCTGAGCTACTCATTTCAAATGATATCCACAGTGTTCACAAATATGCATTTTTTACTTAAAATTTTTTTTATAATTTAATCCATAACAATTTTCACATTGAACCCATAAATCTTTGTATTTTTTGTTTATATCAAAATCATTAGATCATTCTTTTATATTTAAATCACTGCCATTACTACTAGTACTTATACTAGAACTCCCACTTTCACTACTACTTACACTTATACTTACATTTACAGTCCAAATAATACTATAAATGTAACAGACGTAGTAGTTATTCTTACTTTTAGACCCATATTCAAATAACTATAAAAAAACTTTCTACTTCACTCAGAAAAGAACTATTATTCTTATTGTCAATCTCAAAAATCTGATTTTTAATATCAAAATATATAGAATAACTGTCGCCATTACTATCCCTAACTAACAAAGTGTTATACAGAGATCAAACCAAAAATATTCCTGATCTCCAATAAATAATTAACATTACTAAAACTATAACTATAACTGCCACTATCACTCCAACTAAGAAGAATGTTTTTCTCCGTATCATTTAGAATGGGGTCTTCACTTCCAGGGGTATGCCCAATACCATCAAGACTATCCGTTGATTTACTTAGCCATACCTATCTTCTAACCTCTCATTAGACAATATCAAATTGAACCACCATTTCTCCATAGAGTCTTCCTGCCCCCCATTTTATGAAAATACAATAAAGGAATAGTCATTCGATGAATAATCATTTTACATTTTACTATTTGATTGATTGATTTTCTAGCAAAATGAAGCATATGGATTCCATCATTAGGATTGTTAACTGTTAACCAACAACGAGTGAGTATTGAAAGAAATTATTCTTTTTTTTTGGTAAATTCAGGGTATCACTTCTTTCTAATATATATATATTGATAGAATTTTTTCCTGAAGTAGAAATATAAAAAGAAGTTTCTCTCATGTCATGTACAAACAAATCTTTCATCAAAAGATAGAATTGTTTCTCCCTACAAATTGAAGAATTTATGCTCGTATGATTTCATATCATATAATCAAATAATAATTCTCTATTCTAGCATAGAACAAAAAAGACAATATTATATTAGAGGATAGGTCGAGGAAGCCCTTGCCTCTTGGCTTGGCTTGATTTATGGTTTGAAATAAAATTGTGGAATCTAAAAATCCACCAATCCAAGGATTCGTAGAATTAATTATGATAATTCATTATGGATCTAACAATAAAAGTATTGAGTTGTTTAGTCTTTTGTATTTGCATCTTCTATATAGTATAGTAAGGTTTGTACATATCAAAGATATATGCAAATACATAATATATAGGATTTTTAGGATATTCCATTTTATTCGGTTCAATCCTTTCTAGTAAAAGATTGGGCCAAGGTTAATTAAAATTAGGAGAACAAACAGGAATTACCAAGTTATTTTTCTCTTTATCGTCATCTGACATATCTACTAGTATGGTGTATCTACTGGTGCAAATTTGAATTTGATCTCCTTCCATAATTTACAAGCAGTGGCTAGCTCAGGACTCCATTTTCTAGCTTCACAAATAATTTCATTACCTTCGTGAGCAAGGTCACGTCCCTCGTTACAAGCTTGTACACACGCTTCCAAAGCCACTCGATTAGCTACTGCACCGGGTGCATTTCCCCAAGGGTGCCCTAAAGTTCCTCCACCAAACTGTAGTATGAAATCATCCCCAAAGATTTCAGTTAGGGCAGGCATATGCCAAACATGAATACCCCTAGAAGCCATGGGCATAACACTGGGCATAGAGACCCAATCTTGAGTGAAAAAAATACCGCGACTTCGGTCTTCTTAATAAAATCATCACGTAATAAATCAACAAAACCCAAAGTCATCTCACGTTCCCCTTCCAATTTACCTACTACTGTACCAACGTGAATATGATCTCCACCAAACATACGTAAAGCTTTAGCTAGTACACAAAAATGCATACCATGATTTTTTTGTCTATCAATAACTGCATGCATTGCGTGATGGATGTGAAGTAGTAGGCCATTATCGCGACAATAATGAGCCAAGCTAGTATTTGCAGTGAATCCCCCTATTAAGTAATCATGCATTATGATAGGGACTCCCAATTCTCTTGCACATACAGCCCTTTTGATCATTTCTTCCCATGTACCAGCAATAACATTCAAGTAATGTCCCTTGATTTCGCCTGTTTCGGCTTGTGCTTTATAAATTGCTTCGGTACAAAATAAGAAATGGTTTCTCCAATGCATAAATGGTTGGGAATTCACATTTTCATCATCCTTGGTAAAATAAAGTCCACCACATAAACATTCATAAACTGCTCTACCGTTGTTCTTTGCGGATAACCCCAATTTTGGTTTAATAGTGCATCCCAATAGGGGATGTCCGTACTTGTTCAACTTATCTCTTTCAACTTGGATACCATTAGGTGGGCCTTGGAGAGTTTTAGAATAAGAAGGAGGAATTCGTAAATCCTCCAAACATAGGGCTCGTAAGGCTTTGAAATTAAATACATTACCTACAATGGAAGTAAACATGTTAGTAACAGAACCTTCTTCAAAAAGGTCTAAAGGATAAGATACATAACCAATATATTGGTTTTCCTCCCCAACAATGCTCTTGATGTAGCATCATCCTTTGTAATGATCAAGAATGGTAAGTACATCAGTCCACACAGTTGTCCATGTACCAGTGGAAGATTTGACAGCTACCACAGCTCCTGCTTCTTCGGGTGGAACCCCAGGTTGAGGACTTACTCGAAATGCTGCCAAGATGTCAGTATCTTTGGTTTCATAGTTAGGAGTATAATAAGTCAATTTATAATCTTTAACACTAGCTTTGAATCCAACACTTGCTTTAGTCTCTATTATTGGTGACATAAGTACCTCCTTACAACTCATGAATTAAGAATTCTCACAACTACAAGGTCTGCTTGATATGGATTAGACGTGAATGAAACCCTTAAGAAAAATCTTTCAAACAATTCAACTAATATTATCAACTAATTAGAAAATGGTTGTTTATTAGACTATGTAATGTATTTGATTCACCAAATACATCATTATTTATACTCTTTGCTATATATGGCGCAAGCCAATCCTTGTTTTGTAAGTTTATAATTGAGTTGATCCTCTTCTTATTTATTATTAAATATATAAATATTAACTAATAAAACACTCTTGACAGTGATATATGTTGTATATGTAAATCCTAGGATGTGAAAATAGCCATAATTCATCCATGAAAAGGTATAAAACAAGAATAGACAGAAATGTATATGCAAAAAACAATGAACAATGAGATCAAAATAATAAATCCTAAATGGAGTTTGGGTTGGAATTCCATAGATAATATAATCTAATTGGGATGGTATTTTCTATAATGATAGAAAAATGAAACACACTTAACTTACTCATGATTCCTATTGATCTACTTTATATTAAAAATACTAAAAAAAAGGATTGGTTGAACTTGAAAATTGAATAATTCAATGAGTAAACAATGGAATTGAATTCCTTTAGGCGATACCAACAAAATCCAGTGCTAACTTCGATTTATTTCTTATTCAATTAGCCGATTGACTTCCTATCGGACATTTTTTTTATTGGATACTATTCCAAAGGAATTTTGACATATTTCACTTTATTATGATTATGAAAATCAATCTTACTACTTCTGGTCCTGTGGTTTCGGCACTTGAAGAAAAAACATAGGATGTATCACCCAAATTATTGGCCCAATACTGGATGTCACCTTTCCCCCAGGAAAGATGCCTAATATTTATAATGCTTTGGTAGTTAAAAGTCAAGAAACTACTGGTCAACAAATTAATGTGACTTGTGAGGTATAGCAATTATTAGGAAATAATCGAGTTAGAGCTGTAGCTATGAGTGCTACAGATGGTCTGATGAGAGGAATGGAAGTGATTGACATAAGAACTCCTCTAAGTGTTCCAGTTGGCAAAGCTACTCTGGGATGAATTTTCAACATTCTTGGGGAACCCATTGATAATTTAGGTCCTGTGGATACTCGCACAACATCTCCTATTCATAGATCTTTGCCCACTTTTATCCAATTACATACGAAATTATCTTTTTTGAAGTAGGGATTAAAGTGGTGGATCTTCTAGCTTCTTATCATTGTGGGGGAAAAATCAGGCTATTTGGGGGAGCTGGTGTGGGTAAAATAGTACTCATCATGGAATTGATCAATAACATTGCCAAAGCTCATGGAGGTGTATCTGTATTTGGCAGAGTAGGTGAACGTACTCATGAAGGAAATGATCTCTACATGGAAATGAAAGAACCCAGAGTGATTAATGAAAAAAATATTGCAGAATCCAAAGTTGCTCTAGTCTATGGTCAAATGAATGAACCACCGGGAGCTCGTATGAGAGTTGGTTTGACTTCCCTAACCATGGCAGAATATTTCTGGGATGTTAATGAACAAGTCGTGCTTCTATTCATCAACAATATCTTTTGTTTCATCCAAGCAGGGTTAGAAGTATCTGCCTTATTGGGTAGACTGCCTTCTGTAGTGGGTTATCAACCCACCCTTAGTATAGGAAAGGGTTCTTTGCAAGAAAGAATTATTTCTACTAAAGAGGGATCTATAACTTCGATCTAAGTAGTTTATGTACCTGCCGACGATTTGACCAACCCGGCTCCTGCCATGACATTTGCACATTTAGATGCTACTACCGTACTATCAAGAGGATTAGTTGCCAAGGGTATTTATCCAGTAGTAGATCCTTTAGATTCAACGTCAACTATGTTATAGCCTCGAATTGTTGGCGAGGAACATTATGAAACTGCACAAAAAGTTAAGCAAACTTCACAATGTTACAAAGAACTTCAGGACATTATGGCTATCCAGGGGTTGGATGAATTATCCGAAGAGGATCGGTTAATTGTAGCAAGAGAGCGAAAAATTGAGCATTTCTTATTACAACCCTTCTTTGTGGCAAAAGTATTTACTGGTTCTCTAGGTAAATATGTTGGTCTCACAGAGACAATTAGGGAGTTTCAACTCATCCTTTCTGGAGAATTAGATAGTCTTCCCGAACAAGCCTTTTATTTGGTGGGTAACATCGATGAAGCTACCATGAAAGCTATAAAGTTAGAAGTGGAGAGCAAGAAATGACCTTAAATCTTTGTGTATTGACTCCTAATCGAATTATTTTGGATTCAGAAGTAAAAGAAATAATTTAATGTACTAATAGTGGGCAAATTGGCGTATTATCAAACCACACTTCTATTGCCATGACCGTGGATATAGGTCTTTTGAGAATACGCCTCAATGACCAATGGTTAATGGTGGCTCTAATGGGTAGTTTTGCTAGAATATGTAATAATGAGATCACCATTTTAGGAAATGATGCGAAGATGAGTACTGACATTGATATGCAAGAAGCTCAACAAGCTCTTCAAATAGCTGAAGCTAACTTGAGTAGAGCTGAGGGTAAAAGACAAGCAATTGAGGCGAATCTAGCTCTTAAACAAGCTAGGACATGAGTAGAGGCTATCAATGTTATTTCTTCCTAGTCAACAAAATACATCAAAATCTTCAAAAGAATTATTACATTTTGATTCCACCAATTGAACACAATCAAGTCTAATCTAATACAATGAAACCAAAAAAAAGAACATGGGTAGAAAAACTTATTAGATACCATTGACTTTAGATACCATGTACTCCACTCTGATATTTAATAAGTTTTACCTACTATTGGATTTGAACCAATGACTCCCGCCGTATGAAAGCAATACTCTAACCACTGAGTTAAGTAGGTCATTTATCACCACAAAAGACCCATCACTCTGAGGATTATAGATAGAATAGTATTTCTAAGCAATTCCAATTCATTAAAATAGTAAACCAATCGCAAAGCTATCATACGATGTGGGATTATGGACTGTCCATCCTGACAAGAAATTATCCATATGTTAAGATATCTTATGACAAGGGCAAGGGCTATAGCTCAGTTAGGTAGAGCACCTCATTTACACATGCACGAATGCTTTTCAAAAGAAGCCAATTATACAATGAACATAATTGATCTTATTGAGATGAAAAATGGATGTCTTACTCCATAGATTTGAGGAACAAGAGAATAATAGTTTGACATATATTTTATTTGGTTTGATTCAGTCCGATTTAGATTTAGTGCAGATTTAAGTGCCAAATAGAAAACCTACCATTGATTTGATAATTGATAGGGTAAATACCTAATCCACATTCAATGCTAGGCATAATGAGTATAAGGACCTCAAAATCATCTCTTTTCATCATATGAACTTTAAGGTGTATGAAGTCTCATATTTGACTCTTGCAGAGGAGCGATAGAAACTCCATTTAACTTAGGTTGATCTAGGCCGGAGGCAGACCTAAGTCAAAGTAGTAATCCTTCTTTGAGAGACTTTGGTATTTCTCCTAAATCAGAATTCAAATAATGAATATGAATCAGAGCATGCAGAGACATCTTATTATCTTTTTATCTTCCTATGAAGAAAAAATATGCTGGACTAACTGATCTTTACATCAATTGATGAAAGAGCCCAATGCAACAAAATGCATGTTGGGTCTTTGAAACAATTCGAATCATTTTGATAATATAATAATAAGTTGATCTGTTTTACCAAGAAGGTCTACGGTTCGAATCTGTATAGCCCTAATAGATTGTATTTTTGTATAGATATTCTATTTGAGTTTATAATAGTTTTCATCTCCTTATTTTATTTACGGACAGACTGACCGATCAGTCAATCTATAGAAATGAAAGTATTACGTAGTTACGTATGTATAGGGACAAGAAAAAATTAATCCACTCAAATGGATCCTATTGGTATTTGTCAAATCTTGCATAACCTAAGATGTCCATACTTATTTATTTTTATTAATCCTCTGGATTACTTTCTTTTCCTGTCCACAATCAAAGAGTTAGTGATACATTTGATTTTCTGGTATACTCAATCCTAGTCAATTTATGAAGTGAAAATCATGACATGATCGATCGTGTCTAGAAACTCTAACCCAACCCAACCAAATTTAATCCCAAGTCACATGGATTGAGACCTATTCTTAGTCTTGTATTTGTAGAAGTCCCTTGACTAATTGCTTTTTGTCAAAACCTCCATTGAATTGATTATTTCAGAGATAATGGATCGGCCCTAAACATATCAGCCTCTCTTCAACTATATTCTATGCTACGAGTTGGATTGGGGATTTAATTTGTCAAATTGTTCAATAATGTGTGATTCTATATATTTATTGATAATACATATTCATTGTTCTTATAATCCTTATACCTTAATTATCCTTATATTTTAATAATAAATAATATTTTAGTTCTATTAATTAGTTTTTCTTAGTTTATTAGTGTTTACTATTTCATTAGAAATGCTAAGTGGTACTTCGTTGGATGAATCTTTAAACAAGACATGCTTACCGTACAACAAACAAACTCTAAGATATGTAGTTTGATTCGATAAAATCAATTCTTGTTTTAGCTAAGAAATTCTATATATGAATTGATGATCCCAATCCGGAATTGAATAATTCAACATATTCCAGATTAATAGGAGTACATTTATGTTTTGCTTCACGAATATGATATTTTCTGGGCATTTCTGATATTATCAAGCATTATTCCTATCTTGGCATTTCTAATTTCTGGAGCTTTAAACCTGATTAATAAAGGACCAGAGAAGTTCTCTAGTTATGAATATGCTATTACATGTTTGCTCTAGTTTTTATTGTTTTTGATGTTGAAATGGTCTTTCTTTATCCATGGGCAATGATTTTTGATGTATTGGGCATATCTGTATTTATAGAAGTTTTCATTTTCACATTTATCCCAATTGTTGGGTTACTTTATGCATGGTGAAAAGGAGTATTAGAATGGTTTTAGCTAAATATTCAGACAATCAAAATTTTTTAAAAAAATTACAATTGAGACAGTTATGAATTTGATTGAGTTTCTGTTACTTGACCAAATGACCCACAATTTAGTTATTTCAACTACATCAAATGATCTTTAGAATTGGTCAAGACTCTCCAGTTTATGGCCACTTCTCTATGGTACTAGTTGTTATTTCATTGAATTTAGTTCATTAATAGGCTCACGATTCGATTTTGATCGTTATGGATTAGTACCAAGATCGAGTCCTAGCAAGCAGACCTAATTTTAACAGCCAGCATAGTAACAATGAAAATGGATCCTTCTTTAGTGAGATTATATGAGCAAATGCCTGAACCAAAATCTATTATTGCTGTGGGAGCCCGTACTATTACAGGAGAAATGTCTAGTACTGATTCTTATAGTACCATTCGAGGAGTCGATAAGCTAATTCCTATGGATGTCTATTTGCTGGGCTACCCCCCTAAACCAAAGGTAGTTATAGATGCTATAACAAAACTTTGTAAGAAGATATCTCGAGAACTCCCTGAAGATAGAACTATGTCTCAATGGGAAAATTGATGTTTTACTACTAATCATAGGTTTTATGTTTGACACAATACTCATATTGGAAATTATGATCAAGGATTGTTCTATCAATCATCATATACTTCAAAAATATCTTCTGAAAGATTTTGCAAATCAAAAAATTCAGAATCTTCCTAGGAATTAGCGAATTAGGTAGGGTTTTCTTGTGCAGAATGAGAGAGCAAGTCAATCTTTCAAAATTTTCATTCTAAATTGAGAAATACTTGTACAAGTACAAATAAATGTGGGAGAAATCAAGAAGATGCAGTGCCATTTGTCTGATTGGCTAGTCAAGCATGAGCTTGTTCATAGATCCTTGGGCTTCGACTATCAAGGAATAGAGACATTACAAATAAAAATAGAGGATTGGGATTCCATTGCTATTATTTCATATATATATGGTTACAATTATTTATGTTCCCAGTGTGCCTATGATGTAGCATCAGGCGGATTTTTAGCTAATGCATATCATCTTACGAGAATAGAATATGGTATAGATAAAGCAGAAGAGGTATGCATAAAAGTATTTGTATCTAGGAATAATCCTAGAATCCCGTTTGTTTTTTGGATTTGGAAAAGTGCAGATTTTCAAGAGCGGGAATCCTATGATATGTTAGAAATCTCTTATGATAATCATCCACGTCTTAAATGTATCTTGATGTCAAAAAGTTGGATAGGTTGGCCCCTACATAAGGACTATATTACCCCCAATTTCCATGAAATAAAAGATGCTCATTGAATGATAAGAAACTTATGTTCACTTCTATGACACAACTCCATACTTCATTTAAGTCAAATCAAGAATATTTTTACGTTCTGTTCTATATGAAACAGAGTAACCGGACTCCAATTCATATTATGGAAGGGCTAAAATAAAAAATGGCTTTTTGTAAGATATCTCATAATTTCATTTGTAAGATATCTCATATGAGCAAAAACTATAAATAAGATGAATCAAAAAAGTTCTGCACCATAAACCTTGTACCGTGCACATCACTTAGTAAAGTAACGTAAGTAGGAGTGAATAAATAAAATAGAAATATGAAAAAAATGAAAAGAGATTGAATTTTATTTGTACTATGTCTGAAATGCATCTTGTTTATTACTATCCTTCAACTCTTGTAGATTTGTGAAACTTTTTAGCCAACTTATTTATTTTAGATATATATTTACCTTTTAAGTGAGAATTTGTATAAATATCGATGTGATATATTATTGGGATGTTAGGAACCAGACTTGCACTAGTGACACGAGGATTTTCAGTCCTCTGCTCTACCAACTGAACTATCCCGACCATTTTTTGCAAATCATTCTACTACAGTAGAGTATTTGTATCTATGTCAATAACCAAAAAATATTTTTAAATCTTACCTAGTCCCTAGATTTTTTAGATCTTCCAAAAGTTTATCTATTTATTTATTTTTTGAATCTTTGATGAAACAAAAAGAAGCAAAATAGGATTTTTGGGGATAGAGGGGACTTGAACCCTCAAGATTTCTTAAGTCAACAGATTTTCTTCTTACTATAAATTTCATTGTTGTCATTATTAACATGTAGAACGGTACTCTCTCTTTATTCTCATCCGATTAATTTATTTTTTAAAAGATCTATCAGACTCTGGAATCAATGATTTGATCTTTAAATATTTGATTCTTCCTTCAACTTCCAACTTTGGTTGGAATAGATTCCTAATTGACTTTGGATTTTTTTTTCATATCATTTATATTCAATTCATTTTGTATATAATGTCATATACATATATATCAGATATATATATAATGGAATCAGGTCATGATTAATCATTTTATATGTTAGTATGTGTACGTACGTATTAGGTATATAGAGTTCCCCTTTTCATAATTTTGATGACGGATTCCAACTACTAACATAACATAATCAATTCCATTCGTTAGAATAGCTTCCATTGAGTCTCTGCACCTATCCTTTTTGGATTTTTGATTCTAGTTTTTTTGATAAACCAAACCTTTTCAAATCTCAAATAAAGATTTGGCTCAGGATTGCCCATTTTTAATTCCAGGGTTTCTCTGAATTTGGAAGTTAGCACTTAGTAGGTTTCCATACCAAGGCTCAATTCAATCAAGTCCGTAGTGTCTACCAATTTCACCATATCCCCCTTTCTACTTCTTTGATTTATCTTGAAATCATTGAATTCATTAGATAATGATTCTTATATGATATTGGAAAAATGTATACTGGTATTTTATTTTTCGCCTCCCTCTATTATTTCATATTTATTGGATAAACTATATTTGCCTCAATCAAAACTAATTCTATTATTGATATATCTGCAATTCAATATGGATACATATATCCCAGATATATGCTTCCCCCCTCTTTCATTTTTATGGCACGATTTGCAATACTGGAATGGTCGATATTCATTCTTTCTTATCTCCTACGTTTCTAAATGAAACCAGAAGAATACCTCATTCTTGTATCTTTATTCTCCTTTTCTTATTCTTTTTTGATCTGAGAATCCGATCAAGTAGTTAATATAATTAATATAGTTTGCTATAACTGCTCTAAAAAATAATTCCATTTTTTTCTAGTCAAAATTTCAAGTTTGATAATATCATGTCATGATATTTTATTTTAATCATACAAAATATATATTGAATTATTTTGAATATTTAATTGTTTAATAATTTATTTAATAATATAATACTAAATGAAAAAAATTCATAATATAATACTAAATCAAATTATACTTATAAATACTTATTAAATACTTATAAAGTACTTATTAAATACTTATATTATAGTGATAGTTATTAGATAGTTAAAGTTAATTTACTAAATTAAAATTCTAAATGAATTTGAGTATTTTAATATTCAATTATGAATTTATTAATAGCTAACTAAGATCAGGTACTTTATAGAATTCCTATACATTTCTGTTATGCGAGCCCGCTTAGCTCAAAGGTTAGAGGATCGCATTTGTAATGCGATGGTCATCAGTTTGACTCCGATAGCCGACTTGTTCTCTATCTGTTTTTTTCCATGATTGACAATCCCCCTTCTCCATTCCCCCAAATGTTGGGTCGCCAATCGGATCTATTATGTGGTGATAACTTGTAACTAGAAATCCAAAAATACAAAATGGAGGAATTAGATTTGTATAGAACAAATCAGAAGACGGAGTCTAAATTTCTTAGTATATACATTATTTCCTATATATACAAAAAAGCCGTATATTGATACAATTTATTCCATTCTACTTTATTTGATTTGTAGTATGTCAATAGTTGTTTGTAGTACTTCAATAAATCCATTTTAGCTTTACGTTGTTTATCGTTTAGTTCAGTTTTAATTTCGATTTATTCTGTAATGTAATATGAAGAAATGAAATGTCAATAAAATAATAATAAAGGAGTATTTTTTTATGTCTCGTTACCGAGGACCTCGTTTCAAAAAAATACGCCGTCTGGGGGCTTTACCAGGACTAACTAGTAAAAAGCCTAGATCTGGAAGTGATCTTAAAAACCAATCGCGTTCTGGGAAAAGATCACAATATTGTATTCGTATAGAAGAAAAATAGAAATTGTGTTTTCATTATGGTTTGACAGAACGACAATTACTTAGATATGTACATATCGCTGGAAAAGCCAAAGGGTCAACAGGTCAAGTTTTATTACAACTACTTGAGATGCGTTTGGATAACATCCTTTTTCGATTGGGTATGGCTTCGACTATTCCCGGAGCCAGGCAATTAGTTAATCATAGACATATTTTAGTTAATAATCGTATAGTGGATATACCAAGTTATCGTTGCAAGCCCAGAGATATTATTACTACGAAGAATAAACAAAGATCGAAAGCTCTGATTCAAAATTCTATGGAATCGCCCCCCCATGAAGAATTGCCAAAACATTTGACTATTGACTTATTCCAATATAAAGGATTAGTAAATCAAATAATAGATACTAAATTGATCGGTTTGAAAATAAATGAGTTGTTAGTCATAGAATATTATTCCTGTCAGACTTGAACCTAACGAAAATAACAAGGAAAGGTTCAGACAAGCACGAATACCTTCATTTAAGAGAATATTTTTGGTGTAAAAAGTCTCAAATTCAAGATCTTTTGTTGCACAAATTTCTTGGGAAATGAAATCAGAGGCATGTAGGTTCAGAGCTAGACCGACTACCCCAAGAGCACTCATCCATAAATTGGTTACTAGTACAAATAACATAAAGAAATGTAACCAAAGTTTATTGGAGAAAGCAACCCCAAAGATTTGGGACCAAAAGCGGTTAGCAGTCACCATTGAATAAGTCTCTTCAGCTTGAGTTGGGTTAAAAGCACGAAATGTATTTGCACCACCGCCATCTTCTAACAAAGTATTTTCTACGGTAGCACCATGAATAGTGCATAGCAAAGCGGCACCTAATACTCCAACAACTCCCATCATATGAAATGGGTTCAATGTCTAATTATGAAACCCTTAGAAAAAGAGGATGAATCAAATATAGCTGCTACGCCAAAACTAGGCGCAAAGAACCAACTAGATTGACCCAGTGGATAAATCAAGAATATAGAAACAAAAATAGCAATTGGAGCAGAGAATGTGATTACATTCTAAGGTCACAATTGAACAAATCAAGTAAGTTCAAATTGATGTAACATGAAACCTATTAGTCTAAAAACACCATGGAGAGCAACAAAAGTCCACAGGCCGCCTAATTGACACCAACGAGTAAAATCTCCTTGTGCCTCAGGACCCCTAGTAGCAATAGAGAGTGCGCTAAACTATTCGTAGGAGTAGAAACTGCAGCGGTTAAGAAATTACAACCTTCCAAATAGGAACTGGCCAATCCATGGGTATACCACAAAGTTATAAAAGTTGTACCTGTAAACCAACCTCCTAAAGTGAAATAAGCACAAGGAAAGAGCAATAGACTGAACCAACCTACAAAATGAAATGGTCCCTCCATAACCAATCATTCATAATATCAATAAATCCTTTTCTTCTTTGGTAAATCTACCATGGGCTATAGTCATAGTGATCCTCATATTCAATTACTTCAACCATTTTCGAACACCTCATAAAATTTTTGGGTCATATTTTTTTTAATAGTTTGATTGTCTATGGGCAATTCCTTGTTCAATGCCTTTTATGATAGGTTTCGAAGATACAAATTCTTCTTTTCTATTGAACACATAGCAACCTAGGTAAATCCATGAGTTCGATTCAATTAGACCTTACTATTTCCATTCTTATCCCATTCTTAACTTTATAAAACAAGTTAATAAGAATACGAATTTGAATCTCGAATTGTCCTATGACTCATACCACTGAGCATATCTTTTAAGTAAGGGGAAAAAAAAGAAAATTTCTTATTTTTTCCTTGCCCCTAAATTTAATATTAATATTAAATAATAGTAGACTGGAAATGAAAGCCCTTTTCTCTTCTTACATTTGTTCGCTATTGCATTTTTGCAATAAAAAATAATAGAATATATAATTCTGGGATCAAAAAAAAATATTGCAAAAGAGATTTTCAAAATATTTATCTATAGCGAAAAAGAATAATGATTTTTTCCTATGGAAGAGCATCCAGTAACAAAAAGATAACATCGAAAAAATATTAATAAATTTTTGCATGGTCCAAGGAAAAAGAAATAAATAAAATCCACTTCTACAATTTAATGTATATTGAATTTAAATATCAGAATAGCTGATATAGTCTTGATTCAATGGCTTAGATTCACTTACTTTTTTTGATTCAAAATTCTATGACGCGTTTGATAGGAACAATTAGGAATACTTTGGTTTTGTAATTAATAATCAGGATTGGATATCTAGAATAATTTTTATGTCTCAAGATAGTTTGAATAATGAGACATGAAGAGGACTACTATGTTACTACAGGGTATACTCAGTACAATTATTAATTACTAATTGTTCAACTTTGTAACTATAGCTTTCAATAATAAGAATTGATTATTATAATATAGTAGTTACCCTTTTACCTTTTTTTAGAGGTGTCAACTTTTATTCTCTGCAGAAAAATGAAGATTAAAGATTAAGCTTGAGTTTAGTGGAAAAAGCTCTTTATCGGATTTGAACCTATGACTCACGCCTTGCCATGGCGTTACTCTACCACTAAGTTAAAAGGGCCTATTCTTTTTTAATTCATGAATTAGCCATCTTCAATTATGAATTTACTGCATATATCTATATATGTACATATATAGATACTCATTCAAGAACAAAAAATGGGAGTTGCTTAGTAGTAATTGGTAATTGGGTATTAATATTTAATATTATTAATAATATTATTTAATAGAATTGTATTTAAATGAATAAATGATATTTAATTAAATAAATAAAATAAATGTAGTGAATTGTTTGAAGATAGATATCACTTGTAATCAATCAGAACAAGATTGACTTGATCGATATGTGTACCAATCTGACATCAACATAAAAAAATGCAAGATATTCTTATAGAATCATGTGATGATGGAATTTGATTCATACCCTGAATCAAATTTTTTGAATATAAAAAAGAAAATTCTTACTCTTACTATAGTATCATCCTAAAAATAGGAAAGACTCTTTGGATTCGGATCTAATCATTACATTAGATTAATTGACAATTCCAAAAAATCGTTCATACTATCATGATAGTATGATGGTGGTTAGGCCGATATGCCCCTATTGTCTAGTGGTTTAAGACATCTCTCTTTCAAGGAGGCAGTGGGGATTCGACTTTCCCTAGGGGTATGGTACTACAAAAGGAAGTTGACATAGATTGGATTATCAATAAGCCTAGAATTAATTCTTCCTGGGTTGATGCCCGAGCGGTTAATGGGGATGGACTGTAAATTCATTGGTGATATGTCTACACTAGTTCAAATCCAGCTCGGCCCAAAAATTTGTCATCCCATGAGTATGATATAACCTTCAGAAGTGTCCAATATGTAGACCAATATGTAGAAATAAAGAGAAAGAGTCCTTTTTTTTTTGCTCTATCCTTATATTTTTCTCATCTATTTTGATCTTTCTAATGATCTAGATTGGTGATCCTTAAGCATTAAGAATATGTATGCCATCATAGACCTCACCAAGATTGTAGTTCAATCAATCAGAGCACCGCCCTGTCAAGGTGGAAGTTGCGGGTTCGAGCCCCGTCTGTCTCAAACTGGGACCATTATCTCCCTATTTTATGTGAAAAGAAAAAAGAGACAGGCATCAAAATATAATTCCCTCTGATCTTTATTTCTTTTGTTTTTTTTATCATCAGACAAATACGGAAATTTCCATTTCTTCCCCCAGTACTAATTGATTGGGGAGAGACATGAGTAGGTACAAGTGGTAGTATTAATATTAAATTAAGTATGGTAAGAGATACATGTTTGACTTTCTTTTTGGATTGTTCTTGATCAATGAAATGTAATAGAATGCCGATGTTTTTAGTATAGTAGGAGTGTACATACACAAATTGTATTGATTTATTGTTCGATAGAGAATGTACTTACCATAATTATCTCGGCAAAGTATTTTTCGGGTTAAATCACACTTTTTCTAGCTTAGATCCAACTTTCTTTGTGTTTTCTCACTTACTAATTGGAAACAATCTATTTCATTCTCATTCCAATTTCCCATTGAATTTTTTGTCTTATATTTTTTTCTATAACCTACCACCTACCCTTTTTTTTACACTTTTACATACAATTACCATATAAAATATAAAATACCATATGACTGCTATTCTACGTGTTATACACATATCCCAAAGAATAAAAGTGAGATGGAAAAGGGTGAGTTAAAGTTAACTATAAAAGTTTAATATTCTAACAAATTTACTCAAAAAATAAATAAAAGGATCTTCTTTGGTCTTTTATTTTTTGAGTATCTTCCTTTTGGATTTTGGATTAAAGTTGGTGTACATACATAAAAAAAAAATTCAACAGGATTTCCTTATTGGATCAGGAATCCCATTTTTTATTTTTTATGGATAAAAATTTTCCTGTGTTATGTTATACTATTCAATTATTAACGATGAATCAATTTGATACATCAGATATTATTAGTCATAATATTGATCTGATTTAGTATTATCAGGATTCAATTCATCCCAGTGAATTTACAGGAATTACAATTTCTCATTTCTATGGGTTTAGATCTTTTGTTATTGTGAAACAAAAAACAATGAGATTATGGAAGTCAATATTCTCGCATTTATTGCTACTGCTTTGTTTATTCTAGTTCCTACTATTTTTACTTATCATCTATGTAAAAACAATCAGTCAAAATGATTAATTTGACTAAAAGTTGAATTATTAGTTCTTATCAATGATTGAAGAAATTAAAGAAAGGGATTCAAACTCCAAGTCTTAAATGATTAGGGGTGGAATCAGAAGTATCATACTATCTTCTATTTTATAGTTGTTTGTATAGTATTTTTAGTTAAAGTTGTATTGTATACAGATATAGGCTTTATATAGATTGTAGGATAATATATATCTCATATATTAGACGTACATCTATAAATTTGAATAGCCTTTTCTATTTTATTTTGTTTTCTTCAATAGATCAATTTGTACGAATTTTGATTAATCCAAACAAAATAATGGAAGCCTAACTCAACTCTTCTAATTCCTAGGTTTCTTTTCATTTGAAAGAATCAAGAATAGTATGACTATATACTATAAAAAAATGAAATGAAGGAAAAGGAATATTTTTTAGATTCCCATCTCAAGACAAGATGTCATCGATTGAACTATTAACAAATAATCCACGGAATTCTATGGTGACTAACTTCTTCAGGGTTGGAAAAGGAGTAGAACACAAGGAAACTCCTATTTTGTAGGATCTCTTTTGATAATCGAATCTCTAGTTGTTTCCAGTAGCAAGTATATATCATCATAATAGTAGAACAACTTTTTCTTAGAATAGTAAAATACAATAAAGGAGGAAAACAAAAATAAGGAAAAGCAATAGAGATTGCTTTTTCTCATTTAATATCCATTATTGTGTTAAAAACTAAGAACTGGTGCATCAAAATAGAATATTTAGGAAGAATTCTGTTGGAAAAAAATTTCCTATTATATGTAGATTTGAGTCTCAAAATACAACTATGGTAATCATTCATTCTTTGATTGAATGATTATTATTCATTATTGTATTTTTTTACTATAATTTAGTATAATTTTGAAAGAGTTAAGGTTTTGGAAAATAATTATTTAAAGTAAAGAATTAATATAATTTGATTACCAAATGGAGTAATCAGTTATACCCTCTAGCCCACTCCTTCCGCATACTACAAGTGAAAGGGAAATGAAAAGGCTACCATTAAAGCAACCCAAGCAAGACTTACTATATCCATGTCGAATGATACCTCCTATCTCTATGAAGGAATTATTTTATTGATTAATAATTATAGTAATATTAATAGTGCATAGTCAAAACAAAAAAGGATAAGGATTCTGACTTAAGGCTATCTCTAAAGAATAAAATAAAAGGTGACATAGCCACCCTGTTTGAATATTTGAGCACTCAAAACTTCTAGTGAGTCTTGATATAAAGTATTTTCGGTCCTTTCCACAACTACTAAATTGATTTCCCATTAGGTTATAGCCTATCTAATCTAATTCCAGATAGAGTCAATAAACACTACCTATACTAAGGTAGTGTAAGATAATTATGAAGTTTTGGATAGTCTTTCATTTAATGTTTTCTTCAATCCTAGAAGAAAAAAATGGGGAGTCCTTCAGTTTATAGGATTTCCAACCTATTACTTTAATAGTTCTAAATCCCCAAATTGACTCTCACTATTTATTTGTTTCATCTCTATTGATGGTGGTTTGGGACATGTACAAAACCACCGAAAAAATTAGTAGTCTTTTATAGATATAGAATTTACCTACATATCCAAAAAATCCAGTATCCCCAGTATCAACGGGCCCAGCCCTTTGTCCCTACTTTTGTGGGTCAAGAATTCATCAAACAATCAACAGGATATGAAATCTCAAATCTTTTGTAAAGTTGATTAGGCAACCAGATTTGAACTGGGGATAAAGAATTTGCAGTCCTGCACCTTACGACTTGGCCATGCCGCCAAATCTGATTAAAAATGGACAAAAGTATTATCCATATTCTATTATTAATAATTCTTTTGGAAATTATAAAATTACTAAGAACCTCCTTTCCATATTTTATATTTGGATCTTGAATCCCATTATATCCCTAAATTAATCCATCCCTATATCTTTTTTAGTGAATCCCATTTATATTATTCTCTTCGATTGATTGTATCTTAAAACATACATCCTGCTTAAAAAAAATTTTCCTTTCTCTTTTTTTCAATAGAAAAGAAAAGAGAAAAATGAATTTATGTTCATAGACTACAAATTTTAGGACAAACTGTGTTTCCTTAATGGCATAAGAAAATGGCTTAAGGAAAGCAAAATGCCATAAGAAAAGCAAATCGATTTATGACTAATCAGTATAAATTAAATTATTTTGAATGCTAGATCATTTTCTGTTTTCATTATAACAATATATATGTGTCCATGTAAACCCCAGAATAGAAATTATTACACATATATTGATTGTATTGAGTGGGGTCTTCCTCTTATGCACATATTCCTATAGAAAAGTAGAAAGTAGAAAACCATTGTGCTTTTTCATTGGATATATTGAATAAAAAAATAGGAATTATGATATAGTGTGACATGCTCCATATTTAGGTTGCCAAAATAAAACTACAATAAAAGGATACATTACGAAGATTGCTAGATAACTATATTGGATCACCATACACCTACTAAATACTATTCTATTCCTCAACTATATCCTATACATTTTACTATAAAAAAGGAATCTACAAATTCTTTTTGAACATTAACCAATTATTCTATCTTTATTGCATTCATAATCATAAAAAGTGGAAGTGGATTTAAATTTAATTTAAATTCTGAATCCATTTATTTTTTTGCTACCCAAATTGATCATAATATCATACATAATAGGTAGAGATCCATTTTGATATTCTATACAAGACTCTATAAGTGTCTGTAAGGTAAGTGGTAGGGTTTTTTTCCAGGAATATTTTATCAACTCATTTCTATTTGTACCTATCAAAAATATTCTTCATTCCTTCGTCTCCTCTCACTTGATATGTATGAATAAAAGACATGTATGGGGGTTGCCTAAAATTTTATGTGATTCAGTAAACAAAATATGCATTCCATCATTGCTTGATTGATTCATATAGTTCGATGAAGAGTGGGGGATTTTTCGATAAAGGGGAAATTTAAGATTAAAATGCTCCAGGATTGAAATGGGAAAATGTGTACAATGCCTAGATTTAATCAGATCCAATTTGAAGGATTTTGTAGGTTCATTAATCAAGGCTTGATGGAAGAACTTCATAGGTTTCCTAAAATTGAAGATAGAGATCAAGAAATCGAATTTCAATTGTTTGTGGAAACATATCAATTGGGTGAACCCTTGATAAAAGAAAGAGATGCTGTATATGAATCACCCATGCATTCCTCTGGATTATATGTACCTGTGGGGTTAATTTGGAAAGCCGGTAGAGATATGCAAGAACAAACCATTCTTATTGGAACAATTTCTTTAATGAATTCACTGGGAACCTCTATAGTCAATGGAATATACAAAATTGTGAGCAATCAAATATTACAAAGTCCTAGTGTTTACTATCATTTAGAATTAGACAATAACAGAATTTCTGTTTATATTAGTACTATAATATCATATTGGGGAGGAAGATTGAAATTCAAAATTGATAGAAAAGCGAGGATATGGGCCCGTGTGAGTAGGAAACAAAAAATATCTATTCTAGTTCTATCATCGACTATGGGCTCGAATCTAAGAGAAATTCTAGATAATATTTATTACCCTGAAATTTTCTTGTCTTTCCTGAATAATAAGTAAAACAAAGAGTGGGTCAAAAGAAAGTGCTATTTTAGAGTTTTACTAACAATTTGCTTATGTAGGTGGGGATCCAATATTTTCGAAGTCCTTATGTAAGGAATTACAAAAGAAAATTTTTCAACAAAGATGTGAATTAGGAAGGATTGATCGATGAAATATGAACCGGAAACTGAATCTTGATATACCTCAGAATAATACATTTTTGTTACCACGAGATATATTGGCTGCTGTGGATCATTTGATCGAAATGAAATTTGGAATGGGTATGCTTGGTGATATGAATCACTTGAAAAATAAACATTCATTTTGTAGCGGATCTGTTACAGGATCAATTCAAATTGGCTCTTGTTCATTTAGAAAATGCGGTTCAAGGAACTATATGTGGATCAATCAGGCATAAATTGATACTGACTCCCCAAAATTTGGTAACTTCAACTTCATTAACAACCACTTATGAATCATTTTTTGGCTTACACCCTTTATATAAAGTTTTGGATCGGACTAATCTATTGACCCAAATTGTTCATGGGTGGAGGTTGAGTTTTTTAGGCCCTAGGGAGTTGACGGGGTGAACTACTAGTTTTCGGATAAGGGATATTCATCCTAGTCACTATGGACATATTTGTCCAATTGATACGTCTGAAGGAATCAATGTTGGACTTATTGGATCCTTAGCTACTCATGTGAGGATTGGTCATTGGGGATCTATGGAGAGTCCTTGCTATGAATTATTTGAGAGATCAAAAAATGCATAGATGATTTATTTATCATCAAGTAGAGATGAATATTATATGGTCACAGCAGGAAATTCTTTAGCCTTGAACTAGGGTATTCGAGAAGAACAAGTTGTTCTAGCCTGATATCGTCAAGAATTTCTAACCATCTTATGGGAACAGATTCATCTTAGAAGCATTTTTCCCTTCCAATATTTTTCTATTGGAGCTTCTCTCATTCCTTTTATTGAGCATAATGATGCAAATTGAGCTTTAATGAGTTCTAATATGCAACATCAAGCAGTTCTACTTTCTCGATCTGAGAAGTGCACTATTGGAATTGGATGGGAGGGAAAGATTGGTTATACTAATACCCACAAGATCATTTTCTCAAGTAATGGAGACACTATGAGCATTTCATTAGTTATGTATCAATGTTCTAACAAAAATACTTGTATGCATCAAAAACCTCAAGTTCTGTGGGGTAAATGCATTAAAAAGGAACAAATTTTAGTGGACGGTGTGGCTAAATTTGGTGGGGAACTCTCTTTAGGAAAAAATGTATTAGTAGCTCATATGCCATGGGAAGGCTATAATTTTGAAGATGCAGTACTAATTAGTGAACATCTAGTATATGAAGATATTTATACTTCTTTTTACATTCATAAATATGAAATTCAGACTCATGTGACAAGTCAAGGCCCTGAAAGAATCACTAAGGAAATACCACATTTAGAGGCTCATTTACTCCGTAATTTAGACAGAAATGGAATTGTGATGCTTGGATTGTGGATAGAAACAGGTGATATTTTAGTAGGTAAATTAATGCCTCAGGCAGTGAATGAATCGTCATATGCCCCAGAGATAGATTATTACAAGCCATACTTGGCATTCAGGTATCCACTGCAAAAGAAACTTCTCTAAAACTACCTCTAGGTGGAAGGGGTCGAGTTATTGATGTGAGATGAATTTAGAAAAAGGGTCCTTCTAGTTATAATCCAAAGATGATTCCTATATCTATTTTATAGAAACGTGAAATCAAAGTAGGTGATAAAGTAGCTAGAAGACATGGGAATAAAGGTATCATTTCCAAAATTTTGCCTAGACAAGATATGCCCTATTTGCAAGATGGAACGCCCATTGATATGGCTTTCAACCCATTAGGAGTACCTTCAGGAATGAATGTGGGACAGATATTTGAATGTTCGCTCGGGTTAGCGGGGGATCTCCTAAAGAGACATTATAGAATAGCACCTTTTGATGAGAGATATGAGTAAGAGGCTTTGAGAAAACTAGTCTTTTCTGAATTATATTCAGCCAGTAAGCAAACAAAAAATCCATGGGTATTTGAACCCGAGTATCTGGGAAAAAGAAGAATATTTGATGGAAGAATAGGAGATCCTTTTGAACAACCTGTTCTAATAGGAAAACCCTATATTCTAAATTAATCCATCAAGTTGATGATAAAATCCATGGATGTTCCAGCAGACATTGCGCACTTGTTACACAACAACCCCTTAGAGGAACAGCCAAGCAAGGGGGACAACGAATAGGAGAAATGTAAGTTTGGGCTCTAGAAGGATTTGGTGTTGCTCATATTTTAACAAGAGATGCTTACTTATAAATCTGATCATATCAGAGCTTGTCAAGAGG
Organism: Trichopus zeylanicus subsp. travancoricus; assembly: GCA_005019695.1. Lineage (NCBI taxonomy): Eukaryota > Viridiplantae > Streptophyta > Magnoliopsida > Dioscoreales > Dioscoreaceae > Trichopus > Trichopus zeylanicus. Next base: position 370,585 of record RXID01014425.1, read on the forward strand.
TACTTGGTACTACAATTATTGGAGGAACAGTACCTAACCCCGAGGATGCTCCAAAATCTTTTCAATTGCTCGTTTGAGAATTATGATCTTTGGCTCTCGAACTGAATCATTTCCTTGTATTTAAGAAGAACTTCCAGATTAATAGGAAGGAAGCTTGATCTGAATGAATGATATATAGACAAGTAAATCCCTTATGAGTCCCAAAGTATTAACTTTAAAAGTTTAAGTGGATTCAGCATTTGAAGGGAAGTAGACTATTCAATAATTTCACATTTCCTTTTTTTGTCGTAAATGAATTGTAAATTGAATTTATGTAATTCAGAAAGTCAAAACAAGAATGAATTAATGAAAGATTAGTCCTCACTAGGAACTTGAGTAAGGAGTAGCCTTTAGCCTTTGTAGGGTTTTATTGAACAAAATTTCATCCCTCTTTCTTTTTATTTATTTGCTATAACTACTTGAGCCGGATGAGAGGAAACCTTCACATCCAATTTTTAAGGGGGGAATCCAATCCTATAGAAACCTATCTCAATTTCTCTTTTGATAGGCCCATATCTATAAAACCAACTTTCTTCCGGTTATGAGGTTCATTTGAATATGAAATCCAATCCTGGAAATGCAGCATTCAACTTTTTTTTACTACCCAAAGCTTTGAGACATTTTGAAATTGAGAAATTGCGATGGGAGCAAGTGCTTTTAGAGAACAATTAGTAGATTTTGATTTGCAAATTATTATAGATAATTCATTTATAGAATGGAAGGAATTAGGAGATGAGGAGGCAATTGGAACTGGAAATGAATGGGAAGATAGAAAATTCAAAGAAGAAAGGATTTTTTGGTTAAACACATGGAATTAGCTAAACATTTTATTCGAACAAATGTAGAACCAAAATGGATGATTTTGTGCCAATTACCAGTTCTTCCTCCCAAGTTGAGACCAATCATTCAGATAGATGGAGCGAAACTAATGAGTTCGGATATTAATGAACTCTATAGAAGAGTTATCTATCAGAATAATACTCTTACTGATCTATTAGCAACAAGTAGATCTATGACAAGTGAATTAGTAATGTGTCTGGAGAAATTGGTACAAGAAGCAGTAGATAACTTCTTGATAATGGGATTCATGGACAACCTATGAAAGATGGTCATAATAAAGTTTACAAGTCATTTTTCGATGTAATTGAAGGCAAAGAGGGAAGATTTCATGAGACTCTGCTTGGCAAATGGGTCGATTATCCGGGGCGTTCTGCCATTGTCATGGGTCCTTTGCTTTCATTACAACAATGTGGATTACCTTGCGAAATAGTAATAGAACTTTTCCAAACATTTGTAATTCATGATTTAATCAGACAACATTTTGCTTCTACCATAGGGATTGCTAAAAGTCAAATTCAGGAAAAAGAACCCATTGTATGGGAAATACTTCAAGAAGTTATGCGGGGACATCCTATATTGTTGAATAGAGCACCGACCTTGCATAGATTGGGTATACAGGCCTTCCAACCCATTTTAGTGGAGGAGTGTGCTATTTGTTTACACCCATTAGTTTGTAGAGGCTTCAATGCAGACTTTGATGGGGATCAAATGGCTGTTCATGTACCTTTATCTTTGGAAGCTCAAGCGGAGACTCATTTACTTAAGTTTTCTCATATGAATCTCTTGTCTCCAGCTATTAGAGATCCCATTTCCATACCAACTCAAGATATGCTTATTGGACTCTATGTATTAGCAATTGGGAATCATCGAGGTATTTGTGGAAATAGGTATAATACATATAATTGCAAGAATTCTCAAAACAAAATAGCTAACAATAATAAGAATAAGTATATGAAAGCGGTGTATTGTTGTAGTTCCTATGATGCACTTGGAGCTTGTCGGCAAAAATGAATCAATTTAGATAGTCCTTTGTGGCTCCAGTGGTGACTAGATCAATGTGTCAGTGGCTCAAGAGAAGTTCCTATTGAAATACAATATGAATCTTTGGGTACTTATAAAGAGATTTATAGGAACTATCTGATCGTAAGAAGTGTACAAAAAGAAATTTGTTGTATATACATTCGAACCACCATTGGTCATATTTCTTTTTATCGAGAAATGGAAGAAGTTGTACAAGGGTTTTCTTGGGCCTACTCATACGCTATCTAAACTAAGAAATTAGATTAGTTGATATCTGTGTCTAGGAATTCGGTTCTCTCCAGTTTCGCTGGTATCAGAATTCCCGAAATTCTACGTGAATTAAGATTAAGGGAAGGAAGTTTTCGAACCATTGACTCAGGTCCATTATGGAATCCTATTAAGGATAATATGAGGGTATTTATGACAAAATAGGCTGATATGGTCTTTCACAATAAAGTGATAGATGGAACTGCTATGAAACAACTTATTAGCAGATTAATAGATCATTTTGGAATGGCATATACATCATATATCCTAGATCAATTGAAGACTCTGGGTTTTCAACAAGCAACTGCAATGTGTATTTCATTAGGAATTGATGATCTTTTAACAATACCTTCTAAGGAATGGTTAGTCCAAGACACTGAACAACAAAGTTTTCTTTTGGAAAAATACTATCATTATGCGAATGTACATGCGGTAGAAAAATTATGTCAATCCATTGAGATATGGTATGCTACAAGTGAATATTTGAGACAAGAAATGAATCCTAATTTTTGGATGACTGATCTTTCTAATCCAGTCCATTTAATGTCCTTTTCGGGAGCTTGAGCAAATGAATCTCAGGTACACCAATTGGTGGGTATGAGAGGATTAATGTCAGATCCTCAAGGACAAATGATTGATTTACCCATTCAAAGCAATCTACGAGAGGGATTTTCTTTGATAGAATATATAATTTCTTGCTACGGAACCTGCAAAGGCATTGTAGATACTATTGTGCGAACATCAAATGCTAGATACCTCACACGTAGACTTGTTGAAGTTGTTCAACACATTATTGTACATAGAACAGATTGTGGTACTATCCGAAGTATTTTTGTGAGTCCTCACAAAAAGGGAGGATGACGGAAAAAAATTTTGTCCAAACACTAATTGGTCGTGTATTAGCAGATGATATATATATGGGTCCATGATGCATTGCCATTCGAAATCAAGAGGTTGGGATTTGACTTGTCAATTGCTTGATAATTTTTCGAGCATGACTGGTATATATTCGAACCTGTTTTACATGTAAAAGTACATCTTGGATCTGTCAATTATGTTATAGTCAGAGTCTTGCTCATGGTGATCTGGTTGAATTGGGAGAAGCCATAGATATTATTGCGGGTCAATCAATTGGGGAACCAAGGAGTCAACTAACATTAAGAACTTTTCATGCCGGTGGAGTATTTACAAGCGGTACTGTTCAACATGTGCAAGTTCCTTCTAGTGGAAAAATCAAATTCAATGAGGATTTGGTTCATCCCACATGTACCCATCATGGACATCCTGCTTTTTTATGTTCTATAGATGTGTATGTAACTATTAAGGGTCGGGATATTAAACATAATGTGAATATTCCACCAAAAGATTTGATTTTAGCTCAAAATGGTCAATATGTGGAATCAGAACAAGTGATTGCCGAGATTTGTGCTAGGGCATCCACTTTTCATTTTAAAGAGAGGGTCTGAAAACATATTTATTCTGAATTAGAGTGAGAAATGCACTGGAGTACCCATGTCTGCCATGCACCCAAATACCCATATGGTAATGTTCATTTATTACCAAAAACAAGTAATCTATGGATAGTAACAAGAGGTCTATGTAGATCCAATATAGTGTCTTTTTCACTCCACAAGGATCATCAAATGAATTTTCATTCTTTTTCTATCAAAGAAAAATATATTTCTGATCTCTTAATAACTAATTATCAAGTAAGACATAAATTGTTAGATACTTCTAGTAAAAAAAAAAGAAACTCTTGAACATTCAATACCTGATCGAATCATATCCAAGGGTCATTGGAATTTCATATATCCTTTTATTCTTCAAGTGAATTTAGATTTCTTAGTGAAAAGATGAAGAAATAGATTCCTCATCCCATTACAATATGATCAAGACCGAGAGAAAGAACTAATACCCTATTTTGGTTTCTCGATTGAAATACCCATAAATGGTATTTTACATAGAAATAGTATTCTTGCTTATTTCGATGATTCAATATATATAAGAAGCAGTTCGGGAATTACTAAATATGGGACTATAGAGGTAGATTCAATTGTAAAAAAAGAGGATTTGATTGGGTATCGAGGAACTAAAGAATTTAGTCTGAAATAGAAAATACAAATCAAAATAGATCAGTTTTTTTTCATTCCTGAAGAAGTGCATATCATACCTGGATCTTCATTGATAATGGTCCAAAACAATAGTCTCATTGGAGTAGATATATGACTCACCTTAAATACAAGAAATCGAGTAGGTGGATTAGTACGGGTGGAGAGAAAAAAAAAATTGAACTAAAAATCTTTTCTGGAAATATCCATTTTCCTGGAGAGACAGATAAGATATCCAGACACAATGCCATTTTGATACCACCAAGAAGGGGAAAGAAAAATTTTAAAGAATCCAAAAAATAATGGAAAAATTGGATCTATGTTCAACGAATCACACCCACTAAGAAAAGTATTTTGTTTCAGTTCAGCCTATAGTCACATATGAAATAGCTGATGGGATAAATTTAGCAACACTTTTCCCTCAAGACCTCTTAGAGGAAAAGAATAATGTCCAACTTAGGGTTGTAAATTATATCCTTTATGGAAATGGCAAGTCAATTCGGAGAATTTCTCACACAAGTATTCAATTAGCTAGGACTTGCTTAGTATTAAATTGGGACCAAGAAACAAAATAGTTCCATAGAAGAGGTTTATGCTTCCTTTGTTGAGGTAAGGGAAAATGATCTTATTTGCGATTTCATAAGAATTGACTTAATCAGGTCCACTATTTTGTATACTAGAAAAAGGAATGATACAGCAGGTTCGGGGTTGATTCCTAATAATGGATTAAATTGCACCAATATCAATCCTTTTTCTTCCAAGTTGAAGATTCAATTACTTACCCAACATCAAGGAACTATCAGTATGGGTACCTTGTTGAATCGAAATAAGGAATGTCAATCTTTGCTAATTTTTTCATCATCCAATTGTTCTCAAATTGGTCCATTCAATGGTTCAAAATATAACAATGTAACAAAAGAATCGGATGCTATAATTCCAATTATGGATTTTCTGGGTTCCTTAGGTACTATTGTACCTAAAATAGTTAATTTTTATTCATCTTACCATTTAATAGCTCATAATCAGATTTTGTTAAAGAAATTTTTGCTACTTGAGAATTTTCATTTTAAACAGACTTTCCAAGTACTTGAAATACTTCAATATTGTTTAATAGATGAAAATAGGAGGATTTATAGTCTGATCCATGTAATAACATCCTCTTGAATCCATTCCCTTTGAATTGGTGCTTTCTCCATCACAGTTATTGTGAAGAGACATCTGCAATAATTAGCCTTGGACAATTTTTTTGTGAAAATGTATGTCTATTCAAATACGGACCAGACATAAGAAAATCTGGTCAAATTCTAATTGTTCACATTGATTCCTTAGTTATAAGATCAGCTAAGGCCTATTTGGCCATTCTAGGAGCAACTATTCATGGACATTATGGGAAAATTCTTTATGAGGGAGATACATTAGTTACATTTAACTATGAAAAATTGAGATCTAGTGACATAACACGCAGGGTCTTCCAAAAGTAGAACAAGTCTTAGAAGTGCATTCGGTTGATTCCATATCAATGAACCTGAAAAAGAGAGTCGGGAGTTGGAACAAATATATACCAAGAATTCTTGGAAGACCTTGGGGATTCTTGATTGGGGCTGAGCTAACCATAGCTCAAAGTCATATCTCTTTGGTTAATAGGATTCAAAAGTTTTATCGATCCCAGGGGGTACAGATCCATAATAGACATATAGAAATTATTGTATGTCAAGTAACAACAAAAGTGTTGGTTTCAAAAGATGGAATGTCTAATGCTTTTCCAAATGGAGAATTCATCGGATTATTGTGAGCGGAACGTACAAGACGTGCTTTGGACGAAGTGATTTGTTATTGGGAAATCTTATTGGGAATAATGAAGGCATCTCTGAATACCCAAAGTTTCATATCCAAAGTGAGTTTTCAAGAAACTGCTCGGGTTTAAGCAAAAGCTGCTCTATGAAATTGTATTGATTGGTTGAGAGGCCTGAAAGAGAACGTTGAGAGGCCTGAAAGTGGACGTTGTTTTGGGGAGGATTATACTTGTTGGTACCAGATTTAAAAAATTAGTGCACCGTTCAAGACAAGACAAAATATTCATTTGGAAATCAAAAAGAATAATCTATTCTCATTAGAAATGAGAGATATTTTGTTACACCACAAAGAATTATTTTGTTCTTGCCTCCCAAACAATTTACATGAGACATTAGAACAATCATTTACAGGATTTAATGATCCCTAAAAGGAGATTCACTTTTTTCTCCGTTAATTTATCTCTGGTCTATTGATTTGGTAATAAAAAGATATATGTAATTAAAAGAAATTAGTGGTTCAGACTGCGTATTGTATTGGCGATCAATCCTCGATATAAGGTTCCCCTGGAATAATTATTATTATTTCTTTTTTTAGGGTATCTCATCTCTTTGTAAAAAATAAAATCAAAGAGGGAATTGGGGGAAAATGCCAAGAAGATATTGGAACATCAATTTGCTAGAGATGATGGAAGCGGGGGTTCATTTTGGTCATGGCACTATGGAATGGAATCCTAGAATGGCCCCTTATATCTCTGCAAAGCATAAAGGTATTCATATTACAAATCTTGCTAGAACTACTCATTTTTTATCAGAAGCCTGTGATTTAGTTTTTGATGCAACAAGTAGAGGAAAAGCTTTTAAATCATTGGTACCAAAAATAAAGCAACGGATTCAGTAGCATCAGCTGCAATAAGGGCTCGGTGTCATTATGTTAATAAAAAATGGCTCGATGGTATGTTAATGAATTGGTCTACGATGGAAATGGGACTTCATAAGTTTAGATAGTTAAGAGCAGACCAAAAGATGGGCAAACTCAACTGTCTCCCAAAAATAAAAAGAGATGCAGTGATGTTAAAGAGAAAATTAGTTACCCTACAAACATATCTAGGTGTTATCAAGTATATGATAGGGTTGCCTGATATTGTAATCACCCTTGATCAGCAAGAAGATTATATGGCTCTTCAAGAATGTGTCATTTTAGGTATTCCGACAATTTGTCTAATCCATACAAATAGTAACCTAGATCTCGTAGATATTTTGATCCCATCCAACGATGATGCTATAGCTTCAATCCGATTAATTCTCAACAAATTAGTATCCACAATTTGTGAGGGTCATTCTAGCTATATAGGAAATACTTGATTATTATTAAAAAAAAATTGGTTAATTATTAATTATTTGATTTGGGAATTTCGTAGATTTATTGGATCAATTACTATTACCTAAATTTTTCAAAAGAGATAAATAAGTGAAGTATTGGGGATATTGATCTTATGTGATTGCCTGTAAATAGAAATATATGGATTAAAATGGGTGAAATGAGAAAGAGATGGTTGAATCAAAATAATTCCTTTTTTTTAAGTTTGATTTCTGTCAGAGGACAATATGAATGTTACAGCATGTTCCATTAAAACACTTAAAGGGTTTTATGATATATCGGGTGTAGAGTAGGCCAACATTTCTATTGGCAAATAGGGGGTTTGCAAATCCATGCCCAAGTACCTATCACTTCTTGGGTTGTAATTGCTATCTTATTATGTTCAGTCATCATAGCTGTTAGAAGTCCACAAACCATTCCAATCGACGGTCAAAATTTCTTCGAATATATCCTTGAATTTATTCAAGACTTGAGCAAAATCCAAATCGGAGAAGAATATGGTCCTTGGGTTCCGTTTATTGGAACTATGTTCCTATTTATTTTTGTTTCCAACTGGCCAGGTGCTCTTTTACCTTGGAAAGTCATACAGTTACCTCATGGGGAGTTAGCTGCCCCCACGAATGATATAATACTACTGTTGCTTTAGCTTTACCCACATCAGTGGCATATTTTTATGTCGGTCTTACAAAAAAAGGGTTGGGTTATTTCAAAAAATACATTTAACCAACCCCAATCCTTTTACCAATAAATATCCTAGAAGATTTCACAAAATCTTTATCTCTTAGTTTTTGACTTTTTGGGAATATATTGGTTGATGAATTAGTAGTTGTTGTTCTTGTTTCTTTAGTACCTTTATTAATTCCTATACCCGTCATGTTTCTTGGATTATTTACAAGTGGTATTCAAGCTCTTATTTTTGCAACCTTAGTCGTGGCTTATATAGGCGAATCCATGGAGGATCATCATTAACTAGTCTTCAAACAAAATAGTCTCTTTTTTTTTAGCTTATTTCAATTCATGTATGGTTCAAGAGATTCCACTCGGTTGGGGAACATAATAGATACAAATATGTATGTATAGTATTGTATAGTATATATGACCCAAAATCGTGGTATGTCAAGTTACATTATAGAAGAAAGAAAGGTATATTTGATATTAGATATTCATTATATTATAGGGGATTATTCCTATATATTATTTATCTCTATATAATATATTATATATATAATTTACAATCCCCTCTATTTATATAGAGATGTATTCTAATATAATTTTCTTCTCTTTTGTCTGTGACTATGCGTAGATTGAATGAAAAAGAGATGAACTCGAGAATGGAATAGTGTTGAAAATGAAGAATTGATGAAAGAATGGTTCCAAAGAAGAAGTGCAATAACTAGAGCTGTATGCATCATATGGATTTACAAAAAAACCTATCACGGGTAGAAACTAAAAAAAACAAGATATGGAAATAGTTCTCATAATTCAGTTGATTCAGTAATATTTTTATTGCAATTTGAAATTTTTAGTTACTTTGACCTGACAATGGATCTTAGTGAAAAAATGTAATAATTCATTGGTTGATTGTATTATTAACCATTTCTCTTTTTTTTTTTGGTGCGAGGAGCTTACCATGAATCCATTGATTTATGCCGCTTCCGTTATTGCTGCTGGATTGGCTGTAGGCCTTGCTTCTATTGGACCTAGAGTCGGTCAAGGTACTACTGCAGGCCAAGCCGTATAAGGTTTTGCGAGGCAACTAGAAGCAGAGGGTAAAATACGAGGTACTTTATTGCTTAGTCTAGCTTTTATGGAAGCTTTAACAATTTATGGACTGGTTGTGGCATTGGCACTTTTGTTTGTGAATTCTTTTGTTTAATGTAATCCTAGAAATGGGAAAAAGTACCTTTTTCATTAATTTCATTAACTCAGACTTGCCCTTTGTTTCGTCAAATTATAGCAAGAATAGAAAATTATTTCTAGAATTTTCTATTTTTCTTGAGATAATACCCCTACCCTAGGTAGGACTGATTTGAAGATGGGGAATTTGCAGATTTATTCACTTTCTTTCTTCTCATCCTTAGTACACCAGAAACTTTCACTTTTAGAGAGCCTTTCAACAAATAACAAAGGAGATATTTCGCAATTGACATGAAACCTAAGACAATAATACTACTTTATTCAAAATTGGAAATTTTACTAAAAAATAAGAAAAAATAATGAAAATGGAAAATAAAAAAATAAAAAAAATAAGAAAGAAATCAATTTTAAAAAAAGACAAGTGAGATGATAGAAAAAGAATTCTAGTTCTTTCTTAGTCCTATCTATATTATATGAAGCATATGGAAAATGTAACATATTCTTTTGTTTCTTTTGAACGCTAGCCATTTGCCGAAAGTTTCGGGTTTAATACCGATATTTTAACAACAAATCTAACAAATCTAAGTATAGTGCTTGGTGTATTGATTTTTTTTGGAAAGGGAGTGTGTGTGAGTTGTCTATTTAAAAAATAGGTTGGATCTAACCGGCAGTACTTTAATATAATAGATTTCTATTTCTTATTTTTTATTGTATTTATAAATACAATAAAAAATAAGAAAGAAAGGTGGACAATCTCAATGAATTAATTATGAATAAATTCCATTAAGAAATTATATAATATAATATATGTAAGAACCATAGCATTTCGTGATTCATTAGTAAATCAACTTTGATTTTCTATCAATCAATAATGTGAGACCATTAACATGGTTAAAGCCAAACTATTTGAAGTCCAGGCATTACATGGGTATTCTTTCTACCATTATCTTATTGTTAGTACCGAAATGATTTCATTTTAAAATGAATAGTTAGTAATTTATCCGATATAAGACACTCATATTGATAAAACGATTTCAACTATTTACTAGTTACCAGAAAAAATTGTATTAGAAAAAAATAGGCACCTTGCCTCTTTTTATCCAATGATGAATCGATGACCTATGTATAAAAAACGAAGAATTTTTAGGATTTGCAGAAAGGGCATAAACAAATTCAAATTATATTAAAAAAATATTTCAATTTCAAATAACAAATAATATTTATTTCAAATATATTAAAATGAAATATCTATTATAGATATATATTTGTATTTTATATATATTTGTATTTGAAATTTAATAAACAAAAAATTATATAAAGAAACAACTTTGCTGAAATTATAGATTTTTGTTTGGTCGGAAGAGTCCTTTTACTAGAATAGAACATTCTGGTCTTGTATCAGTTTCAATGAAGAAAAGATGGGGCAGGCTCATTACATTAAATGATATGGAAATGTCTATATTTCTATAAAATAAATAATTGAGTGTGAGAGCCAAATGAACCAAAAGATTCATGTTTGGTTCAGGAAGAGATCATGAAAGTCGTAAAATTATATTATATAGTAAGATAATCAACTTTCATTAAATGATTTATTAGATAATCGAAAACAGAGGATCTTGAGTATTATTCAAAATTCGGAAGAATTGTGTAAAGGGGCCATTGAGCAGCTTGAAAAAGCCCGAACTCGCTTACGGAAAGTGAAAATGAAAGCTGAGTATCGAATTAATGGATACTCTGAGATAGAATGAGAAAAAGTAAATTTGATTAATGCTACTTGTGATAGTTTGGAACGATTAGAAAATTACGAAAAGGAAACCTTTCTTTTTGAACAACAAAGAGGGATTAATTAGGTATGACAATGAGTTTTCCAGCAAGTCTTACATGGAGCTCTAGGAACTCTGAATAGTTGTTTGAATAGTGATTTACATTTCCGTATCATCAGTGCTAATATTCATATCCTAGCAGCGATGGAAGAAATAACCAATTAATCTTTCTACTTTTGCTTTAGTTGAAACTTTAGGTATTTTTTTTTTGCTTCCGAAAAAGAATAGACACTAATGGTAACCCTTCAAGCCGATGAAATTAGTAATATTATCCGTGAAGGTATCAAACAATATAATAGAGAAGTAAAGATTGTGAATTCCGATACCGTACTTCAAGTAGGTGATGGCATTGCTCGTATTCATGGTCTTGATGAAGTCATGGTAGCCAAATTAGTAGAATTTGAAGAGGGTACAATAGTCATTGCTCTGAATTTGGAATCCAATAATGTTGCCATTGTATTAATGGGAGACGGTTTGATGATACAAGAGGGAAGTTCTGTAAAAGCATCAGGAAAAATTGCCTAGATACCTATCAGTGAGGCTTATTTGGGTAGTGTTATAAATGCTCTGGTTAAACCTATTGATTGGTGGGGGGAAATTTCAGCTTCTGAATCTCGCTTAATTGAATCTCCTACCCCAGGTATTATTTCAAGAAGCTCCATATATGAGCCTCTTCAAATGGGACTTATTGCTATTGATTCCATGATCCCTATAGGATGCAATCAACGAGAATTAATTATTGGGGACAGGCAAATCGGCAAAACAGCAATAGCCACCGATACTATTCTCAACCAAAAGGGGCAAAATGTAATATGTGCTTATGTAGCTATTGGTCAAAAAGCATCTTCTGTGGCTCAGGTAGTGACTACCTTTCAGGAGCGAGGGGCAATGGAATACACTATTGTGGTAGCCGAAATAGCGGATTCACCTGCTACATTACAATATCTCACACCTTATATAGGAGCAGCTCTAGCTGAATATTTTATGCATCGTGAACAACATACTTTAATAATTTATGATGATCTCTCCAAACAAGCACAAGCTTATCGCCAAATGTCTCTTCTATTAAGAAGACCCCCTGGTCGTGAAGCTTATCCGGGAGATGTTTTTTATTTGCATTCATGCCTTTTGGAAAGAGCTGCTAAATCAAGTTCTCATTTAGGTGAAGGAAGTATGACTGCTTTACCAATAGTTGAGACTCAATCTAGGGATGTTTCAGCTTATATCCCCACTAATGTAATTTCCATTACAGATGGACAAATATTTTTATCCACCGATCTATTCAATGCTGGAATTTGACCTGCTATTAATGTGGGTATTTTTGTTTCCAGAGTGGGATTTGCATCGCAAATTAAAGCTATGAAACAAGTACCCAGCAAATCAAAATTGGAACTAGCTCAATTCGCAGAATTAGAAGCCTTTGCATAATTTGCTTTTGATCTTGATAAAGCTACTCAGAATCAATTGGCAAGAGGTCAACAATTATGTGAGTTGCTCAAACAATCTCAATCAGATCTTCTCGTGGTAGAAGAACAAATAGCTACTATTTATACTAGGTGAATGGATATCTTGATCCGTTAGAAATTGGGCAGGTAAAGAAATTTCTTGGTCAGTTACATACTTACTTAAAAAAGAATAAACCTAACTTCCAAGAAATTATATCTTCTACCAAGACATTCACTGAAGAAGCAAAAATCCTTTTGAAGGGAACTGTTCAAGAATAGATTGAGTTCTTTCTACTTCAAGAACAAATATACATTTCTCATTCTTATTCTTAGTCTTAGTACAAGACTAATTGTTGAGATGTATATATATATATATAGATATATATAATATATATATAATATATATATAGATCCAAATCATTAGAAAAGAAATTGGTTTCTTGACATGTCCATTGAAAAAAAGAATAGTCGAAAAAAAGAAATCGCGTCCAATAGGATTTGAACCTATACTAAAGGTTTAGAAGACCTCTGTCCTATCCATTAGACAATGGATGCTTTTTCATTCCCATTTTCTTTTTTCATAGTCTCACTTTTTGTTCAGATAAAATCTGATTACACATAAATAAATGAATTTTTATTCCCTAAAAACAGAAAAGGATGCATATTCCATTTTATGATGTATGTATATGTATAAGAAATATGTAGCCGGTAGCGGGAATCAAACCCGCATCGTTAGCTTGGAAGGGTAGGAGTTATAGTCGATGTTAGTTGATCATTTTTAACATCTCTAATTCAAAACTAAACATGAAATTTTGGTTTTATTCGGTTCCTTTATGGAAAATCGATGTATTTCCAGATCTAAGATCTTAAACGAAAAACAGAAATAAAAAAGTTTCAATGTATGAAGGAAGTCCTGATAAAATTAGATCCATAACATCTATGTCAGCTTGTATGTCTGAATGCATCCAAGAATACTCATTTTCTAGATGATCCCTCTAGATCTAGAGTAGGGAGATTATACCAAATTTGTCTAGTCTAGTTATTTCATTCCCTATTTCTACTTGCGGAATCCTGGGGAAAATAATTTTGTTTTTCCACCCAGCTGAAACAATATGCCGATGATTCTAGTAAACCAAAACCCTCGTTCTCTGGTTAATTAGCTTCAATTTTCCTTTTATAACGAAAAAATTGAAGATCTAGTTATGATTGAAAATAAACTTTTGGATCTTTATCCATAGATCTTTTATTTATACTTATATTCATACTTATTCAATTGGAAGAGTTGATCCAATTCAAAATAAAAAAAAATATGCTTCGCAACTCCATAATCCATTTTTTTGAAATTTTGGATACAAATTGTAAGAATGTATATATTTCCTCAAATATGCAATTGAGAGGTAAAGGATTAAACCTTTTAAATTTTCAAAATAAAGTTTTGTAGTTTTTTATTTTGAATAAAAATACTGAAAGACCCTTTAACTATTATTATAATAAAAATAATAATAGAATGAATTGCACTTTTACCACTAAACTATACCCGCTACCATATATATATATTATGATATATAAATAACCATTTGTCGAAGACAAAACAAAAAAAGTGAGATGCAATCAAAACAAAATTGCATCAGAATCATGAAAATTCTAGTGTTTACACGTACACTGACTGGGGATTAAAAAAAAAACCGATGATAGCAGAAAGCTTATTTAAATACCAAAAAGAAAAGGTTATACTTTTTCTTTGCTAGTAAGTCATTATTGGACTGGCAGCCCCGGCCCAAAGAAGTCATTGAAGCCAGACCATAAAAATGATTAATTCTGCATATATGGTTCTTTTTTTTTGCTTCTCAACTATTAGATCTTATGAATTCGGTTAAATCGGATCTAAAATTTATTTTAAATTTAAATAAATAAAATAAAATTTGGCTTCTTTGCGGGGTTCAATTAATTATTTTTCTATTCGAAATATGTGTGTTTTGAGATATTGTTATATATATTAACATTTATATATATTAGAATTTAAAATTTTGAGATATTATATTAATATTATTGAAATATTGTTTAATTATATAAACAACATATAATTAATATGTTATATGTTTTTTTAATAGAATACTTTGAACCAAAGAGGTTCATAATGATGTCTCCAAACTATGGAATAATTCAAAATCAAAGAGTTTAACACGTGCAACCAATGGGCTTTAAAATATTGCAATCCAAAGAAGTTAATGCTGATACTCCATAGGCTTGGGAATACATCAAAATCAAAGATGTTAACACCAGTGCCCCATGGGTTATGGCATAACTCAAAACAAAGAAGTTAATATTAATGCCCCATCGGCTATGGAATACTTTAAAATCAAGGAGGCTAACACTTACACCTCATGAACTATGAAAGACTTCAAAATCAGAGAGGTGAATAATATGTCCCTCAGGCTACGAAATACTTCGAAATAAAAAAGTTAATAGCGGTGCCCCATGGGCTATAGAATGCTTCAAAATCAAAGAGGTTACCTCCTTTGCCCTATAGGCAATGAAAGACCTCAAAATAAAGAAGTTAATATCGATGCTCGACAGACTATGAAATACTTTAAAATCAAAGAGATTAATACCTTTGCACCACGGGCTACTTAATACCTCCAACCAAGGAAGTAAATAGTGGTGCCCCAGAAGGTATGGAATACTTAAAATCAAAGATATTAACATCTATGCCCCATAGGCTAGTGAATACCTCAAACCAAAGAAATTAATATCTATGCCCTACAGGCTATGTAATACTTTAAAATCAAAGAGGTTAACACCCATGCCCTAAGGACTATGGAATATCTCGAACCAAAGAAGTTAATACCATTGTCCAATGGGCTATAGAGTGCTTCAAAATTAAAGCTATTAACACCTGCACCCTACGGGCTATGAAATACCTCAAACCAGAGAAGTTAATATTGATGCCCAACAATTTTGCATACATCAAAATTATAGAGGAAAACACATATGGCCTATAAGCTACGGAATACCTCAAACCAAATAAGTTAATACTAACATCCCAAGTCTATGATATACATCAAGCTAAAGAAGTTAATATTGATACCCTGCAAGCTATGAAATACATCAAAATCACATAGATTAAACCTGCACCCCACAGGCTATAGAATACCTCAAACTGAAGAACTTAATATCGATGTCCCACTAGACTTCAAAATTAAAGAGGTTAACACCTATGTCTCATGGATTACAAAATACCTTAATTCAAAAAGGTTAATACTGATGCCTCACAAACTATGAAATACTCCAAAATTAAAGTGGATAATACCTACACCCCATGGACTACTGAGCATATTGAAGAAAAAAATTAATACCGATGCCCCACAAACTATGGAATACTCCAAAATCAAAGAGGTTGACACCTACGTACTATGTGCCAAGAATATCTCAAACCAAATAAGTTAATACCGATGCACCATAAGCTATTGAATACTTCAAAATCGAAAGGGTGAACACTTTGCCCCATGGGCTACTAAATACCTAAGACCAATGAGGTTAATACTAATGTGCCATGAGCTGTGGAAAACTTCAAAGTTAAAGAAGTTAACAGCAGTGGCCCATGGGCTACGGAATACCTCAAACAAAATAAGTTAATACTGATGCCCCATGGGCTTGGTAATACTTCAAAATAAAAGTGGTTAACATTAGCTCTCCATGGGATACAAAATACCTCAAACAAGTGAAATTAACACCGATGCCCCATCAGCTAAAGAATCTATCAAAATAAAAAGCTGAACACTTGTGTCCCACGGGTTATGGAAGGCCCTAAACCTAAGAAGTTAAATATTGGTGCTCTATGGACTATAGAATACCTCCAAATTAAAGAGGTTAACACCTGTGCTTCACGGGTTACAGAATACCTCAAACCAAAGAAGTTACTGGCAATATCCCATAGGGTATGGTACACTTCAAAACCTAAGATGTTAACATTAGTACCCCACGGGCTATGGAATACCTTGAAACAGAAAAGTTAATACCAATATTCCATTGGCTATGGAATACTTCAAATCAAAGAGCCTAATGCCTCCACACCATAGGCTGTGGAATATCTCAAACCAAAAAAGTTAGTACTGATGCCCAACGGGCTAGGGAATACTTTAAAATAAAAAAGGTGTACACTTGCACCCCATGGGGGTATAGAATACCTCAAACAATAAAAGTTAGTACTGATGCCCCATGAGCTATAGAAGACTTCGAAATCAAAGAGGTTAACAACTGCGACTCATGGGCTATGAAATACCACAAACCAAAAATATTAATACTGATGCACCACTAGCTATGGAATACTAAATCAAAGAGGTTAACACGTATGCTCCACAAGCTATGAAAGACCTCAAACCAAAAAGGGTAATACCGATGCCCTGCAAGTTATGAAATACTTCAAAATTAAAGTAATCCACACCTACATCCCACAAATAGCGGGAATACGTTGAACCAAAGAAGTTAATACTGATATCTCATGAGTTATGAAACACTTCAAAATGAAAGCAGTGAACACCAGCACCCAATGTGTTATAAAACACCTCAAACCAAAGAAGTTAATATTGGTTCCCAACGGGTTAGGAAATACTTCAAAATCAAAGAGTATAACACTTGCGCTCCACGAAGCACGAACTATCTTAAACTAAAGAAGTTAATATCGATGCCTTACTAACTATGGAATACTTCAAAATCAAAGAGGTTAACTTCTGTGTCATATAGGCTATAGAATACTTCAAAGTTAAAGGGGCTAACACCTATGCCCCATGGGCTACTTCATTCCTCAAACCAAAGAATTTAATACTAATGCCCCATTGGCTATAAAGTACTTCACAATGAAAGAGGTAAACACTTGCACTCCACAGGCTACAAATTACATCAAACAAAATATACTAATTGATGTCCCATGGGCTATATAATAGTTTAAAAACCAAGAGGTTTACAGTTGTGCCCCACAGTCCGTGAAGTACTTCAAGTCAAAAAAGCTAATACGGATGCCCCACATGCTAGAGAATGCTTAAAAATGAAAGAGGTTAATAATTGTGTGTGCCCCATGGACTACGAAATACCTCAAACCAAAAAAGTTAACAATGATTCCCTATGGGCTATGCAATCCTATGAAATTAAAGAGGTTAACATATATGTCCCATGGCCTATAGAATACCCAGCCCATAAAAATTAATACCGATGCCCCAAGGGCTACGAAATACTTCAAAATCAAAGAGGTTGAAACCTATACCCCACGGTCTATAGAAAACATATGCCCCACATGCTACGGAATACCCTAACCAAAGAAGTTAATGTCGATGCACCATGAGCTATGAAATACTTTAAAATGAAAGACGTGAACACCAGCACCCCATGGGCTACGAAATACTTTAAACCAAAGAAGTTATTATGAACATCCCATGGGCTAAGGTAGACTTCAAAATAAAGAAGTTAATATTGATGCCCCACGGGCTATGGAATACTTTAAAATCTAAGTGGTTAACATTTGTGCCCCAAGAGCTACTTAATGCCACAAGCTAAAGAAGTTAATACTATTCTCCCATGGTCTATGGAATACCTCAGAATAAAAAAGGTTTACTCCTATGACACATGGGCGATGGAATACTTCAAAATTAAATTATTAACATATGTGCTCCATAGGCTACTTTGTATCATAAATCAAAGAAGTTAATACTAATGCTCCACAAGCTATGAAATACTTCACAATCAAAAAGATTAACACCTACACCCTATGGGTTATGGATTACCTTAAACAAAAAAAATTAACAATGATTCTCCATGGGCTATAAAACACTTTGAAATCTAAGATTTAACACCAATGCCCCATGGTCTCTAAAGTACTTCAAACCATAAATGTTAATACGGATGCCCATGGATCATAGAATATTTCAAAATAAAAGAGGTTGACACCTGCACCTCATAGACTTCAAAATATCTCCCGGCAAAAAGTTGATATCGATGCCTCACAGGCTATGCAATACTTCAAAATCAAAGAATTTAACACCTACACCCTATGACCTATGGAATATCTCAACTAAAAAAAGTTAATATTGATGCCTCACGGGCTATTTATACTTAAAAGTCAAAGAGGTTAGCTAACTCTTGTACCCCACGGAGTACAGAATACATCAAATAAAAGAAGTTAATTTTGATGCCCCACATGCTATGAAATATTTTAAAATCGAAGAGGTTAACACTTGCGCCCTATGTACTATGGAATACCTAAACCAAAGAAGCTCATGTCGATGCCCTATGAGCTTTGGAATACATTAAAATAAGAGTGGTGAACACCTATGCCCCACAAGCTCCAAAATACCTCAAACGAAAGAAGTTATTATCAATGCTCCATGGGCTATAGAAGGCCTCAAAATAAAGAAGTTAATATCGACGTCCACGGGCTATGAAATAATTCAAAATCAAAGAGGTTTAACACTTATGCCCTATGGTCTACTTAATACCACAAAGCAAAGAAATTAATATTGATATACCACCGGCCATGGAATACTTCAAATTAAAGAGGTTAATACCTACACTATACTAGCTGTAGAATTTCTCAAACAAAATAAAGTTAATACTGATGCCCCGTAAGCCATAGACTACTTCAAAATTAAAGTGGTCAACAATTGTGCTGCATGGGCAATAGAATACCTCAAACTAAGGAGGTTAATATTGATGTCTCACGGACAATGGAATACTTCAAAATGAAAGAAGTGAACATTAGTGCCCCACGGGCTATGGAATACATCAAACTAATGAAGTTCATATTGATACCCCTTGGGCTACAAAAAACATCAAAATCAAAGAGTTTAACACTTGTACCCTATGAGCTACAGAATACCTCAAACCAAAGATATTAATACAAATGCCTCACGGTCTATGAAATACTTGCAAATCAAAGAGGTTAACTCCTATACCACATAAGCTAAGGAATACTTCAAAATTAAAGAGGTTAACACCTGCACCCCAGGACTACCTAATACCTCAAACCAAAGAAGTTAATATCGATGCTCCATGGGACATGGAGTACTTCAAAATCAAAGAGGAACACCTGCACTCAATGGGCTATGGATTCCACAAGAAAAATAAAATTAATACTGATGTCTTACAAGTTACACAATCCTTTGAAACAAAACAGATTAATGCTCACACCCCACAGTCTGTAGAGTACTTGAAATGAACAAGGTTACTATAGATGCCCCATAGACTATAGAATACTTCAAAAAGAAAGAGATTGACACTTATGCCCCACATGCCATAGATTATCTCAAACTAAAGATGTCAATGTTGATGCCCTTCAAGCTATGTAATGCATCAAAAAAATAAGGAGATTAACACATGTCCCACGGCCTATGGAATACCACAATCTGAAAAAAGTTAATACCAATACCCCACGGGCTATGGAATTCTTTAAAATCAAATAGGTTGACACCTACATCCCACGGGCTATGGAACACATCAAACCAAAGAAGTTAATTTTGATGCCCCACAGGATACGAAATACTTTAAAATCAAAGAGATTAATACCTGCGACCCATGTGCTAGGGAATACCTAAACCATAGAAGCTAATATCGATGTCCCATGAGCATTGAAATACTTTAGAATGAAAGAGATGAATGGCAGTACCCCATGGGCTACAGAATACTTTAAACTAAAGAAGTTGTTACCAATGCCCCATGGGCTAAGAAAGCACTCAAAATAAAGAATTTAATATTAATGCCCCACAGCTACAGAATACTTTAAAATCTAAGAAGCAAACATCTTTGCCCCATGAGCTACTTAATACCTCAAATCAAAGAGGTTAATATCAACGCCTAATGGTCTATGGAATACTTTAAAATCAAAGAGGTTAACTCTTGAGCCACACAGGTTATTTTTTTTATTTTTTTTAATACTTCAAATTAAAGTGGTTAAAACCTATACCCCATAGGTTACTTAATACCACAAACCAAAGAAGTTAATAATGATGCCCCACGAGCTATGGAATACTTCACAATTAAAGAGGTTAACACCTACACCCCATGGGCTATAGATTATCATAAATAAAGGAAACTAACATTGATACCTCACCGGCTTTAAAATACTTTAAAATCCAAGAGGTTAAAATGTGTGCCCCACGGTCTATGGAGGACTTCAAACAAAAGAAGTTAATACAGATGCTCCACAGGCTATAGAATACTTCAAAAAGAAAGAAGTTAACACCTATGCCTGATAGGCTACGAAATACATCAAAGTAAAGAAATTAATACTAATGCCCATGGAAAATGGAATACTTTGAAATCAAAGAGGTTAACACCTATGCCCCACAGCCTACGAAATACCTCAACCCAAAAAGTTAAAATTGATGCCCTATGGGTTATGGGATATTTTAAAATTAAAGAGATTTGTTAGCACCTACACCCCACAAGCTAGGGACACATCGAACCAAAGAAGTTAACTTTGATGCCCCACAGACCATAGAATACTGTAAAATTAAAGAGGTGTTAACACCTATGCCCAAAGTAAATAAGTTAATATCGATATACCATGAGCTATGTAATACTTTAAAATGAAAGAGATGAATACCTATACCCTATAGGCTATGGAATACCTCAAACCAAAGGAGTTATTATCGATGCTCCATGGGCTACGGAAGACCTCAAACCAAAGAAGTTAATATCGATGCTCCACGGGCTATGAAATAATTTAAAATTAAAAAGTTAACACCTATTCCCCACGATCTATTTAACACATCAAACTAAAGAAGTTAACATTGATGCACCATTGGTTATGGAATACATGAAAATGAAAGTGGTTAAATCCTTTACCCTACGGGCTACTAAATACTTCAAACCAAAAAATTTCATATTAATGCCCCATAGGATATGAAATATCTCGAACTAGCGAAGTTCATGCCAATGCCCTATGAGCTATTGAATACTTCAAAATCCAAAAAATTATGACCTGCACCCCATAGGTTAGGGGATACCTCAAACCAAAAAGGTTAATACCGGTGTCTCATGGGCTATGAAATACCTCATACGAAATAAGTTAGTTCCAACACCCCACAGGCTATGGAATATATGAAAATCAAATAGATTAACAAATGTGCCCCACAGGCTACAGAATATCACATTCAAAATTAAAGTGATTAACCCCTGTGCCACACCGGCTATGGAATACCTCAAACTAAGAAAGTTAATAACGATGCCACACGAGCTATGGGATATCTCAAAATCAAAGAGGAAAACACTTATGGCCTATGCTCTAGGAATATGTCAAACCAAAAAGTTAGTACGGAAGCCACATAGACTACGAAATACTACAAAGTCAAAGAGATTAAGACCTACACCCCAGGGATTATGGAATACCTCAAACTAAAGAACTTTATAATGATGCCCAAAGAGCTATGGGTTACTTCAAAATAAAAGAGGTTAACACTTATGCCATAAAGGTTACATAATACATCAAACCAAAGAAGTTAATACTAATGCTCCATGGGTTACGGAATAGTTCAAAATAATAGAGCTTAACATATGTGCCCCATGGATTATAAAACACCAAAAACTAAAGAAGTTAATATTGAAATCCCATAGGTTAGAGAATACATCAAAATCAAAGTGGTTAACACTTGTATCCTGTAGACTACGGAATACTAAAAACCAAAAAAGTTAATATTGATGCCCCATGAACTATAGGATACTTCAAAATCGAAGAGATTAACACTTGTACCCCATGGGTTACAGAATATCTCAGACCAAAAATGTTAATACCGATGCAATATGGGGCATGAATACTTCAAAATCAAAAGTCTTAATACCTACACACCACAGGCAACAGAATACCTCAAATGAAAGAAGTTAGTATCGATGCCCTACGGAATATAAAATATTTTGAAATCAAAGAGGTGTACTCCTTTGCCCCTTAGGCTACGGAATACTTCAAATAAAAAAAGTTAGTACCAATGCCTAACAGGTGAAGGAATACTTCAAAATCAAAGAGGTTAACACTTGCGATGGATGGGCTATGAAATGCCTCAAATCAAAGAAGTTAATACCAATGCCCCATGGGCCATAGAATACTTCAAAATCAAAGAGGTTGATACTTGAGCGCTATGAAATACCTCAAACTAAAGAAGTTAATATAGTTGCCTAGTAGGCTATGGAACATTTCACAAGTAGAGAGGTTAACACCTATACCTCACGGGCAACCGAATGCCTCAAACTAAAAAAGTTCATACCAATGACTAACAGACTATGGAATACCTCAAAATAAAGAGGTTAACAACCATGTCCCATGGGCTATGAAATATTTCAAATCAAAAAAGTTAATGTTGATTCTCCATGGACTATAAAATACTTTAAATTTAAATAGGTTAACAATTATGACCCATGGGCTACGAAATACCTCAAACCATGAAAATTCATAATGATGCCCTATGGGTTATGAAATACTTCAAAATTAATGAGGTTAATACCTGCCCCCTAAGGGCTATGGAATACATCAAACTAGGAAATTTAATACGAATGCCTCATGAGCTATTGAATACCTAAAATTCAAAGAGGTTAATACTGATGCCACTTTGGCTATGGAATACTTCAAAAACAAAAGTTAAAATCTGCGTGCCATGGGCTATGGAGTACCTAAAATCAATGAAGTTAATATTTGTGCCCTATGTACTGCAGAAATACTTCAAAATTAAAGAGACTAATATTTGTAGCCCATGGGCTATAGAATATCAAAAATTAAAAAAGTTAATATCAATGCCCCACGGGCAACGGATTACATCAAAATCAAAAAGGTTAATACCTGCATCTCACAGATTATAGTGTATCTCAAATTAAAAAAAATTAATACGGATGCCCCACGAGTGGAATACATGCAAATCAAAGAGATCAACATCTGCGCTCTACGGGCTATGAAATATCTCAATCCAAGGAAGTTAATATTAATACCCCACGAGCTACGAAATACTTTAAAATTAAAGTGGTTAACACCTACACTAGACAGGCTATGGAATACCTCAAAATAAGATGTTAATACCGATGCGCCATAGGTTATGGGATACTTCAAAATCAAAGAGGAAAACACTTGCAGCCTACGAGCTATGAAATATGTCCAATCGAAGAAGTTAGTGTTGACGCCCATAGACTATGAAACACTTCAAAATCAAGGTGGTTAACACCTGTGCTGTACGTCCTACAAAATTTCTCAAAATAAAAAGTTAGTACTAATATCCCTCGGGCTATGGAATACTTCAAATTTAAAAAGTTAACAACTATGACCTATGAGCTACAAAAAATCTCAAATTATGGAAGTTTATACTAATGCCTCATGGATTATGAAATACTTTAAAATGAAAAAGGTTAATACCTATATGCTAAGGGCTATGGAATATGTAAAGCCAAACAATTTAATACGAATGCCCTATGGTTTATGGACTACCTAGAAATTAAAGAGGCTACTGTTGATGCCACTTGGGTTATAGAATACTTCAAGATCAAAGAAGTAAACATCTACACCCCATGGGCTATGGAGTACCTCAAATCAATGAAGTTAACATTTGTGCCCCATGGGCTATGAAGATACTTCAAAAATTAATGAGATTAGCACCTGTACCCCACAAGTTATGGAATGCTAAAAAAAAATTAAGTTAATACTAATGCCCTACGGTCTATGGATTACTCAAAAATCAAAGATGTTAACACATGTGCCTCACAAGCCATGGAATATCTCAGACCAAAGAAGTCAATACTAATACCCCATGGGCTATGGAATACGTTGAAATCAAAGAGATTAATACATACACCCTATGGACTACGGAATATCTCAATCCAAAGAAGTTTATATTGATGCTCCACGGACTACAGAATACTTCAAAATCAAATCATTTAACACTTATGCCCATGGGTTATGGAATGCCTCAAACTAAAGAAGTTAATACATCCCATGGGTTATGGAATACTTTAAAATCAAAAAGAAAAATAGTTATGGCCTACGAGCTATGATACACGCCCAACCAAAAAAGTTAGTACTGATGCCCCATAGGTAATAAGATACTTCAAAACCAAGGTGATTAACAGTTGTGTCCCATGGATCATGAAATACCTCAAACCAAAGAAATTAATACCAATGCCCCATGGGTTACAAAATGCATCAAAATAAGGAACTTAATTTTGATACCCCACGGGCCATAAAATACATCAAAATCAAAGAGATTAAACTTGTGCCTCATAGGCCATAGAATACCTCAAAAAAAACTTAATACTGATGCCCCACAAGTTATGAAATACATCAAAATCAAAGAGGTCAATACCTACACCCTTAGATTGTGAAATACCTCAAAACCAAGAACCAAATACTGATGCCCCATGGGCTATGGAATACATCAAAATGAATGTTGGGGGAGTCGAAAGAGTGTCAAACCAGATCAATATAGTGGGTCGGATACCAAATCATTCAAAAAGCTTAAACTCGTGGGATATGGGCCTTTTTCACTATATATATTGGACTCTATCTATCCAATATTTGATGTGAGACTAATTCATCACACCTGACATTATAACAATCTCCCTCCTTCAGGTGTGATTTAACCATATTAATTTTAACAGTCTTAATCAATAACTCTTTTACTCGATCACTTCCACCGTGTGACCCATACTAATAAATTTGTTTCATTTTTTAATTTTTTTAAGAGAGACTAACATGCGACTGAATTCAGTCACATCATCACGATAATTTCGATCTTAAGAGTTTGCATAGTCTCGAATCTGAAGCTTTGATACCACTTGTTGGGGGAGTTGAAAAAGTGTCAAACCAGATCAATATAGTGGGCCGGATACCGAAACATCCCAAAAGCTTAAACTCATGAGATATGAGCCTTTTTCACTTTATATATTGGACTATATCTATCCAATATCCAATGTCGGACTAATTCATCACACCTAACATTATAACAAATAAAAGAGGTCAACACCTATGCCCCATGGGTTATGGAATACCAGGAATGAAATAAATTGATATTAATATCACTTGGGCTATCCAATACTTAAAAATCAAAGAGGTTAATATCCGTGTCCCATAGGAAATACCTCAAATCAATAAGTTAACGTGTGCACCCCATGGGCTGCAAAAATACATAAAAATCAAAGAGATCAACAACAGCGCCCATGGGCTACAAAACATAAAAAATAAAGAAAGTTAATACTGATGCTTCATCGTCTATAAATTACTTCAAAATCAAAGAGGTTAAGACCTGCGACCGATGGACAACATAATACCTCAAACCAAAAAAGTTAATATTGATACCCCACAAGCGATGGAATACATACAAATAAAAGAGATTCACATTTGTGCCCTATGGGCTACGAAATATATAAGTCCAAAAAAATTATTATTGATGTGCTATGGGCTATAGAATACTTCAAAATCAAAGTGGTTAACAACTGTGCCCCATGGGCTATGGGATACTTCAAAATCAAAGAGAAAAATGCCTATGGCCCACAGGTTATGGAATATGTCAAACCAAAAAAGTTAGTACTGACTCCCCATTGGCTATAGAATACATAAAAAAGAAAATGGTTCACACCTGCACCTCACGGACTATAGAGTACCTTAAACCAAAGAAGTTAATCAATGCCCCATAGGTTATAAAATACCTTGAACCAAAGAAGTTTGTACCAATGCCCTATGGGGAGCAAAATACTTTAAAAGCAAAGAGGTGCACACTTACGGCCTATGGACTATGCAATATCTCAAACAAATAAGGTTAGTTTCAATGCCCCATGGGCTTTGAAATACTTCAAAATCAAAGAGTTTAACACCTTTACTATGAAAAATCTCAAACCAAAGAAGTTAATACCGATGCCCCATGGGCCATAAAATACTTCAAAATCAAAGAGGTTAATACTTGCGCTCGTTATGAAATACTTCGAACTAAAAAAGCTAATATCAATGCCTCACAGGCTATGAAATATTTCAAAATCAAAGATGTTAACACCTGCACCCCACAAAGTATGAAATGCCTGAACCAAATATATTAATATCGATGCCCACATGCTATGGAATACTTCAAAATTAAAGAGGTGAACAACTATGTCTCACAGACCATAAAATATCTCAAACTAAATAAGTTAATATCGATGCCCGACCAGCTAAGGGATACTTCAAAATCAAAGTGGTTAACTCTTGTACCCCATGAGCTATGGAAGCCATCAAAATAAAGAAGTTAATATTGATGTCGCATGAGCTACAAAATACTTCAAAATCAAAGAGGTTAACATCTGTGTCTCGTGGGCTACTTAACACCTCAAACCATAGAAGTTAATATCGATGCCCCACAGACTATTGGATACTTCAAAATGAATGTGGTTGACACTTATACCCCACATACTACCAAATACGTCAAACTAAGGAAGTTAACATTGATACCCCATAGGTTATGTAATACTTTAAAATCAAAGAGTTTAACCATTGTGCTACATGGGCTATGGAATATCTCAAAGCAAAGAAGTTCAAACCAATACCCTACGAGCCATAGAATACATCAAAATCAAAGAGGTTAATACCCACACCCCATGGACAATGGAATACCTCAAGCCAAGAAAGTTAATACCGATGCCACAGGCTATGAAGTAGTTCAAAATCAGCCAGGTTCAGACCTGCACCCCATAGGTTGCATAATGCCTTAGACCAAGGAAATTTATACTGACACCCTACAAGCTATGGAATACTTCAAAGTCAAAGAGGTTAACACTTGTATTCCATAGGTTGCAGAATACATCAAATAAAAGAAGTTAGTACCATTACCCCACGAGCTATAGAATACTTTAAAATAATAGAGCTTAACACTTATGCCCTACTGGTTATGAAATATCCCAAATCAAAGAAGTTAATATCGATACCCCATAGGCTATGGAATACCTCCAAATCAAAGTGGCTAACACCAATGCTATACAAGCAATGAAATACCTCAAATCAAATAAGTTAATATCGATGCCTCATCGGCTATGGAATACTTTAAAATCAAAGAGGTTAATACTTGCGCCCCACAGGCTATCGAATACCTCAAACCAAAAAAGTTAATATTGATACCCATAGGCTGTGGAATACTCCAAAATAAAAAACCTTAATACCTATGCCCCGCAGGCTATGAAATGCCTCAAACTAAAGAAATTAGTACCAATGCCCCATAGAATATGGAATGCTTCAAAGTCAAATAATATATGCTTGTGTTCAATGGGCTACGAAATACCTAAAGTAGAAAAAATTAGTATCGATGCTCCATGGGATATAGAATACTTTCAAAATCAATGAGGTTAACACCTGTTACCCATGGGCAGCGAAATATCTCAAATCAAAGAAGTTAATACTGATTCTCCACCGGCCAAGGAACATGTCAAAATCAAAGAGGTTAACACAACTACACTCTATAGGTTATGGAATACCTTAAGCCAAAGAAGTTTGTACCATTGCCTAGCAGGCTATGGAATACTTCAAAATTAAGAAATTCAACACCTGCGACTCACGGACAATGGAATACGTCAAACAAAAGAAGTTCACAACAATGTCTCCCGTGTCTCCCGGCCTATGGAATAATTCAAAATCAAATAGGTTAACATGTGCAGCCGATAGGCTATGAAATATCTCAATCCAAAAAACTTAATACTGATACCCTAAGGGCTGTGGAATACTTTAAAATCTAAGAGGTTAACAACTGCATCTCATGGGTTATGAAAAATAAAAAACCAAAGAAGTTAATACTGATGCCACTTAGGCAATGGAATACTTAAGATCAAAAAAGTTGACATCTTCACCCTATGGGTTACAGAATGCCTCAAATCAATGAAGTTAACTTATGTGCCCCAAGGGCAATGAAAATACTTCAAAATCAAAGGTATTAACACTTGCACCCCCACAAGCTATGGAATACAAAAAATAAAAGAAATTAATACCAATGCCCCATGGGTAATGGAGTTAATACTGATGTCCCACAGGCAATGGATTACTTCAAAAGCAAAGAGATTAACACCTACACCCCACAGGCTACAAAATACGAAAATCAAAGAAGTCAATACTAATATCCCACGAGCTATGGAATACATGAAAATCAAAGAGATTAACTACAACGTCCCATGGGCTACAAAATATCTCAATCCAAAGAAGTTAATATTGATACCTCACGGGCTATGTAATACTTCAAAATCCAAGTAGTTAACACCTGCGCCCCATAAAATATGGAATACCTCAAATTAGAGAAGCTAATACCAATGCCCCATTGGCTATGAGATATTTCAAAATAAAAACAGAAATACTTGCAGTCCGTGGACTATGGAATATGTCAAACCAAACTATTTAGTTCTCATACCATGTAGTCTATGGAATATCTCAAACAAAAAAAGTTAATATCGATACCCCACGGACAATGGAATACTTCAAAACTAAAGAGGTTAACACCTGTGCTCCATGGGCTATAAAATACTTCAAAATGAAATGGGTTAACATTTACACTCCATAGATTATGGAATATCTAAAGTAAAAGAAGTTAATACTAATGCCCCCAGGGTTATGGAATACTTCAAAATTAGTAAGATTAATACCTGTGGCTGATGGGCTAGGGATAACTCAAGCCAAAGAAGTTAATACTGATACTCTACGAGCGGGTTAGGGAATACTTCAAAATCAAAGAGGTTAACACCTACGCTCCACAAATTATGGAATAACTCAAACCAAAGAAGTTAATATCGATGCCCCATAGGCTATAAAAAACTTCATAATCAAACAAGTTGACGCGTGTGTCCTTATGTGCTATAGAATACCTAAACCAAAGAAGTTAATATTGATGCTCCACAAACTATGAAATACTTCAAAATCAAAGATGTGAACACTGCACCCCTCAGGCTACATAATACTTCAAACCAAAGAAACTAATACCGATGCCTTATGGACTATGGAATACTTTAAAATCAAAGAGGTTAATTCCTTTGCCCCATGGGCTACAAAAGACTTCAAAATAAAGATGTTAATACTGATGCCCACAGGCTATGGAATACTTCAAAATCAAAGACATTAACATCTCAATGCCACGACTACCTAATAACTCCAACAAAGATCTAAATATTGATGCCTTATAGGCTATGTAATGCTTCAAAATCAAAGAGGTTAACACCTATATCCCATGGGCTATTGAATACTTCAAACCAAAGAAGTTTATATCAATGCTCTATGAGCTATGCAATAGTTTAAAATCAAAGACATTAACACCTACGTCCCACGGGCTATGAAATATCTCGAACCAAAGAAATTAACACCATTGCCACATAAGTTATAAAATACTTCAAAATTAAAGTTGATAACACCTACACCGCATAGAATATGGAATACTTTAAACTAAAGAAGTTAATACTGATTCCCAACAAGATTTGGGATTCTTCAAAAACAAAGAGGAAAATACATGTGACCCATGGACTATAGAATACCACAAACCAAAAAAGTTAGTACTGATGTTCCACAGTTTACATAATACCTCAAACCAAAGAAGTTAATATCGATGTCTTATGTGCTATAGAATGCTTTAAAATCACAAAGGTTAAACCTACACCCCATGAGGTACAAAATACCTCAAACTAAAGAGCATAATACTGATGCCCCACAGATAATAAAATACTTCAAAATTAAAGAGGTTAACACATCTAGCCCATGAGTTACAGAATGCCTGAATCCAGAAAGATTAATATTGAGGCCTTATGGACTATGGAATACTCCAAAATTAAAGTGATTAACACTTGTGCCCTATAGACTACAAACATATTGAACAAAAGAAGTTAATACCAATGTCCCACAAGCTATGAAATACTTCAAAATTAAAGAGGTTAACACCTGCGCACCATGTGCTATAGAATACTTCAAATAAAATAAGTTAATGCTGATATGCCTTGAGCTATTGAATACTTCAAAATCAAAGAGGTAAAAATTTGTACCCCATGAGCTTCTAAATACCTAAAACTAATAAAGTTAATACTAATGCACTATGGTGTATGAAATACTTCAAAGTTAAAGAGGTTAACACCTACAGCTCATGGGCTACCAAATACCGCAAACCAAATAAGTTAATATTGATGCCCCATGGGCTTTGCAATACTTCAAAACCAAAGAGGTTAAACTTGCATTCCATGGGATATGGAATACCTCAAACAAGTGAAATTAATACCAATGCACCATGGGCTAAGAAATCCTTTAAAATAAAAAAGCTAAACACTTGCCTCCCACCAGCTATGCAATTCCCCAAATGAAAGAAGTTAAATATTGGTCCCCACTAGCTATGAAATACCTTCAAATCAAATAGGTTGACACCACCACCTCAATGATTATGAAATACCTCAAACCAAAGAAGTTAATATCTATATCCCACGGGTTATGGAATACTTTAAAATTAAAGAGGTTAATACCGAAAAGTTAATACCGATGTCACATAGGCCATGGAATACTTTAAAATTGAAGAGCTTAATACCTATGTCCCACTAGTTATGGAATACCTCAAACCAATGAAGTTAGTACCGATGCCTGAGGGGCTAGGAAATACTTCAAAATCCAAGAGATGTATGCCTGCGTCCCATGAATTATGAAATACCTCAAACAAAAAAAGTTAGTACTGATGCTCCACAGGCTATAGAATACTTCAAAATCAAAGAGGTTAATAATTATAACTCATGTGGGCTAAGGAATACCACAAACTAGAGAAGTTCATATTGGTGCACCATCAGTCATATAATATTACAAAATCAAAGAGGTTAACACCTGTGCTCCACGGGCTACAAAATACCTTGAATCAGAAAAGTTAATATTGATGGCCCGCAAGCTATGGAATGCTTCAAAATTAAAGTGGCCAACACCTACGCCACACTGGCAATGGAATACCTCAAATCAAAGATATTAATACCGATGTTTCACAGGCTATGACATACTTCAAAATAAAGGAGGTGAACACCAGCGTCCCACAAGTTATGTAATATCTTGAACCAAAGAAGTTAATACTAATGCCCCACATGCTATAAACTACCCCAAAATCAAAGAGTATAACACATGCGTCCAACAGATTGCAAATACCTCAAACCAAAGATGTTAATACTGATGCCCTATGGTCTATGAAAAACTTCAAAATTGAAGAGGTTAACTTTTGTGACACATGGACTATGGAATACTTCAAAATTCAAGAAGTTAACACCTGGGCTACCTCATGCCTCAAACCAACAAAGTTAATACCGATACCCCATGAGCGATGTAGTATTTTACAATCAAAGAGGTAAACACCTGCACCCTATAGGCTATGGATTAACTCAATACTAATGCCCCATGGGCTACACAATACTTCAAAATCAAAGAGGTTAAAGCCCATGCTCAATGGTCTATGTAGTACATCAAAGAGAAGAAGTTATTACAAATGCCCCACAAACTATAGAATACTTCAAAATGAAAGAGGTTAGTTAACCCATGTGTCCAATGGGCTACAAAATACATCAAACCAAAAAAGTTAATACCAATTCCCTACAGACTATGTAATGCTTTAAAATCAAAGAGATTAACACCTATGCCCCATGACCTACGGAATACCTTAACCTAAAAAAGTTAATATCGATGCCCCATGGGCTATGGAATACTTCAAAACCAAAGAAGTTAACACTCGCACCCTATGACTATGAAATATATTGAACCAAAGAAATTAATTTTGATGCCCACAGGCCATAGAATATTATAAAATCAAAGAGGTTAACACCTACACATCATATACTACGGAATACCTAAACCAAATAACTTAATATTGATGTCCCATGAGCTATGGAATAATTTAAAATTAAAGAAGTGAACACTAGTACCCCATGAGCTATGAAATAACTTTAAACCAAATAAGTTATTGCCAATGTCCCATGGGTAAAGGAAGACCTCAAAATAAAAAAGTTAATACCAATGCCCCACAAATTATGAAATACTTCAAAATCTAGGAGATTAATATTTGTGCCCCACGAGCTACTTAATACCACTAACCAAAGACGTTAATACTAATACTCATGGTTTATGGAATACTAAAATATCTAATAGGTTATTTTCGATGCCACATAGGCTACAAAATACTTCAAAATTAAACTAGTTAACACTTGTGCTCCACAGGCTACTTTATGCAACAAACCAAAGA
Source organism: Trichopus zeylanicus subsp. travancoricus (assembly GCA_005019695.1). Taxonomy (NCBI): domain Eukaryota; kingdom Viridiplantae; phylum Streptophyta; class Magnoliopsida; order Dioscoreales; family Dioscoreaceae; genus Trichopus; species Trichopus zeylanicus. The sequence goes on from RXID01014425.1 coordinate 403,350, forward strand.
AGTTAATACTGATATCCTATGGGCTACAGAATCTTTCACAATGAAAGAGGTTAATACTTACATCCTACAGGCTATGGATTACCTCAAATAAAAACAACTAATACGGATACCCCATAGACTATAAAATACTTCGAAATCTATGAGGTTAATACTTGTGCTCTATAGTCTACTAAGTACTACAAATTAGAAAAGTTAATTCGGATACACCACAAGCTATAGAATACTTCCAAATGAAAAAAGTCAACACCTGTGCCCCACGGGTTATGAAATATTTCAAACTAAAGAAGTTGATACCAACACCCCATGGGCTATGGATACTTTAAAATCAAAGAATTTAACACCTATGTCTTACGACCTATGGAATACCTCAATCCTACTTTATGCTACAAACCAAATTAGTGAATACTAATGCCCCATGAACTATGGAGTACTTTAAAATCAAGGAGGTGAACACCTACACCCCACAGGCTACGAATTACCTCAAAAAAAGAAATTAATACTGATGCCCCACAAGCTAAACAATATCTCAAAATCGAAGAGGTGATACTCATGCCCCATGGTGTATAGAGTATTTCAAACCAAAGAAGTTAATATGAATGCTCCACAGACTATAGGATACTTCAAAATAAGTGAGGTTAACACCTGCGCCCCACAGGTTAGGGAATACCTCAAAGCAAAGATGTTAATATCAATGCCCTACGGGCTTTGCAATGCTTTGAAATCAAAGAGGTTAACACTTGAGTCACATGAGCTATGGAATACCTTAAACCAAAAAAAGTAACACTAATGCCCCTTGACCTATAGAATAGTTCAAAATCAATGAGGTTAACTTCTGTGCCACATAGGCTACCGAATACTTCACAATTGAAACCAAAAGTTATAGATTACATGAAACCAAAAGAATTAATACTAATGCTCTACTAGTGTGGAATACTTCAAAATATAGAGCTTAACACTTGCGCCCATGGGCTATGGAAAACCAAAAATTAAAGAATTTAATATCAATGTCCCATGGGTTGTGATATATCACCAAATCAAAGTGGTTAAGAACTATGCTCCATGGGCAATGGAATACTACAAACCAAAGAAGTTATTGCCAATACCCTATAAGTTATGGAAGACTTCAAAATCAAAGATGTTAACACTTGTGCTCATGGGATACAAAATACCTCAAACCAAAAAGTTTAATACCAATACCTCATGGGCTATGAAATACTTCAAGATCAAAAAGTTTAATACCTATAAATCACAAGCTACAAAATACCTCAAATCAAAGAAGTTAGTATTGATGCCCCATGGGCTATGGAATATTTCAAAATCAAAGAGGTGTACACCGATGTCTCTTGTGCTATCGAATACCTAAAGCAAAAAAAAGTTAGTACTAATCCTTAAGGGTGATAGAATACTTCAAAATCAAAGAGGTCAATACTTGCAATGCATGAGCTATGGAATATCTCAAACCAAAGAAGTTAATACTAATGCCCTATAGGCCATGGAATACTTTGAAATCAAAGAGGTTAATATCTACGCTCTACGGGATACGAAAAATCTCAAGCCAAAGAAGTTAATACGAATGCTCGATGGCAAATATTTCAAAATCAAAGAGGTTAAATCTATGCCTTATAGACTATGAAGTATCTTAGAACAAAAAACTTAATACCAATGCCCCACCGGCGACTGAATACTTTAAAATCAGAGAGGTTAATACCTATGTCCCACGGGTTATGGAATATTGAGAATAAAATAAGCTAATACCAATAGTTCAAAGTCCAAGAGGTTAATATCTGCACAGCATGGGATATGGAATATCTCAAATTAATAAAATTAACATGTGCACCCCATGGGCTGTGAAAATGCTCTAAAATCAAGGTGATTAATACTTGCACCCCATGAGTTATGGAGTACCAAAAATAAAAGAAGTTAATACCAATTCCCCATGGTCTATGGATTTCTTCAAAATCAAAGAGGTGTTAATCTATTTGATTGTATTGAAAGGCCCACTAAATTGGGATTTCCCTATTGGGTCAAGTCATTTCACGGCAAGCAGATCATTTATCATAAAGAGGATGAGCTTCAAGAGAATGATTCAAAGTTCTTGTAGAGTGGAACCACGCAGTACCAGATGCTAGATAGATCTTCCAAAGAACAAGGCTTTTCTTGAATAAGACAATTCATTTGGGACCCTATATATCCATTCTTTTTCCTATTCAAAGATCAAATAGATTAATACTTGTACCCCTTGGGTTACAAAATACCAAAAACCAAAGAAGTTAACACCGATGCTCCATGGCCTATGGATTACTTCAAACTCAAAGAGGTTAATGACTGGCCCACGAGCTACAAAATATCTCAAACTAAAGAAGTTCATACTAATGCCCAATATGCTATGGATTACAATAAAATCAAAATGATTAACAACTATGCCCCATAGGCTACCAAATATCTCAATAAAAAAAGTTAATATTGATAACCTAAAAGCTATGGAATACTTAAAAATTAAATTGATTAATACTTTTGTCCCAGGACTATGGAATACCTCAAAATAAAGATATTAATATCGATGCCCTACGGGTATGCAATGATTCAAAATCAAAGAGGTTAAAAATTACACCTCATGGGCTATAGAATATCTCAAACCAAAGAAGTTAATACCAATACCTCATGGCCTATGAAATACTTCAAAATTAAAAAGGCTATGAAATACCTCAAACGAAAAAGTGAATACTGATGCCACAAAAGCTATGGAATACTTCAAAATCAAAGAGAATAACACCTACAGCACACGGGCTTTGGAATACCTCAAACCAAAGAAGTAAGTACTAGTGCCCCATGAGCTATGAAATACTTCAAAATCAAAGTGGTTAACTCCTGTACCTTAGGGGATATAGAATACCTCTAACCAAAGAACATAATACCGATGATCCACAAGTTATTGAATACTTCAAAATCAAAGAAGCTAACACTTGTGCCCCCACAAGTTACAAAATACTATAAACCAAACTAGTTAATACTGATGCCACACGAACCTTGGAATACTTCTAGATCAAAGAGGTTAACACTTACACTCCATGGGTTATGGAATACCTTGAAACAAAAAAGTTAATACTGATACCCCGTAGGCTGATATGGAATGTCTCAAAATAAAGAAGTTAATACTGATGCCCCACATGCTATAGAATACTTCAAAATCAAAGAGGTTAACATCTGCCCACCTTGTGCTATAGAACACTTCAAACCATAGAAGTTAATAATGGTGTCCCATGGGCTATGTAATACATCAAAAAGCAAAAAAACACCTACAGCCCATGGACTATGAAATACCTCAAACCAAAGAAGTTAATATGGATGCCCCATGAGCAATGGAATACTTCAAAATCAGAGAGTTTAACATAGAATATCTCAAATAAATGAAGTTGATCCCGATGCCCTACAAGCTATGGAATACTTCAAAAGGAAAAAGCTAAACACAGGCGACCCACATGCTATAAAATATCTTAAACTAAAGAAGTTAATACCGATGTCCATGAGCTATGAATTATATCAATATCAAAGAGGTTAATACTTGTGCCCTTGGACCATGAAATACCTCAAAAAAAAAAGTTAATACCAATACCCCACGGGCTATTGAATACTTTGAAATCAAAAGGCGTACACCTATGGCCCGTGGGTTATGTAATATCTCAAACTAAAAAAATTAATATCGATTCTCTAGGGGTAACAGAGTATGTCAAACCAAAAAAATTAATTCCAATGCCCAACGAGTAATGAAATACTTCAAACCCAATAACGTGAACACAAGCACCCCACGAGTTATGGAATATCTTGAACCAAAAAAATTAATACCAATGTCCCATGGGCCATGGAATACTTCAAAATTAAAGAAGATAATGCCAATGTCCCATGGGATATGAAATATTTCAAAATAAGAAAGTTAATAATAGTGCCCCATCGACTATAGAATACTTCAAAATCAAAGAGGTTAAACTTGTGTCCTATAGACAATGGAATTTCTCATTACAAAGAACTTAATACTGATGTCCCATAGCTTATGGAATGCTTTAAAATTAATATGGTTAACACTTGTGTCCCACAAGCTACAAAATACCTCAAACCAAAGATGTTCATACTAATACCCCACGGATTATGGAATACTTCGAAATGAGTGAGGTTTATATCTACTCCCTAAAATAAAAGAAACTAATACTGATGCCCTATGGACTATAGAATACTTCAAAATCGAAGAGATTAACACCTGGGTCCCACGACATACAAAGTACATCAAACTAAAGAAGTTAATATGGATGCCCCATGGGCTATAGAATACGTTAAAATGAAAGAAATTAACACTTGAGCCCACGGGCTATGAAATACCTCAAACCAAAGTAGTTAATACTGATGCCCCACGGGTTGTGGAATATTCAAAATGGAAGAGGTTAATACTTGCACCCCATGGGCTATGGAATATTTCAAACCAAAAAATTTAATATCAACGCCCTATAAGTTATGAAATACTTTAAAATCAAAGAGGTGAACACCTCGCCCCATGAGCTCCGAACACTTAAAATAAAAGAAGTTCATACTGGTGCCCCACAAATTATGTAATACTATAAAATCAAAGAGATTAACACCTATGGCGCATGTGTTACAAAATACTTAAACCAAAGAAGTTAATATTGATGCCACAAGCTATGGAATACTTCAAAATCGAAGAAGTAAACACCAATGTCTCACAGCTATGGAATACCTCAAATCAAAGACGTTAATACTATGCCCCACAGACTATGGAATACCTTTAAATCATAGTGGTTAACATTTATGCCCCATAGTCTATGAAATACCTCAAACCAAAGAAGTTAATACCATCAACCCACGAGCTATGGAATACTTCAATATCAAAGAGCTTAACATATGGGCCACGGGCTATGAAGATCTCAAAATAAAGAAGTTAATATCTATGCCTCATAGGTTACAAAATACTTCAAAATGAAAGTGGTTGACTCCTACGCCTCGTGGGCTATAAAATAAGTGAGCCAAAGAAGTTAATACTGAAGCCCTATAGGCTATTGAATGCTTCAAATTGAAGAGGTATGCTCCTGCATTGCACGGTCTGCATATTACCTTGAACCAAGTAACTTAATATAGATGCCCCATGGGCTATGGAATACATCAAAATTAAAGAGATCAATACTAATGATCCATAGTATATAAAGTATCTCAAAAAAAAAAATAATTTATATACTCCATGGACTATAAAATACTTCAAAATTAAAAAAGTTAATACCTAAGCCCCATGAGCTACAAATTACCTCAAATTAAAGAAACTAATATCGCTATCCCACGACTATTGAATGCTTCAAAATAAAAGAGGCTAACACTTGTGCCCCACGAGCTACAGAGTGCCTCAAACCAATGATATTAATATGGATACCCCATGGGTTACAGAATACTTCAAAATAAAAGAAGTCAATACCGGGGCAAAATAGGCTACAAAATACATTAAACTAAAGAAGTTAATACCGATGTCCCACAGACTATCAAATACTTCAAAATAAAGGAGGTTAATACCTTTGTCCCATGGGTTATGGAATACCTTAAACTAAAGAAGCTAATACTGATGCCCAATGAGAAATAAAATACTTGGAAATAAAAAAGGTTAACACCTGCCCCCCATGGGTTACAGAAGACTTGAAATTAGAGAAGTTAAAATGAATATCCCATAGGCTATGAAATACTTTAAAATCAAGGAGATTAACATCTACGGCCCACATGCTATGGAATACCTAAAGTAAAGAAGTAAATATCAATGTCGCATGAGTTATGGAATACTTCAAAATTGAAGAGTTGAATACATGTGCCCCATAGGTTATGGAATACCTTAAATTAAAGAAATTAATACCATGCCCACGAGCTATGGAATACCTTTGAATCAAAAGGTTTACACTTGTGCCACATGGGCTATGAATACCTCAAACTAAAGAAGTTAATTCTGACACCCTACGAGCCATGCAATACTTCAAAATCAAAGAGCTTGACTCCTGTGCCCCATAAACAACATAAGTAATAAAAATAAAAAAGTTAATACCAATGTCTCATAGGCTATAGAATACTTCAAAATTGAAGTGGTTAACATCTACAACTATGGTGTACCTAAACCAAAAAGTTAATACCAATGCCCCACAAGTTATGGAATACTTCAAAATCAAAGAGACTAACACTTGTGTTGTTGGGGTATGGAATACCTCAAATAAAAGAAATTACTACAGATGTCCCACAACCTATATAATACCTTAAAATCATTGATATTAAAACTACACTCTACTAGTTATGGAATACTGTAAATAAAAAAAGTTAATATGGATGCTTCACGAGCCATAAAATACTTCAAAATTAAAGAGGTTAACAGTATGCCCCATGAGTGAGAAATGCGTCAAACTAAAGAAGTTAATACTGATACCCATGAGCTATGGAATCAAAGAGGTTAACATATTTGCCCCATGGGTTACGAAAAATCTCAAACTAAAGAAGTTAATATAGATGCCCCACAAGTAATTAAATACATCAAAATCAAAGAGGTTACCACCTATACCCCACGAGCTACAAAATACCTCAAATAAAAAATATTAACACCGATGCCCACGGGTTTTGTAATACTTCAAAATCGAAGAGGTTAACACTTGGCTCGACGTGCTACTAAATACTTAAAATCAAAAAAGTTAATACTGATGCCCCATGAGCAATGAAATACTTCAAAATCAAAGAGTTGAATACCCATGTCACACAGGTTGTGGAATACCTTAAGCCAAAGGAGTCAATACCATTTCTATTTGCAACATGAGTTAGAGAATACCATTAAATCAAAGAGATTGATACTTGTGCCCCATAGACAATAAAATGCTTCAAATCAAAGAAGTTAATACTGAAGCCACACTGGTTATGAAGAATCTCAAAATAAAGAAGCTAATACTGATACTTAAAATCAATGTGGCTGATATCTATATCCCATGAAGGACGAAATACCTAAACCAAAAAAATTAATATTGATACTCCATGAGCTATGGAATGCTTCAAAATCAAAGAAGTTAACACTAGCATCACACGAGCTACAAAATATCTCAAATCAAATAACTTAATATCGATGCCCATGGGCTATGTAATACATTAAAATTAAAGAGGTTAACACCTATACCCCATGAGTTACAAAATGCCTCAAAAGCAAAGAAATTAATATAGATGCTCCACAAGTTATGAAATACTTCAAAATCAAATAGGTTAATTCCTGTGCCCCATGGGCTATAAATTATCTCAAACAAAAAGACTAATACCAATACCCCATGGGTTACGTAATACCTCAAACCAAAAAAATTAATACTGATACCCCACGGGTTGTAGAATATTCAAAATAAAAGAGATTAACACCTGCATCCCATGGGTTACAGAATATCTCAAACCAAAGAAGTTAATATTGATGCCCTACGAGCTATGGAATAATTCCAAATCAAAAAGGTGAATACTTATGTTCCACTAGCTACTAAACATATAAAACTAAAGAAGTTAATACCGGTGCCCCATAGGCTATGTAATACTATAAAATCAAAGAGGTTAACACATGCGGGGTACATGCTACAAAATACTTAAACTAAAAAAAGTTAATATTGATGCCCCATAAGCTGTAAATACTGTAAAATTGGAGAAGTGAACACTAATACACCACTAGCTACAGAATACCTCAAATCAAAAATGTTAATACCATGTCTCACAAGCAATGGAATACCTTTAAATTAAAGAGGTTAACACTTGTGCCCTACGGGCTACGAAATACCTTAAACTAAAGAAGTTAATACCATTGACCCACAAGCTATGGAATACTTTAAAATCAAAGAACTTAACACTTGGGCCTTGCAAGCTATGGAAGATATCAAAATAAAGAATTTAATACTAATGTCTCATAAGCTACGGAATACTTTGAAATGAAAGTGGCTAATGTCTATGACTCATGCGGATTGTAGAATAACTGAGTCAAAGAAGTTAATATCGATGCCCACAGGTTATTGAATGCTTCAAAATCAAAGAGGTATACTTCTATACAACACAGACTACGAAGTACCTTAAACTAAGCAACTTAATACAGATGCCCCATGGGCTATAGAATACATCAAAATAAAAAATATTAACACTTACATCCCATGGTATACAAAGTATCTCAAACCAAAAAAATAAATACTTGCACCCCACAGACTATAAAAGACTTCAAAATCAAAGAAATTAACACCTATGCCCCACAAGGTACGAATTACTTCAAATAAAATAAACTAATACTGATGTTCCAAAGGCTATGGAATACTTCAAAATCAAACAGGCTAACACTTGTGCCCCATGGGTTACAAATTATCTCAAACCAAAGATGTTAATACAGATGCCTCACGAGTTATAGAATACATCAAAATAAAGAAGTTGACACTTGGGCACCATGGACTACAAAATACCTCAAATCGAAAAAGTTAATACCAATGTCTCATAAGCTGGAGAATACTTTAAAATGAAGGAGGTTAACACTTGATGCTCTTGAAAAAATGTAATACTTAAAAATCAAAGAGGTTAACATCTATCTCCCACGGGTTATGAAAGACCTAAAACTAGAAAAATTAAAATGGATGCCCACAGACTACAAAATCAAGGAGGTTAACATTTGTGGCCCACGTCTTATGGAATATCTAAACTAAAGAATTAAATATTGATATCCCACGAGCTATGAAATATTTCAAAATCAAAGAGATGAATACCTACACCCCATAGGTTATGGAATACCTTAAAGTAAATAGATTAATACCATGCCCTTGGGCTATGGAACACCTTTACATTAAGGAAGTTAACACTTGCATCACACGGGTTACGAAATACCTTAAACTAAAAAAGTTAATTCTGATGCTCTATAGGCCATGGAATACTTCAAAATCAAAGAGCTTGACACCTGTGCCCGCAAGAAACATAAATTATCAAAATAAAAAAGTTAATATCGATGGCCCACATGCTACAAAATACTTTGAAATTGAAATAGTTAACATCTTTGACTATGGTATACTTAAATTAAAGAAGTTAATACCGATACTCCATAGGCCATGAAATACTTTAAAATCAAAGAGATTAACACTTGTGCACTAAGGACTGTAGAATACCTCAAATAAAAAAAAATACTACCGATGTCCCATGAGCTATATAATACCTCAAAGTTAAAGAAGTTAAGACTATGCTCCACAAACTATGGAATACCATAAACTAAAGAAGTTAATATGAATACCCTACAAATCATAAAATACTTCAAAATTAAAAGGATTAATATTGCACCCTATGGGGTAGGAACATTTCAAACCAAAGAAGTTAATAATAATGCCTACGAACTATGGAATCAAAAAATTTAACACATGTGCCCCACGAGCTATGGAATACTTGAAATAAAAGATGTTAACACCAATGCCCCACGCATTTTGTAATACTTCAAAATCGAAGAGTCACACTTGCATCTGATGTGCTACTAAATATCTCAAATCACAAAAATTAATATTAATATTCCACGAGTAATGAAATACTTCAAAATCAAAGAGCTGAACATCAGTGTCACATGGGTTATGTAATACCTCAAATCAAAGTAGTCAATACCATACCTCATGGGCTATGGAATACCGTTAAATAAAAGAGATTAACACCTACACTCAATAGACAACAAAATACCTTAAATTAAAGAAATTAATACCAATGCTCCACTGGTTATATATAATACTTTAAAATATAAAAGTTTAACATTTGTGCCAGTGGGCTATAGAAAATCTCGAAATAAAGAAGTTAATATTGATGCTCTATGGGGTATGAAATATTGTAAAATCAATATGGCTAATGCCTATACCCCATAAGTTATGAAATACCTAAACCAAAGAAATTAATATTGATACCTTACGAGTTATGGAATGCTTCAAAATTAAAGAGGTTAGCACCAGCATTGCATGAGCTATGGAATACCTCAAATCAAATAACTTAATGTCAATACCCATGGGCTATGGAATGCATCACAATTAAAGAGATTAATACTTGCACCTCATGAGTTACAAAATGCCTCGAAGCAAAGAAATTAATACCGGTGCTTCATGGATTAATGCCTCAAAATGCCTATGGCGCATGGATTACAGAATACCTCAAAGTAAAGAAGTTATCACCAGTGCCCCACGAGCTACAAAAAACTTCAAATTCAATGAGGTGAACATCAACACCCCATGGGTTATAGAATGTCTTGAGCCAAAGAAATTAATACCGATACCCACCGAGCAATGGAATACTTCAAAGTCAAATAAGTTTGAAATGAATCAAGTCAAATCCCTCAAAACTCCAATAAGCTTCTCTACCAAATAGGAAAAAAAGAAGTTGATGAAAACGTTCACAAAAAGAGATATCGAGGCATGATTGATAGTTTATTTTATCTTATTGCAAGTAAACCTAATATCATGTCTAGCATTTTCTTGTGTACTAGATTTCAAGTTTCACCTAGAAAATCTCATCTATTTGCCATAAAATATATACTTAGATACTTCAAGGATATATTAAATTTAAGTTTATAGTATTCTAGGGATGATTTGTTTGACTTGAACAATTTGTGTGATACAAATTATGCAAGTTTTTGTATAGAAAGGAAGAGCACTAATAACACATACCAATTTCTTGAAAAAACTCTTATCTCATATAGTTCCAATAAACAAAATTTTATGGTACTTTCTGCCACTAAAGTTGAATAAATGGTAGCCGAATAATGTTGTACATAAATTCTATGGATGTGGCGAATACTCCATGATTTTCATTATGATTTATCGAGCATTTCAATTTATTATGGAAATACGAGTGTTGTTAATTTATCAAAAACTTGACTTTGCATTTTTCTATATCAAAATTTGGCAATCAAATGGTGTTATGCACATACTATAATAATTTTGAATTTTTTCAACACTTTGTGAAAAATACTAGTATTTTTTGGTATTTTTGGTCAAACACCAAATTTTTTTTGGTGTTTTGAAGAAAAATGCCAAAAAATAACTAGTATTTTTATGTGTAACATTAAAAAAATTCCCATGTTTCAAAAAATACACTGATAATTTCTATTGTTTTCTTGAAAATGCTAAAAATGCGTGGTATATTTTCCAATGTTTAAAGTATCGGCCAAAACCAAGCCATTTCAGCCGAACCCGAAACAAAATTATAAATTTCATTTTGGGTTAAGGGTTTACTGTTGTCTCTTGCAAGTGGCGGCGAGCAGGGTGAGCACGCAGGTGAGCGTAGGCGAGCGCGGCGAGCTCGGTGGATGTGGGGCGACCGTAGGCTATGTGGGGCGGGCGCAGGGCACTCGAGGCAGCCGCAAGGCACGCAGGGCAACCGCAGGGTGCACAGGGCGAGCGCCTTGCATGCGGGGCGACGCAGGGCATCGGCGGTGAGCTCGGCATGCGCGGGGCAACTGCAGCGCGCCGGCGGCGAGCTCAGGGTACGTGGGGCAAGCACAGCGGTCCCGTAGCAACCTTAGCACTTTGGTGGCATCTTCGGCATCTTTGGCAAGCTCAGCGGTTGTCGCATCTCCAGCATCCTCACGCGGCATCTCTGCGGCTCAACTGGCGGCAAGCGCAATGCTCCCACGGCAAGGCAGCTCCATCAGCGAGCACAGCTCCCCCCATGAGCGCAGCTCAACTGGCGAGCACAGCTTCCCCCATGCTCTCAGTTTAGGATTTACTGTTCTCCACTGTTGGTTTATTTTATTTGGTTAACCACAGGCATAATCACTACGAATTAGTACCGTTGCTTTATTTTTTCCTGTGAATCACGAGTTGATGGCTGTGGGTTGGTGCTGATTGATTGACTAACTGTTTGTTAGCGTGTTTTGTTTTTTCCCGTAGATCACAGGTGAATGGTTGTAGATCGGTGCTGATTGATTGATTAATTATTTGTTAGTAGTAAGTCGATGGATTTTGTGGCTTATATATACTTAGTGCAAACTGCAAAGTTTGCAGGCAATTTCATTTGAGATTTTGTGGATCTATTGGTGTTCAGTCGTTTCAGTTAAAGAGTTTTGTGGATTTATTTCGGTTTCAATTACAGAGGTAAGAAATTTTCATATTGATAATTGATGTATCATAAATAATAAGATTTTCATGGTGAAATTTGAATTGAAATGAAGAAATTGTCTTCCTGCATATTTCTATTATTGGCTCAAATTCTGAATATTTCTGTCTACGATTTCTGGAAGTTAATTTGTTAAAAATTTGTTAATTATGTATTTAATGATGTATTAAATTATGTGTTAAATTATTTATTAAATTATGTATTATGTACTAAATTATGTATTAAATTATATTTTTTGTATTAAAATATGTATTAAAATATTAATTTATGGATTAAATTATGTATTATGCATTAAATTATGTATAAAAATATGTATTACATATTAAATTATGTATTAAATTACGTATTTTGTATTAAATTATGTATTAAATTATGTATTACGTATTAAGTTATGTATTAAATTATGTATTAAATAATATATTATGTATTAAATTATGTATTCCGTATTAAATTATGAGTTAAATATTAAATTATGTATTATGTATTAATTTAGGTATTAAATTATGTATTAAATTAGGTCATATCTATTATGTATTAAATTATGTATCACACATTAAATTATGTATTAAATTACGCATTATGTATTAATTTATGTATTAAATTATGTAGTACGTATTATGTATTAAATTATGTATTAAAATATGTATTATGTAATACTTTATGTATTAAATTATGTAGTACGTATTATGTATTAAATTATGTATTACTTATTATGTATTAAATTAACGTAGAAATTAGCTAATAAATCAAGAAATAGGTTAGTAAATCCTAAACCTTAAAGCTTATATCCTAAATATAAAGTTATTTATTCCTATGTACATTAGTTAGTATTTAATTATTTATTAATTAATTTATGTGAAAATAGATTTTTTTTTTCCTTAATCATAGGTAACTTTTCTTCCGCCAACATTTATTCTGTTACTGCTACTGTTGTATTGCATATGACTCCAAAGCAAAACACGCCTTGCGATGATGATATTGCATGACAATGAATTAGTGGATGCAGAAAGTCGAAAAGTTCGTTGCAAATGGTGTGGTCGTGTGCTTAGTTCTGAAATTACAAGATTAAAAGAGCATTTAGGAGGAGTCACCGACTCAATTCGCCCATGTGAGAAAGTCCCGAATGAAGTGAGACAAATATTTCGGGCAATAGTACAAACTAACAGAGAAAATAGAAGAAAGTATAAGGACAAAAAATCACACTTTGAGCAGGAACTTCTCAACCGCTATAATTCAGATTTCAGGCAAGTTTTTGATAATGAAGACGATGATATCGAGGTTCAGGAAGTAATTCGCAAAAGTCAAAGATTGTACGAGGAAACTCAAGGTGATGCTGGCACTTCCAAGACAATTTGTGATCGTCGAACTACTAGTTTCAGAAAATGATGTACACAATGACACACACCTGCCCCTTTAGGAGTAAGAGGGGATTTTCATCTTCTTGACATCGGATCTATAAATATTTCTCCAATTGACCCATTTCTATTGAAATCAAGAGATAATACTCAAATAAATTTGAGAACAGTATCAATTGATTTTCAGAAGGCAAAACAGTGGTTGGGTAGGGCAGTATCCAAATTTTTTTCTATAACCATGTTCCATTTCATTTTAGCAGATGGCGGTTACTATCATGGAATGATACGTGCTACTCAAGAGGTTGGCCCAGGAGTTCCTCCACCAAGTGCTTATGAAATTTCTGAAAGTATCCGAATCTTGAAGTTGAAGAGATGACTGCTTTTATCCAGACCTTCTACAAATATTAAGATAAATTTGGGTGTACCTTGATGTGTGATGGATGGAAGACACAAAACAGTAAAGATTTGATAAATTTTTTAGTATATTGTCCTGAAGAGACCATTTTTCTCAAGTCAATTGACACATCAGGGGAGTCGAAGACTGGTAATTTCTTATATCATCTGATTAATAGTGTCATTGAGGAGATTGGGAAATCAATAGTGGTACAAGTTATAACTGATAATGCAGCTCCGCTGGTATATGCTGGAAAAAAGTTAATGCAAGAAAGAAAATATCTTTTCTGAACACCTTGTGCAGCTCATTCTATTGACTTAATACTGAAGGATATGGGTAAGCATCCTGATATTAGAAAAGTGGTTAAGGAGGGTCAGAAGTTGACGTTATTTATTTATAACCATGCTTGATGTCTTGAACTGATGAGAAAGGAAACACGGGAATGAGAGATTATCAAGCCAGACATTACTCGATTTGCTACACAATTTATCTCTTTGGATTTCCTATATACTCACCGACAAGCACTGAAGAGATTATTTACCAGTGAAGAATATGATAAGCATTATTTGAAGTTGAAATGGTCCGAGAAAATTCTTTCTGAAAAATTCTACAATCAAGTCTTGGACGAACAATTTTAGAAATCAGTTGAAAAGGTAATCAGAACCTTCAGTCCATTAGTTAAAGTGTCTCGAATTGTTGACTCAGATGATCATTCGCAGATGAGATTTTTATATGAAGCAATAGAACGAGCAAAATTGCAAATAAGACGACATATAGGAATAATTAAATTTCGTAAATGAGAGAAGATTATTGATCGTCGTTAGGACAAAACATTATTCAAAGATATTCATGCTGCAGGTAATTGAGTAAAGAGTCATTTTATAGCACTTTACTAAGTTATAATGATACTATTATTGATTCATATTTAATCATCTTGTAGGATACTTTTTGAATCCAATATTTCAATATGTTGATGAGGTCAACAATAGTAATATCATTCTTGAAGTGCTACGTAAGGTAATTGAGAGGATAGAGCCAAATATGAGAATAAGAATATTGGCATTGCGCGAGGTAAATTATAAATTATTATTTTTTTACATAATTAAGAAAGTTCTTAACTTGAGTACGTTTATTAAATAGGCAAACGATTTCAAAAATAAAGTCAAGGACTTCGGCACACAACAAGCAATTGTAGCTATTAGGGGTAATACTCCTGATATAGTTGATATTCAATAATTATACATATTTGCTCATTAAATTTATATCAACTTATTAATAATTTTTTCTCATAAATTACAGCTAGATGGTGGAGTATTTATGGGTGGCATGCAGCACCTAATCTTGCAAAGATAGCTATTAGAATTTTAAGTCAAACTATTTCAAGTTCACAATGCGAGATGAATTTGACAACTTTTGGATTGATCCATACGAAAATGAGAAACAAACAAAAATGGAAAATTTGGATAAACTTATTTTCTGTCATTATAACATGCGTTTAAGAGCCCAAAACTTACAGAGGAGAACATCACTAGAGGATGAGATAATCAACTTGTCTGTCATATTCGAAGATGATGATCCTTTGATAGAGTGGATTTGAGAAAGAGAAGAACCTATCTTAAATCATCCTCAAATACAAGAAGTTATTCACCGTCTCTTAGATGAAGAAGCGGAAGAGGAAGCTGACAAAATGCATAATACTTCTGATACAAGTGATAGTAGCAATGGTGGTACAGCTGGTGACGCCAATTTTCAACAATCACAATATGATGACTTATCTTCATCTTTTTCATAGTATGGAAGAAATGAGTTTTTAGACTCTAATTTATATGGCGGTTATGTGCCACAATATCCATATGATTCACATGGTGGAAAAGATGCCAATCAAGGTCCAATAGACAATGCGAGCTCTAGTTACTATGACGGTTATCATAGCGAGATGTCTTTTTTCAATTCAGGATATCATCAGCCAATGTAGGACCATACGACTTCGTACTATCATATACTGAACAATACTATCGATCACAACTCCATCGTATTGATGAGTATGGTGATGAAGAATACCAATCTCTTCAAAATCAAGCTCGGAACAGCATGTGATTATAAGACGTGGATTTATGCCATCTATGAAATGATGTCTTCATTATTGTCTTAAATTGATATCTTATTGTAATTTTATGACATTTAAATTTAATGTCTATATGGTTTATTTTATCACATGATAATTTATCTATTTCATTAGCACAATTTATTGTAATCTTTTCCTTCTGATGTATTTTTTATTATCTATTTTATATTCATAAATACTGACAACTATAAGATATTTTTTTTGGAAATAGATAATGCAAATCTAGATGATTATATTACAGTTCTAGAACAAGTTACACTGTAAGCAGGAGGAATAATTATGTTCATTCTTCGCCAAAAATTTATATTTTATCGTATAATGATTTCACCTTCGGCCTATAATCTACTTGTATAAGCTTTAATTGAGTGTCAATGATCAAGTTTATCGTGCCTATCAATCAGTGTCTTGCCGTAATTTTTCTTGAACACTACGCATAGTGTGATTTATTTTTCATGGGTTATTGGACCACTTTTACTATGTGTTGTCAATAAATATGGTTATCATTTTCATTTTGGACCTTCGATGTATAGTTATACTTAAGAACCGCTACCACGATATCGCGCATAGCTAGTTGTTCTGCCTCGTATGCCTACAAATGCTCGTCTGGATCATCTAGGTACTGAATTTGTAATTCTACACGCAGATGTTTCAAACTCAAATGATGTGAATATGATGATTAGTTGTATTATCTTAAAATTATAAATTATGTATGACTAAAGTATATTTTAATGAAAAGTTAAATGTACTTATGTTAATTTTTAACTTTTAATCATATTCATATTACTTCTTGTATGTTTTTTTACTACACTAATATATATTTAAAGTAGACTATAACAATGACTAATTATCAAAATTAATTTTAATTAATTAAAATAATATTTAATATTATGATAAAAATAAGTATAAATTTATTCCTAATTTTTTAAATTTTTTCAAATTTTTTTCAATATTTTATCATATTTTTAATTTGAAGTCAAATTATAATTAAAATATAATTAAATTTTGGTCAATACATAATTAATAATTAAAAAAAAAATTTCAATGGCTAAAACTAAAATCAAAACAATCAAAAACCATCAAAATCTTTCACTGGCTCCTAAAATCAAAATCGAAACCATAACTATAAACCTTGCTATTTTCCCTCAAAAATGTCGCACAGCCGTCATCCCTTCGTTTTCAAATCTTCTCAAACCTAGCACCATCCACTCGTCACCTAACCCGCCTGCGCTTGCCCCTTTCTCTACCTGACTCTTAACGGCAGATCATAGAAGAGCCTTCGTCCGCAAGGTGCGCCCGCCGCCATCCCGCCTTGGTCCCTCACTCTCACTGATCTCACAGCCAAGCAAGAGTAAAACTCTAGCCAAGCCAGGCCGCCACCCGCGCCAGCTCCGTCGCCAAGATACGATTAAGGGTTTCCTCAGCGCTCTGTCCCTTCCATTTCTCCTTCTAATCTCTCATTTTCCTCTCAAATCATCTCCAAGAAGAACTGCCATGAGATCTGCAAGTACCTCTTCCAAGTATACCTTCTTCCTTCTCCTCCTCCTCCTCCTCCTTTCATCCGATTAGGGTTTACTTTTGTGGGTTCTGAGATCGGAAATTTTTCTTATTAGTGGTGTTTCAGAGAGGGTGCTGTATGCGAAGAAGGACTACAGCCTGGCGAAGCGGCCGCCTATCGACGTGCTGAACTTGGGGGTGATCAAGTTGATGCACCCGCTCATCGACCTGCTAAATTGAAGTTTCATTATTTAATTTCATGGTGCTTTAGAGAGATTATTTGACTCTTCGAGTTTCATAGGGCAAAATGGATGCTGTAGCTGCTATGATTGAAAACGCCATTATTGCAAATCCTACATGCAGAAGCACTATGCTGATGCTATGTACAACCTTGGTGTTGCGTACGGTGAAATGCTAAAATTTGACATGGTAAGTTGAATCCTTTTGTCTCGTGTTAGACTAATACTCTGCTTGTGATGATTAACTGTGCTTCTTGTTCCAATGCCACAGTACCCTTTTTGTCACGATGACACTTCATGCTCATCCAGTTTTCAGTCACTTTCAACTGTTCTCTAAATTGTTGACTCTCTCTTTGAAGGCAGTTGTATTCTATGTGCTTGTCCTACACTTCAATCCTCATTGTGCAGAGGCATGCAACAATTTGGGTGTAATATACAAGGAAAGGGATAATCTTGACAAGGCTGTAGAGTATTATCAGGTAAATTTGACATATTAAAAATCATTTTCATTAATTCTCCAAAAAAGTGAAAGTCTGTATTTAATTCTGTTGTTATTTTTTCTGCATGTACTGCAAATTTGCATGGAACTTATTGCTTTGGGGTTTTCAAGATGGCGTTATCTATTAATCCAAACTTTTCCCAGTCATTGAACAATCATGGTGTTGTCTATACTGTTCAGGTTAGTAATTATGGGCAAAATGGATGCTGCAGCTGCTAATGATTGAAAAAGCCATTATTGTAAATCCTACATATGCAGAAGCATATAATTACTTAGGTAGTTCTTTGGCCTTTTCTTTTTCCTTTCCAATATCTGCTCTTCCTTTAGAAATAAGTGTTAAGCTGTCTATTTTTGATATAAGCTGAAGTTTTTACTGTCATAGAATTCAGAACCCTTGTTTCATGGTAGAAGGTTTTTAAATGTAATATACATCCTCAATTGTCTTGATTGAACACGTAGCTATAGTTTAAAATTTTTTTGGAACTTTATGCCCTTGGGTGTATTATTTGTTAAAGTTTGAATGAATAAATATAACAGTAGTGTAATAATTTATTTTTTAAAGTAACGTAAAGATAGTTTAACTATCTCTTTGAAGTTTGGATGGTAGGCTGGTCAAAATAAGATGATCCTGATTCTGATCCCGAACCAAATACACCCCTAAGCTTTCACCAGAATAATCATTTTGGGTGATGCATTTATATGACTACTTTAGTTGATTTAGATAAATTTTGATTGCAAGGGTCCTTTATTGGTAATATTTCTCTTGCAATAGAGGCCTATGATAGATGTCTTCAGATTGATCCTGATTCACATAATGCGGGTTAGGTATTTCTCTTACCAGTAATATACATGTTTGGGTTAACTAGCTTGTCACATTGAAACTTGGATTGTTTGACACCCTGTCATTATTCTGACCTATGCATGTGGCGCCAAGGTTGTTAGAAATCTGAAAATAAATAAATAATAATCTGTAGTGCTTCTCTTGAAATCATGCTAAATTTGATCATATTCAACTTCATAAGTATGCGTTGCTCACTTGGACTATAAGACAAGGACATGTTACTTTTAACTGATGGATAATTGGAAAATGTTGTTACTTTTAACTGATTTACAGACTAGGCGAATGTCGCCCCCTTGATAGGACAAACGTGCATCACTTTCGAAACCAACATTTTCCAATCTGTTGGATTCTTTTATGATGAATCTTAACCTGTCTCTTCTCCTAACTATCATACTTGCAATTTGGAATCTCACTGAAGGCCATCTGCTTCTTTTGGTAGATTCTCTGCGAGAAATTCAGAAGTGGGATCTGTAATAGATGAGATCCAAATGAATAACACAAGAGAAATAAGTCCTGAAATTCTTGATGATGACCAAGATGAAGTTGAGATGATAGACATTAAAGAGGCTGAAGTTGAGATGATAGACATTAAAAATTCATTGCTTCTCCTAATAACTTCACCCCAGTACCTAGTGTGGAAGAAAGTCCTCCAAGCCAAAATGAGACAAATGGGGCTCCAGATCTGAAGGATGAGGAAGACTTAAGGGCTGAAATTTTGAAATAATGATGCTGCGAGGTACAGCATTTCAGATCAAAGACCTATGACATAATGCAAAATTGAGACAAGTGAATGAGAACAAGATCCCAGTTTGATTTCATCAACATGCTTCCTCTTGAAGCTTGTGTACTCTATTGTATGATTCATGGGAGGGTTTAGCTTTCCTCAAATGTATTTGCATACTCGCTGAGTTTGTTGAATTTATTGATTGAGGAACTCTTTTGTATTTTTTTTTTTTTTGATGCATAACAGAGTAGCAGGGTTAATCAAATGAACTGTTTAATGAAAATTTGTAGCAGGGTTACACTAGTGCACATACTGTAGTAGGATACCATAGCAGTTTACTGTAACAATGTCCATTTTTGAAGAAAACATTATAAATTTTTTAGCATTTATTGTACAAAATGTCGGGATTCCTATACTGAAAATATCGTAGCATTTATTGTGGTAATCACATTCTCGGCGAAAATGTCGGGAAAAATTCCTGGCATTTTTTGTCAAAATGCGGAAAAAAGTTCCTAGCATTTTGGGAGTTCAAACACTGAAAAATTTCCCTGGTGTTTCTTCTCAAAAACGCTAGGAATGTATCCTTTTTGTCGACATTTTTTGAACATTGTAAAAAGTACCAAGAATAATTTTTCAAAGGGATTTTAAAATACTGCAAAAGTCCTGAAAGTTTTTTCCTATGTTTCTAGAGCACTGGAAAAAAATTGTCAGGATCTTTTCAGCATTTTAAAATCCGTCAAAAAATTTTTCTCAGTGTCAAATGACTTTTTTCGACATTTTTTGCACCTTGTGAGGTATTTTTGAATATCAAAAATACCCAAAATTGTTATAGTGACAAATTTGATAGATGTGGGAAACACTATGATTTTGATTATGATTTCTGTAGCATTTGAATTGATTGTGGAGATATGTGTGTATTTATTTGTAAAAAAAACCAATTTTGCATTCTTGATTGAAACATATTAATGTTTGACATCATTTTCTTGAAGATCATGGTTTGAAAAATGATATTTCATTGATTTTTATAGAAACCTATTATTAGCTTGTAGATATTTTTACAAAAACTTTACATAAGACTCGATTTTATTTTATTCAAAATCAAATTGGAGTTAAACTGGTTGAGTGTCTTGAATTATGCATTGTTTTTGAAGTTCTAGTTTTATGCTATGTTTGATAGATTCAGATGACTAAGCATGATTATTTCGTTGACCAAACTGCTAGGTTCAGGCACTCAGACATGAGATTTTTTGCACCAATTTAAAAGCCCTAAATCAGTTGTTTGATCTGCATTCCCTAACCCTCAACAACGTGCGAAATGCCTTCAAAAAGAAGAAAGTATAATATTAATTTTGAGAAATGGTATATGGCTTAAACAAGGACATGCCATCACTTTACAATTTAATAAATTTAAATACATAAAAAACATAAAATGAGAAAAAGGAATGAGAAAAGCTCAATGTTTGTTGCTATCCCTCTCCCCTATGTTGAACTGTATGGAGTCGCTAACGCAGATTGGTCTCGGTTTGATCCTTGGCAAATATTGATGACTTGGTTTGGTGACATGACCTAGTGGGACATGAAGAGATGGATTGAGGACCATTTATGATTAATTCCTTTTGATAGTATTGCTGATAGCTTGTCAAGTTTAGCCTGAAGTATGGTCAGTTAGTGCTTAATTTTTTTTTATAGCATTACCAAAGACTGGTCAGACTTAGCTTGAAGCATGGCCATTGGCCTTGGGTGTGGGTATTTAACTTTTTTTGATAGCATTGTCGATGGCTTGTCTAGTTTAGCTTCAAGAGGAGTGCCATCAACCTCTTCAAGGAGGGTGGATTAATTATGTAGGGTGTGTCATCAGTCAATTCTTTGACTAGCTTGAGAAGTGCTTCATCAACGATTTCTAAGGTTGACTTGAGTAATGCTTCATTGATAGTTTCTGAGTTTGAAGGGTGCATCACTAATGGTTTCTATGATTGGCTAGCCTAAAAGGTGACCAACGGCTTCAAACATATTGTTGGTTTATTTAGACAAGTTGTACTGACTTACTAATTGAGTGAGGTTAAGCGAACCCTTTGTCTTATTTGATTTGAAGGAATGATCAATGGCCTTGTCTTATACTAATCATCTTTTGATTTAATAATCGACAGCCTATCTTGGCTTGTTGTCAGTTAAATTTGAGGTGTTGTTGATGACCTTAAGCTTGTTATCGACTGATCTTGTTTGGAAAAGGTATTATGGTTAATTGATTGAGCAAGTGCAAGCCTACCTTTTGTCTAGATTTGATTTGAAATAATAATGAGCAACCTTGACTTATACTAATCATCTTTGATTTGGCATTCGATGGCCTATGTTGGCTTGTTGTTGATTGAATTCAATATATGGCTGACGGTCTTGGGCTTGTTATTGACTGACCTTGTTTGAGCGAGGTATTCTGGCTGATTAAGCGAGTGCAAGCCTACCCTTTGTCCAAATTTGATTTGATAGAATAATTAGAAGCCTTGGCTTATGTTAATCATCTTTGATTTGGTGATCGATGGTCTATGTTGACTTATTATTGATCAAATTATTGATGGCCTTAGGCTTGTTATTGACTAACCATGTTCGCACAAGATATTTCAGCTAACTGAGTGAGTGAGAGCAAGTTTATCTTTTCTCTGAATTTGATTTGAAAGAATAATTAGGGGCCTTGGCTTGTGATAATTTTTTTTATTTAATGATCAACAGCCAATGTTGGCTTATTGTCAATTATATTCAATTTTTTGCTGATGACTTTGGGCTCGTTGTTGACTAACCTTATTTGGATGAGGTATTCTAGCTAATAGATTGAGTGAGTGTAAGCCTTTCTTTTGTCCGAATTTGATTTGAGAGAATGATCAGTGGTCTTGGCTTTATGCTAATAATCTTTAATTTTGGTGATTGATAGCCTATGTTGGCTTGCCATCCATTAGATTAAAGGTGTTGTTAATGAACTTGGGCTTGTTGTCAACTAACCTTTTTTGAACGAGGTATTTTGGCTAATTAAGTGAGTGCAAGCCTATCTTTTGTTCGGATTCAATTGAAAAGAATGATCAATGGCCTTGGCATATATTAATCATCTTTGATTTGGTGATCAATAACCTATGTTGGCTTGTTATCAATTGAATTTAAGATATTGCCAATTGTCTTAGGCTTATCAACTGATCTTATTTGGACAAGGTATTCTAGTTGTTAGACTAAGCGAGTACAAGCCTATCTTTTATCTAGATTTGATTCGAAAGAATAATTAATGGTCTTGGTTTATACTAATCATTTTTTATTTGATAATTGATGACCTATGTTGGTTTGTTGATGGGGTTTGAAGTGCCATCGATGGCTTTAGTGATGCACCAAGTAGGGCTCTGTTTGATCCTATTTAGTTATATTTGGACTAATTATAGTGTGGGTTAGGATGACAATATCATCCATTGTTCATAGCTTTGGAGTGTTATTGAAGGTTTAGCATACTCAGTGAAACTCAGTTTGATCCTATCTAATTCTATCTAAACCAATCTAGTTCAGGTTCGAGTTAGGCTCAATATTCAAAACTTGATTTGAATTTAAGTATGATTTGAATCAATTTGATGTTCAAAACTTGATTGAAGTGCAAGTGGCTAACTCCTTCCTGGAAGATTACGAGATATTTTAGTTTTCTCTTCTTAGAACCTTTGATGATTAGGTTCACAATGATGCTTTATAGTAGGAAATCAGAGGTCATTGCTATGAACTGACTACTATAACCATGGAGGGTCATCAGATCAACCATGGGAATCATGTAAAACATCTATTTCCAAAATCATTGTTGGTATTAATGTTGAATGTTCAACTTGCAATAACAAATTACCAAGCTTGTCATTGATTTTCAAAAGAATATTTATTAAATACTGATCATTGACTTTAGTTGGGACAACATTGATTTCAATCCAAGTTTAATTTGATCGAGTTTGAATTTGCATCTTAATAGACTTTGGTTCAAGTTCAAGTTGATTTATGTCCAACATGACTTTGAGTTCAATTTGACTTGGTTAGCTTTTGAACTTGATTTAATTCGAGCTTAGTTTCATCCAAATTGGATTTTTACTTCATTTTAAATTAACCCAATTTTAACCCAACTATGGTTAGATCTGAGCATATTTAGTTCAGATTAACTCAATTTGGATTTTAAATCTAATTTAATTTAAGTATTAGTTCACTAATTATAGTCCATTTGGTGGTCTATTTGAGTCAATCTAATTTTGTTCATTTATTCTAGTTGAGTTCAATTTGACTGAGTCACTTCATGTTAATCAATTTGATTCGAGAATTCTTGGGCTATTAAAACAACTTAAGAGAAGTCTATGAGTTAGCTTTAGATGTGTGAGCTTGAGGGTTGGCTCAGATGGATGGGCTCAAAGGCTAGCTTTGTTTTAGCAGGTCTGAAGACCGCCCTATAGGTTTGGCAGGTTTGAAGGCTGACCTTATTTTGGTTTGTCCAAAGCTAGTCTAGTTTTGGTGGGCCTAAAGGTTGGCTTATAGTTACAGTAGGCCTAAAGACTGGGCTAGTTTTGCTAGACTGAAAAGCTGACCTATTTTTGACAACCTGAAGACTAGTTTGATTTTGATGGGTCCAAAAGCTGACCTATAGTTATGGCAGGCCCAAAGGTTAGCCTGGCTTCAGCTGACCCAAGACTAGCCTATAGTTGTGATGGACCTAAAGGCTATCTTGATTTTTGCAAGACCAAAGGCTAACCAATAGTTGTGGCTGGCTCAAAGGCTAACCTAGCTTTGGTGGGTTTGAAGGCTGGCCTATAGTTGTGGTAGACTTGAAGGCTAGCCTAGTTATAGATAACTTGAATGCTAGTCTCTAGTTGCGATAGTCCCAAAGGCTAGTCTATAGTTATGGCAGGTCCCAAAGTTAGCCTATAGTTGCTACAAGTCTGAAAGCTGGTCTATAATTGTACTAGGCCTAAAGGCTGACCTAGTTTTAGTGGGCCCGAAGACTAGCCTATAGTTGCAGTAGGCCTGAAGGCTAACTTAGTTTTGACAAGTTTCAAGGCTGGCCTATAATTACGTCAAGCTCGAAGGCCAGCCTAGTTTTAGCAAACTTGAAGGTTGGCTTATATTTTTGATGGGCCCGAACATTGGCCTATGATTTTGGTAGGCTCAAGTGTTGGCCTATAGTTTTGGTGGGCCTAATGGATGGCCTGATTTTGGCAGGCCTGAATCCTTGCCTATAGTTGTGATGGGCCTAAATGTTGGTCTATAGTTTTAGCAGGCCCAAAAGTTAATTTATTTTTGGCAAGCTCGAAGGCTAGCCTATAGGTTCAGTGGGTCTGAAAACTGACCTATAGTTTTGATGAGCCTCAAGGCTAACCTATAGTTTTGGTGGACTCAAAAACTAACCTATAGTTTGGATAGGCTTGAATGCTAGCCCATAGTTTCAGCAGGCCTGAAGGCTACCCTATAGTTACAGTAGGTTTGTAAGCTGGTCTCTAGTTGCACAAAGCCACAGGTAATCACGGTGGTGACAGAGATTTGCCAATGCACAAGAAACCACATGTAGTCACAGTGGTGATGGAGTTTGTTGACATGCAAAGAATTGCTAGTGGCTGCAGTGTTGATAAAGTTTTGATGATGTGCTGACGATTGTGGGTGGCCGTGGCAATGACATGAAAATTGAGACGAAAGGACCCTTCACACCCTTTCTTTTGCTAGTTGTATCTTTTTTTTTTATTTCTTTCCCTCTTATTATTTCTTCTCAACTCGTGCTTCCCTTTTCTTCAACTAGGTTGTGGGATCCCAAATCTTTGCCTTAGCTGGATCCAGCCATAGCCTATGATGGGAGGCGATGGGACAATTGGGGGCTCTGGGTCAGGCACGAAACCAGTGCTTGGCGATTCAGCATCGTACGGCTAGTGTAGGTAGTGCAGATGAGTTCACCACAACTTAGTAGGTGGGCTATTTGAGGTGGCGCAAAGTATAGAGCGGCATTGAAGGCAATGTAGGGTTTGTCCTCACACCAAAGTAGGGGTCAGGCGAGTGCAGAGCATGGGCTGACCTACGGGAAGGCATGGCGATGTGCAAGCATAACCATAGGTCGTGAAGTAGCGCAAGGAAGGTGGAGGCAACTCAAACTCAAGCATAAGCCAGCCAAACAAGGAATTAGGAGGGATTGACGTGGCTTCTTCTCAGGCGAGGTGGTCGGTTAGGGTCTATGTGGCCATCTCGTGAGTGGTCTCTAGCAATTAGGTTGGTAGGAAGGCACTTTTAGGGTTGAGGACTACCGGGCAGTAAAGCCAGTGGCTACGACTGTGGAGGGCCATGCACAAGGTTGGCAAGAGCAGGGCAACAAGTAGATCAAACCAAAGACGGGGGAGAGGCAGCATCAAGTTCGAAGAAAACCTTGGGAAGGCATAAAAGAAAATGCAACAACCAAAGAGAAAAAAGTCAAGAATTCCAGTTTTCACCTTAGGGGCTGTTTGGTTTGATTCCTAAAACCCGGAATGAGAAGAATTGAAGAAATTGAAAGTCAATTCCTTGTATTACTGTATTTGATTCAATTCTACATCCAGGAATCAAAGGAATTGGATGATTTCCAGCTCTTTTGGATTCCGGTTTTCAATTTCTTGCTTTTTGGTGGGGAAGGCACCAATTCTGGGAGAATTGGTGTGGGTCCCATGTCTGAATTTTCACTGTTTTCCCTGATGGAGTGCAGACTTTTCTAGAGGAAACCATCATTTCTGCTCGTCTTCTCTGTGCTCGACCATGCCCCCCCCCCGTGCTCGACTGCGCCCTGTGCTCGATCTGTGTCTTTGTCTTCGACTCCATGCATTGCTAGACGTGGAGGAAGTGGGACTTGGAGGTGGCTAGATCATTGCCACTGGCGACAGTGGTGAAGAGTAGCGATGCTTTGCATCCCTCCACCAGCTTTAGGCAGCAAATAGCGGTGAAGTGCGACAACGCTTTGCATCATCGTGATGAGCGACGACGGTGGTGAAGAGAGGCAACACTTTGCATCCCTCCACCAGCTTCAGGTTGCAGATAGTGGTGAAGAGTGGTTACGCTTTGCATCGTTGTGATGAGGGGTAGCTTGTCGGAGAAGCCTACAAGCACCACTGGAGATGATGACGGAGTTGGAGAATGATGATGGTGATGCAGACCAAAGAAGGAGGTCAGAGAAGGAAAAAAGAAATATGAAATGAAAATGAAATTTTTTTTATTTTCTATTTTTTTTTATCTTGGCATTTTTTGGCTTTTTATCTTTCTATTTTTGGCCTTGCGTTTTTTAAAATATTTATTATTTTTAATCATTTTTATATATTTAATAATAACATTATTATATTTTCTTAATTATTTTAAAAAAAATACTTTTAAAAAGAAACTATTTTTTGTTTATTAAAAATTATTTGACATGAAAATAATATTATTATATTAAATAATAATAATTAGTTAACATATATTTATATAACTCTTCGTTTGTGCAACTTATTAGAAAAATTTATTAATTGTGAAAATTAAATTACCAATTTTTATATTAAATTCGTTATATTTTTTTAATAATTTACATATAAATTATTATTTTGTATAATATGCTAATTTCCAATTCCTACTCCAACCAAACACAAGAATTTAACAAATTAATGAAATTGATCAATTCCATTTCTCAACCAAAAACGGAATTTTAGAATTTATGAATTAGCCAAATCCCAATTCCATTCAAAAAATACTCATCCAAACACTGAAATTATCTAATTCTTTCAATTCCCGAGAATTACTCAATTCTCTTGATTCCACAATTCTAAATTCGAAATCGATCCAAACGGCCCCACCTTATATTCCTTTGTACATAGCTTCTTCTCTAATTGCCCCTCTCTTCTTGTCTCGTTGTCCCCCTCTTTGTAGATTTTCAACATTTTTTATAGGCCTTGAAGAGGATCAAAATTAAATCCTTAATTGGTCTAATTTGGAATGTCGTTGGATCATGATTTGTGATGATAATATGTTTTTAAATTTCTTAATTGGCATGTAATCTATTAATTGGGACTTATTTCCATGATGAAAAGAGAGAATTTGTACCATGTTTGGATGTTGAATTTTCAAGGGGGTTATTTACAAATTTTTTTGAAAATTTTGGGCAAAAATATAATTTCATATACTCTAGGGGTGTTTTTTAAAAACACTTATTTATGAAAATTTAAAAATTTTAGGGTCTTTTTAAAATAAAATTTAGACGTTTTTGCAAATAAAAAATTTTGGGGGATTTATCTAAAAACTTCTAAAAAATTTTGGGCCGACGATGAAAACCTGTAAATTCCCAGGGATCCACTTGTAAAGATTTTTTTTTTTGTCCAAATATTTGATAAATTTTGGACCCAAATATTCGGCCCACTTAACCCATTTTAATTTGAGCCTGAATTTTTCAACAATTTGGGTTCAAATTGAGCTCAATTTTTGGTCAAATTTGATCATGATCTAGATCTAACTGAGACTCATATTCAAATCATAATTTAGTGGCACTCAATTCTATATTTTGATTGAATTTTGATTCAATCTAATTTTTGGCGAAAATCAACTTAAGCAAATGCCTCCTTCACATCCACTTTGCGAGTTTTATTAGTGAGAGAAGTGGATGTGAAAACTTTTTTTAGGTGCTTGTCCTTTGCAACAACATCTTAAGAGTGGATTTAAACTACCACATGAAAGTGGACTTGCTTTGCTATGTGAAAGGGACTTGATCTATCATAAGAAAGTGAACTTGAGTTACCACAATGATTGGACTTGATTTGGCACAATGAGTGGGTTTAATTTGCTACAAGAGGTGAACTTAATTTATCACAAGAGATAGATTTAGTTTGCCACAAGGAGTAGACTAGATTTGCCATAATAAGTGGTCTTGAGCTGCAGCAATAAGTGGACTTGATTTACTACAATGAGTGAACTTTAAGTTGCCATAATAAGTGAGCTTGATTTATCACGACAAGTGGATTTGATTTACCACAATAAGTGAACTTGAGCTAGTACAATAAGTAGACTTGATTTGCTACAATGAGTGGAATTGAGTTGTCATAACAATTGGGCTTGAGCTACTACAATAAGTGGACTTGATTTGCCACAATGAGTGGATTTGAGCTACCATAATAGGTATGCTTGATTTGCCACAATAAGTGGACTTGAGTTACCACAATGAGTAGATTTGAGTTACCACAAAGAGTGAACTTAATTTGCCATGATAAGTGGACTTTATTTTCTACAAAAAGTGGACTTAATTTACCTTGAGCAGTGGATTTGGTTTGCCATAAGAAGTAAACATCAGTTGCCACAAGAAGTGGACTCAGATAGCAATATAAATTTGGGCTTGATGGTCACACAAAATGGACTTGAATTACCACATAAGAGTGAACTTGATTTGACACTTAAATACAGGTTTGATCACCAAGTAAAATTGACTTGAATTGCCACAAGAGTGGACTTGATTTGTCATTTGAATACAGGCTTAACTTGCCACAATATGTGGACTTGAGTGGGGCATAAGATAGATGAAATTTTGTGCCAATATTTTGTCTAGAGAAATATAAAGTGCATATTTGACAAGACATTCCTTTTTGAGGAAGTTGGATGTTCCATCATAGACAAAACATAGTTACTTTCTATTGTTGTTGCCCTAGTGGCTTCGACATAATACCTCTTTGAGAATCGGGCATTGATTAGTGGCATGGGTCTTTCCCCTTAACTGAGGTTAATTTCTATTAGTTCATTGATGGTGGCTCCCACCCCCCCCCCCCCCCCCCCCCCCCCCCCCCCCCCCACCCCCCCCCCCCCCAACCCCCCCGGCCCCCCCCGCAAAGGTTTCTCTTTCAGCTTCGAGGGCATTTCAATTGAATCATGCTCCCTTTCTTCAAGTTCTAATGAAGCTTTCCTAAGAACTTCACCTTCTTGTGATGTGTTGGGAATGCGACTGGCTTGACGTGCACAACTTTTGTGTTAGAATGCATTGATGATGCTTGATCAGCCTCGTTATATAAATACTTGAAGTAACATAGTCCGGTCCTCTAGAATTATTCATCGGTATATTGGAGTAGGATACTCTATAGTGATCAATTGAATTAGCTAAGAGATGCTCAAGTTGATGCTAGTTCAATTGTAGTAATTGAAGCTGATAGTTCATCTATTTTTTTAGAGATTTATTTTAGTAGATAGATTATATATCCTTTTATCTTCAATTAAGGCTTCCTACTTGATTTGGTTTATTGAAGTTTAAGGATGATTTTATCTCAGAATGTGGTAGGTCACTAATCAACCTCCCCTTACACCTTTCTTCTAGTATAATATCTTCTTCAAGAACCTGCTTTTCTGCCGATCTTGCTACTTTCACCATATTCCTATTGGTTAGTTACTTTTTTTGACTTTGGCTTTGATCTTAAATGCCTCCTAACTTTAATTTTCAAGGTTTAAACACGAGTAGATTTTCTTTCAGTGGTCTTTCTTGGTCGATAATACACTGAGATGAGGTTGGGTAAGTCCTCATAATTTTGCCATGTGATCTAGTTTTCTTTGCCTTTTTTTTTTATCATTTTTTTTCTTTTTTTTGAGTTAGCAATCTCATTCCTCTTTGAGGATGAAAGGTTTGTAGGTTCACAAATGCTAATTGATTCTAACACTTTTAGTCTACCTCTCTTGGTTAGGTCTTTTATATGAGATTTGTCAATTTAGGACTTTGTTTTCTATTGTTCATCTAGGGGTGATCTTTTGCCTCTAGGAAAAGATTCCCGAGAGATTTTTTTTTACTTTTAGTGCTTTTTTCTTTAAAGCAATTTTCCTAATAGGATTCTAGCTACTCACAGATTGATCGTCATATTTTTACTCTTGCATTCCTGAAGTTAACATAGGGTGTTGGTGCGTAGGGGAGGTGTTAGGATTCCTAGTCTACCATATTTTATAACTGACCATCCTTGCCCTCAAGCATTACCTTTACATGTTTTAGAGAACCTATCTCTAAGATAGAAGGTGACTCACCTAAATACTAAGAGAAGTTTTTATTTTTATGTCTCTTAAAAAGTTTGTTTTTGCCTCAAGAAGTATAGAATACATACTTGACTAATCAGTTTTAATTTGACTAGATATTCCATCATTGGCTAAACTTTTTTTTTATTTTGTGTTTTTGAAGCTTATGCAAGCATTTGAATCTTCCATATTGCAAATTTTGTGCAAGTATCCTTTTCCTTGTCTATTAATCACTCTATCATTAAAAGATGGTGTTACTACTTTATTAGCTAAAGAAGGTTAAGCACTTGTGCTTTTATTGTTCTCCATCAGTCCTTCCAATGTTGGAAGTGAGGTTTGTAGAATCTAGTTTTGGGTTCAATTTGACATCTTGGAGTTGGCTGAATATCCTACTGATCCTTCTTTTAGCAAGTTGTAGGCAATCAAAATTGACTTTTGCCTAGCACTTAATTTTTGAAAACTATTATTCTAGTTTATATCAATGTGTTCTCCATTTCATCATCAAAGTTCAACACAATGAATTTAGTCTTTATTGTTGGGGGAACTCAATCTTTGCCCACTAAGCGAATTTGGTCTTTGCCTCTTTAGTGGACTTGGTCTTTTGCCCCCTGGGTGGACTTAGTCTTTGCTTATTAGGTGGGAGGTGAGAGACTAATTCGCACTGGGTAGGTGGAGCCATAAAATGGATTAATGAGCATATTAGCAATGCTAGGAGTAGTAATGTTGTCAGTGAAAGCAGAAGCACCATGCATGAATTGGATGAAGTTGGTCATAGCCTAATGGTGGATATGGACTCTAGTTGTTCCCATGATGATCGTTGTTTTGTCATCAATGTTTGGTATAATGGTATTTGGCCTTATCTCTTTGAATGTGTTTAGCCCTTACCTCTCGGTTGGACTTGGTCTTTTTCCCCTAGGTAGGAGGTCTCTACCCCCTAAATTGAAGGTGAGGAGTTGGTCCATACTAGATGGGTAGAACAATAATTGGATCATTAGTAGGGTAGGTTATAAGCAGCCAAAAGTTGTCTTTTGCCTATTTGTCAAGTATTTGCCTCTATTTTATCATTAAGGTTTGGCAATATAAAATTTGGCCTTTTGTCCCTTGGATAGACCATGTTCTTTGCCCCCTGAGTAGGAAGTCTTTACCCCTAGGATGAGAGATATGGATGGTCACTTTGGTCTTGAGGAGAGTTGGTAGGTGACTTCCTGCTACCCCTATAAGGACTTTTTTGCGACTTTCCCTTTTCTATTATCATGCTTTCCACCCTCTCAAATTCTCCATGAAGTATAATGGTCATACTTGACATATTTTCTAAATGGGAAGCTATAGCTTGCATGTGTTCATTCATGACTTACATTTGCCCCTTGACATATCTCATATTAGTTATGGCCAGCTCCTTCATAGCATCTAGCTGTAGTTTCCTCACACCATAATCACATTCACACATGAACCACTCTCTACTAATCATCTCGGGTGCAACCTTTAGGAAGGCCCGTGGAATCTTTCATTTCATCATTAATAACTCCAACGAATCTATTTACTTCTCCTCACCTTGCATCCTAAATTTTGTCATTATTGAAACAATGTGATGGCGATCAACTTGGTTGTAAACATTCGACAGTAAATATTATGGTGCATGTTTCCATTAGAAGTTCTCTTTTTTCATTTCTAGCTTTGGGGCCCTTTAGAAAAGCTCTGAGTTTGTCAGGGAAAACCTCCTTGAGAGTTACTTGGCTTCTTTCTCCTTAGACATATTCTTCCATGACATTAATGTATTCTTGGATGGCTGACTTTTTGACATTGTATTCATTTGGTTGAACCACTTTCTTCCTCTTGCTTTTGTTCTTCTTTTTTATGTTTTGAGCAGGTGGGGAATCTTGTTCAGATGAACCTTTCCTTATCACCATCATAGGTCTTCTAGGGTCTTTAGCCACCTTTTCCATTTGCCTTTTCAACATTTTAGAGTTGTGAATTTCCTATAGGTGCTCCTTTTTAGGCATATGCTATGCTTCTTCCTCGATCAGGAGTCCAACAAGTGGCTCATGTTTCTCAAACACAGTGATGTGATTGATGTATTCTATGGATGTTTCAAGTAAGGCTGATTTCAATAGAGTTTGATCCATTTTGCCAACCTTTCATGGCCTTTTTGATTTTGGCAATTGGAGGTCTAGTTTCAGAACATCTTAGAAGATTTTTCCCACTCCCTCTCTCTTATAAGAGTACCTTCTCCTGAATTCTTGTTGGAAATCGTTGGATGACTCTACTTCTCTACCTCTTAAGAATGGATAACCATTGAGAATTTCTTCCACTTATGGGAGAGCTTGTGGGTTTCCCTTCTTTATTTGTCATGAATGTTGCCCTCACATTTTTAGAGGGTTCAGTGTGTCTTGCCTTATCCTTTTCTAATTTAAAATTTTGTGAACTAAGTAAGGTCAGTCGGCCTATCTTTTCCAACCTCTTGACTTGTGTGATAAGGTCTTGGAAGGTATGGATAGAGAAAGTGCTTAATAGGATATCATCCAATCCTTCCTTATATTGTTGAGGACTAAATTCACAAACTTGAACTGGCTTATGGGTTTCTCACACCTAATACTGAGATTTCTTCATCATGTGATGTAATCCAATATTGACTCATTATCACACTTGGGTGTTGAGACGAGGTCTCTGATAGTTGCCTTGTCACTAATCCCTCTAAATGTGATCCAAAAATCCTCCTTCATTTGCTACCATGTTTGTATAGATTCTGGTTGTATACTGGTATACCACTCGAATGCTTCCCCCATTAAGCTTGCTGAAAATTGGCAGAGGAGTAATGAAGGGTCATTACTTAAATCCTCACATAGAGTCATGAAGTGAGCTATATGTTGTTTGGGATTCCTCATGTTGTTAAACAGTTTGAGGCTAGGCATTGTGTAGTCCCTGAGGTATGGCACTCGGCCATGATAACTAGCATATGTCTTGTTGCATCATTTATTATACCCACATCACTTTTTTGTCTTAGATGAGTTGTAACTATTCATTACACTTGCTATTTTATATATACCGGTAGCTCCATGTTATTAGGAACACTTTAGATTGGAGATTGGGTATTATTTATTAGCAGAGAAGCTACTTCCAAAGGACCTACATTTTCATGAATTTTACCTACAAGAGGTATGTCTTCTTTTGTGGCTTCTTGAGGTGTCTGCTGAGCATCTTCTTTTGTGGATTCTTGAGGCATCTGCTAAGATTGCTCAAACTTGTGGAGTTTTTGTCTTAGTTGCATCATCATTTCTGTTTATTCCATGACCTTCCTTTAAGCCTCATGGCTCTCTTTCCCTAATTGTCTTGACTGTTCTTATAGTGCTTCTATGGTCATTTCTCCAATAGAGCTTCTAGTTATGGTTAGGGTTTCTATTAGGACATGATGACATGCATTTTGAGAGTCAAGTCTGGGTTTAGTGTGTTCTAGGTTGAGGGTGGCTTCTCCTATTAGGTGAGTCACCTCACTAAGGATTTTACTCATGGAACAAGTTGCTATACCTTCCCTTTGCCATGGTAACAAGGGTTGATCTACAAGGGTTCTCCCTTCTTGAACCTCTTTGTTCATAATTCTTGCTTGTGTGGTTTTCATTTGGTGTTTGGCCAGTTGGGGCATGGGCTTGTGGTTCCTTCCTAAGTCATGGCAATAGATGATTCTGATAGTATGGATAATTTCCCTTTTAGTGGCTTCATGCTTATGATGCCTCTTGTTATTTTGTTTGGTTATTCAATCCTTAGCTTCAGTCTTGAGATAGGATTATGCCCCCTGTGCCTTACTTTTGTCCTTCTCTAAGTCGTTCAATTGGGCGAAGGAATTAGAGGTGAGAATGGTGATCACTAACTTTATTGGAGGAGCAGGCTTCTCAAGTCGACTGAAAATTTTTGCAACCTTTCCTTTGCTTGTAATAGTTAGGATAGGTTCTTCGCTTTTGATTGCCCCCTGTCAAAAGGTGGGTGAAGGTGATCAAAGACTAAGCTTCATTTTATCCAAGCCTCTGGAAGACTGATATCCTCATTGGTTGTGGCATGGCTTCTGGCACTTTATCTGAATTGCCCTTCTCATTAGGAATGACAACATTGGACCTCTTTCTCCTTAATAGAAGGTGAGAAGTAGGCTTGTGTTGCATAACAACAACTTCAATTAGTATAGTAGCAGGTGCCTTCTTGAATTGGATGACCTCAAAGATGACCTGAAACTCAATTGAAACCTTAGCTACAAACATTGATTGGGATAGATGCACAACTGATCCTACCCCAGGATGATGGTGTACCTTGGGGTGGAGATGTCCTTCATTAATATCATTTGATGTTTTCTTTCTATAAAGGAGAATACAATCCATTAGTCTTCCATCATAATTCTACCTTGTCTTTATTATATTAATAAGGTTTCTCTACTTGGAGGAGAAGTCAAGTCCCACCGGGCATGCCAAGATTTGTGGGAAAGATTTTGATAGTGCTAGAGTAACGGGGACCCGGGGAGTAACCTTGATGCACAAATCAAAGTATGTTTTAACTTGAAGTTTACTATCAAGTGTTGTGAGAATATTGACTTTCAATAGGTGCAAACCCCTATTGTTAATTACCCCCAACAATTGTTAGGAACCTCCTAAAGTAAGAAAACTAGCTAATAAAATAGAGATAAAAAGGAAAATAGGAAAACATGATTTTGATTTTGAGAAATGGAATATGGCTTAAGAAATGACATGGCCTCACTTTACAATTTAATAGATTTAAACACATAAAAGACATGAAATGAGAAAAGGGAATAGGAAAAGCTCAATGTCTATTGTTGCCCCTCTCTTATGTGCTGGGCTATATGGAGACAAACTTAGACTGTGGCTTGATCCTTGGATAATATTGATGAGTTGATTTGGTGAAGTGGCCTAGTGGACATGAAGAGATGGATTGAGGAGGGTTGATGATTAACTCCTTTTGATAGCATTATTGATAGCTCATCAAGTCTAGCCTAATGTGTGGCTAGTTAGCACTTAACTTCTTTTGATAGCATTACCAAAGACTGGTTGTGTTTAACTTGAAGCATGTCTAGGTGCTGGAATTTAACTCTTTTTGATGGTATTGCTGATGGCTTGTTAGGTTTAGCTTAGAGGGGAGTGTTATCAATGCCTTCAAGGAAGGGTGGATTAATTTTGGAGGGTGTGTCACCAATTGCTTCTTCGAATGGCTTCAGGAGTGCTTCATCAATAGTTTCTAAGTTTGAAGCTTGCAACACCAACAATTTCAAGGGTTGGCTAGCTCAAAAGGTGACTGACTATTTCAAGCATGTTGTCATTTTATTTAGACAAAGTATATTGGTTGACTAATAGAGCGAGTTTGAGACAACCCTTTGTCATATTTGATTTGTAGGAATGATTAATGACCTTATGCTAATCATATTTTGATTTAATAATTGATGACCTATCTTGGCTTATTGTTGATTAAATTTGAGGTGTTACTGATGGTCTTGGGCTTGTTATCGACTGACCCAGTTTGGACGAGGTATTTCGGCTAACTGACTGAGCGAGTGAAAGCATACCTTTTGTCTACATTTGATTTGAAATAATGATTAGAAGCCTTGGATTATGCTAATAATCTTTGATTTGATAATCGATGGTTTATGTTGGCTAGTTGTCGATTGAATTCAAGGTATTATCGGCGACCTTGGACTTGTTATTCATTGACCTTGCTTAGACAACGTATTTCGACTGACTAAGTGAGTGCAAGCATTGCCTTTGTCCAAAATTTGATTTGAAAGAATGATTAGCAACCTTGGCTTACACTAATCATCTTTGATTTGGTGACTGATGGCCTATGTTGGCTTGTTATCAATTGAATTGTCAATGGCCTTGGCCTTATTGTCAACTGACATTGTTTAAATAAGGTATTTTTGACTAACTGGCTAAGTGAGTGCAAGCCTATCTTTTGTCTTAATTTGATTTAAAGGAATGATTAGCAACCTTGGCTTATGCTATTCATCTTTGATTTGGTGATCAATGGCCTATGTTGGCTTATTGTTGATTGACTTCAAGGTTTAGTTGATGGCCTTGGGTTTATTATTGACTAATCTTATTTGAACGAAATATTCTAGATGACTGAGTGAGTGAGTGCAACCTAACCTATTGTTAGGATTTGATTTGAAAGAATAATCAGCGGCCTTGGCTTATGCTAATCATCTTTGATTTGGTGATCAATGGCCTATGTTGGCTTGTTGTCTATTAAATTGAAGGTATTGTTGACAACCTTGGGCTTGTTGTCGACTAACCTTATTTCGATGAGGTATTTTGGCTAACTAAGAGAGTGCAAGCCTACCATTTATTAGGATTTGATTTGAAAGAATGATCACTAGCCTTTGCTTATGCTAATCATCTTTGATTTGGTAATCGATAGCCTATGTTAGCTTGTTTTCAATTGAATTTAAGGTATCATCGATGACCTTGGGCTTATTGTTGACTGACCTTATTTGGATGAGGCATTTTGGTTGACTAACTGAGAAAGTGCAAGCCTACTATTTGTCCATATTTGATTTGAGAAAATGATCAGCGGTCTTGGCTTATGCTAATCATCATTGATTTAATGATAGACAACCTATGTTAGCTTGTTGTTGAGTTTAATTCATTCAATTTTGATTGAGTTCAACTTTGTGTCGAGTCCTTATCGAGTTTGGATTTGCATCTTAATGGACTTTGGTTCAAGTTCAAGTTGATTTAGGTCTGTGGGATCGAAATTGACTACCTAGGATAGCGAAAACCCCAAGGAGCAATCTTGAATCACAAATTAAAATTTATTTTAATTTAAATTTCTCTATCAAATATTGTGGAAATATGACTTTCAATAGATATAAGCGACTATTATTGATTACTCCGATGATTGTTAGGAACATCCTAAAGTAAGAAATCTAGCTAATAAAATAGAGACAAGAAAGAAAAGAAGAAAGTATTATTTGATTAATTCTAAGAAAAATGGTACATGGCTTAAGTTAGGGTATACCCTCACTTTATAATAAATTTCAACATGGAATTATGGAAAATATAAAAGAAATGAATAAAGGTGAAGAGAAAGAGTAGAGAAGAAACTTTGATGTGTGCTGCTACCCCGCTCCTCCTATGTGGGACCACGTGGCGTCCGACCCACACAGTGGAAGGGAATGAGAGAGTTTAAAGTATTTTCATTAGCTAATAAGCATTGGTGATATTTTTTTTGATTTTGTTGAAGTATTTCCATAGCTGATAAGGCATAAATTATCTAACTTCGTAATTTGAGATGTTTCCGTTAGCCAATAAGGCATCGACGATAACTTCATTTAAGGTTGTTGAAGTGCTTTCATAGCCAATAAGGCATAGATAATAAGTTCTTTAGGGTTGTTAAAGTATTTTCATAGCTAATAAGGCATAAGCAATAACTTCTTTGGTTTTGGAGTGTTTCTAGTAGCCGATAAGGCGTTGACAATAACTCTGTTTGGGTTGAAGTATTTCTTTTAGTTGATAAGGCATGGGTGATAAATCCTCTTGGTTTTGAGCAGTGCCACCAATAGCTTATATGGTTGGGTATAGCTTGAAGATGCATCGCCAATTGCTTCTAGGGTTGGCTAGCTTGAAGGAGTCATCATCAATAGCTTGTGGGGTTGACTAGCTTGAAAAAGGCACGTTGTCAATTACCTGTGGAGTTTACTAGCTTGTAAGGGTGCATTATCAATTGCTTCTGAGATTGACTAGCTTATAGGGATGCGTCATCAATTGCTCCTAGGGTTGACTAGCTTGAAGTGTGGTTAATGGCTTTGAGCACATTGTTGGTTGACTTTATTAATTTGGTAGCAACAATGACGATTTATGGGATTGGGTATAGCTTTGAAGTGTGGTTAATGGCTTTGAGTGTATTGGTGATTAACTTCTTCGGATTAATAGCATCACTAATAGCTTATGGTGTTGAATATAGCATTGATGTGCGATTGACAACAAAAAAAACTTATTTAGGGTATATTTGTAATTTTTTGAAAAATTTTGGGCCAAAAATATAATCTTGTAAATTCTCGGGGTCTTTTTGTAAAAAAACTTATTTATAAAATTTGAACTTTCAAGGTTCTTTTTGAATAAAATTTCTGACTAGGGGCCAATTTGTAAAACGTGTTTAATCCAGGGACATACTTGCAAAAATTTTATATTTTTCATTTTGGTCTAGATATTTGATGAATTTTAGGCCTAAATATTTGGGCCTCTCAACCCATTTTAATTTTAGCCCAAATTTTTTAGTAATTTAGGTCCAAATTAAGCTTAAATTTTGATCAAATTTGACCGTGATTTAGATCTAACTATGACCCACATTTGAATCATAATTCAATGGTATTCAACTCTATACTTTGGCCAAATATTGATTAAATATGATTTTTGGCCAAAATCATCTCAAGCAAACTCCACTAGTGTTGTCGCTTCTTAAAGTGAAACTAAGCCTTTCTCTTGCTCCTACCGAGCAGGTGCTGCTCTACACCAAAGGTAATTCTCTCACACTCTTCTAACAACTAGAGCAACATCCAACCCTCTCCAAGGAACCTAAGATAGTTACAATGATATATATTGATAAAAACAAGGAAAAATCTCATGATAAGAGTGTCTCAAAGATTGAAACACAAGGGTAATAAGGATTTAGAACTGTTGGAAGTAAAATCTAGTAGTTGAGAACCACTTCAAGCTTTCCTATTATAGTTGGATGACCAAACGTATTCCAACAATTAAAAAACTAGCCATTAAATTTTATCTTCAAGTGTTTGGTCCTGAACTGACTAGTTTGGGAGGTTGAACCTCTGAGTTCAAAAAATTGAAGTCAGAGTTTGGATGACAAAGATTGCAGAAATAGAAGCTACAATCTTCTATCAAATATGTTCAGGTGACCAAACATGACAATAAAGCATGCTAAAAATATTTCAACTTCGACTATTTGACACAACTTCAATTTAACATGGACAAAGTTAAGATAAGCCAGTGAAGGCATATTCAAGTTAAATGAGGTGTCAAGCCAAAAGCTTAAATAAATTAACAACCAAATTCTTAACTCAATAAAAATGAAAAGCTAAACCTATGAGTAGGAGTTGATTTTTCATTTTGAGCATTTTTGAGCTTCTATATTGATCTTCAAGTTTCATATTCAAATATGAACCTTTTTAATCTTCGAGTTATTATCTTCATGATCCAACAAGTTTATCTTGAGACTCAATCCTTTTTGAGCTTAGATGATCATTGCTCTAATACTAAAGCTTATCATAACTAAAGAAACTTGCTAAACTCTACTTTGATCATCATCAAAATTCAAAGGGAAACATAGCTATATTCCACATTCCCATTAGGGGTGATAGGTTTACCATTGACCAATCTTGGGGGAAGATGAATATTTCTGTCACCTATCTCCAAGTAATTCAAACCATTTTGAGGGGAAATTTAAAGTGGACATAGTCAAAGTGACTGCTAATCTACTCTCAACTTTGTTTAGGCTATTTTTATCAATCTAAACTTGATGAAAATATGACCAAAATTAGACCTTGAATTGTCATTGAACTATAGCTCAAATATAGATTTTATCTAGACCTAAATCGTAGTTAAATTCGATCTAAATTTTAGCTTGGCTTGGACCTAAATCATTGTAGAATTTTGATTCAAATTGATTTCATCCAAAATTATATAAAGTGGGCTAAAAGTTGGTCCAAAATTGGGCTCAAAACTAATTAAAACTTAAGCCAAAATGAGAAGAATAGAATATTAACAAATAGGTCCTTAAATCAAATAAAACCATTACAAATGGATTCCTAGCCAAAAAATGGTTATTTTGAGTAGGTCCCCCAATCAAAATATCTTTATAATAGATACCTAGATCAAATAAATCATTATAAATAGGTCCCTGGATAGATAAAACCATTATAGAAAGACTCCTGAATTGACAATTCTTACAAATAAGTCCTTGAAAAATTTAAAAATACATATTAGCCCCAAAAAACTTGGAGTTCTCAAAAAAGCTCCTCAAAGATTGATAATTAAAAATTAATTTTTGCAAAATCTAGGGCTAATAAAAATAGCTTTCAAAAATGTATCTTCGTAAATAAGTTCTTAGGATAGTTTTCTACTTTTTGCAAATAAATCCTCTTCAAAATAAAATTCGAAAATTTAATATTTTACAAATTTACAAATAAACCCATCAAAGGTTTTAATTTATAAATAATTTCAAATTTTATTGTTTTGTAAATAAAATTTTGAAAAAAGGAGCTCAGAAATTTTTAAACATTATAAATAAGTCCTTATAGTCAATTTTACAAAAAATCCTTGAATTCAAAAAAATTACATATTTGTCTCTCAAATGGAAAAACTTGCAAATACTTCCCTATATTTTATAATTTTACAAATAATATAACAATCAAATTTAGATGGATTTCTTCTAGAACATCCACATTGAATCAAAAAAGAATTACATCAACAACAATTAAAACGTTTTAATTAAAAGCGATATGGTTGTCCTGATAATGGCTATAAAAATCAATGAAGTTCGTTGAGTGAGAAAGGACAATCTAAATGAAGGGGAGGATTTGGAACTTGAGGGATCAGAGAGTAGCAAGCATGAGGATTTGTTTCTCCTCCATGCTCTTTGCCCTCTTTCTTTGCTCTCCTTCCTCGTCTCCTCGTATAATAGCCCTATTGCCTGCCATTATTGATTGCTTCCCATTAGGAGATTCTCTACTACTCGCACATCTTGATTGAGTTTGGGCACCCAAACCCTGAGGTTCAATCGACTAAACCACAACTTGCAGCTCGAACTATTGACTCTTGTTGCCCTTTGGATTTTGATGATGATCAAACTAGTATCTAATAAGTTTCTTAAGTTTTTATAAGTTTTAGGATTTGTAATGATCATCTATGCTCATTAAGGACTAAATATTGAGGTTAAAGCTTGAAGATGATGACTCAAAGATAAAGAAGATGATAATTTGGAGATAGAGCTTAAAGATCAACTTGGGAGCAAGAGGATAGGTCAATACAAACTCATAGCTTTAGATTTTCATTTATTTTAGTCGAGTAAAAGATTTGTTTTTGAGATTGTTTAGTTTAGGACAATTGTCATATAGAGCTTTGTAAGAAGCTCTTAACAAAGCTTTTATGATAGAATTGAACATTTGCTTCTGAACTGAAGAACTAGTTATGCGAAAACTGAAGATTCAAACTTTTGAATCTAAGCAAAACTAGATGACCAGTTGAAAACTTGATGATTGACTATAAAAATCAACCCTAATTTTGTGATTGAACCTTATGACCATTTCACAAATGGACGCTCGACTAGTCGCTTTGTCAATTTGGTTTTTAACAAAATTTCTATGTGACACTAATGGCTAGTTTTTTGATCCTTGGAGAGAAGCTAGTTGTGGGATTTCACCTCCAACAGCTAGTTTCGACCCATAAGGCATAAATAGGTATCATTGGGCTTCTATTAAAAAATTTTTACAACTTCATCTTTATTTTAGAGAAGAGATCAAGGCCCACTAAGCCTATTAGTCCAAGAGTACTCTAAAC
The DNA here is from genome assembly GCA_005019695.1 of Trichopus zeylanicus subsp. travancoricus. Lineage (NCBI taxonomy): Eukaryota > Viridiplantae > Streptophyta > Magnoliopsida > Dioscoreales > Dioscoreaceae > Trichopus > Trichopus zeylanicus. The sequence goes on from RXID01014425.1 coordinate 445,721, forward strand.
CTTCAAATTGCTAATCAAATCTTCTTGTCCTTGTTCTCCCTTGAGAGGATTTAGTAGTGAGCTTAAAATTATATCTTGCTTTACACTTTTCCACTTGTAAAAACTACCAGGCATTAAGAGTGTGAATATACAAATTCTCCAATGTGGAGTAGATCTTCTCTATGAGAGCAAGATTGTTTGTACATGCATGACTTCACCCTAAGAAAGCGACAAGCTTGGCTTCACGCAAAAGAAGAGGTATCCAGTTTGGAGTTTGATGTAAAGACTTAACTTTACCTTAAGAAATAGCATCACTAATAGAGTGATTGAAGTTCTCAAGGGTGAGGCAAGGGCTATGGAGTAGGAGCAGGTGGTCTCCAAACTACGTAAAAATCATGGAGCACTCTATTTCTTATCTTGCTTTACTTTTATTACACTTTTGGTTGATTGGAGATTAATTGAAATTTCTTGAATTTATGAATATCTTGGTGAATGATATTAGGTTTCGGATCTTTTTAAAAGCATTTTTATTTTACAAAAATTCTTTAACTATTCCTCAGAGGTTGCCAATCTACGCCAACACCTCTTATAGACCATTGCCTATTTGTAGCTCAGACCACCATCTCTTGCAACCCCCATCATCCTACAAATTGTTCTATAGCCTCCTATAGTCCACTGACTGCTTGTAGCTCTGGTCTGCTACCTCTTGCAGTCTCTTCTACTACCCCTTTGCTATCGCCCACCACTATCCAACAACTACTTGCACCCAACCCTCTTCTACTTTACCACGCCCAGCTGCACCACTTCCTAAGTCATTGCTAACACCACTACCTCACATATCATACCTACACTCCAACAAGCTAGCCATTGCTCTAGCCTCCACGATGTTGGCCTTCACCAGCAACTTGTGTACTTTCACACTGCTACACTTTGAGCATGGCCACAATTCCTCCTGCTCACCATTGTCCACAATTAGGTCTAGCAAAATTTGACCTTATGGGATTGATTTTGATGGCCCAAGAGTAGTAGAGACCCTAGGGAGCGATCTTGAATCACAAATCAAAATTTATTTTAATTTCAAAAGCACTTTCAAGTGTTATGAAAATATTGACTTCTAAAAGGCATAAGCCCCTATTGTTAATTACCGTGCAATTGTTAAAAACCTCTCAAAGCAAAAAATCTTGCTACTAAAATAGAGATTAAAAAAAAAAAATAGAGAGCATTCAATTGATTTTAAGAAATGCTATATGGCTTAAGCAAGGGTATACCCTTACTTCACAATGAATTTTGATAGGAATAGAAAACATGGAGAAGAAGCTCTGATAAATGTTGCTCCCTCACTCTCTTGTGTTGGACTGCATGGCTTATAACTTAGATTGACTCACCCTTCAACAGATGTAAATGGCATCATCCGATGGGATGTGGAATGAAATGGTAGAGGTTTGAAGTGTTTCCAATAGTTTTAAGCATTAGTGATCACTTAATTTGGTTTGAAGTATTTTTGTTAGCCAATAAGGTATTAGTGATAACTTTGAGGTTTGAAGTGTTTCTATTAGCCAGTAAGGCATCAATTATAACTTCATTTGCTTTGAAGTATTTCTATAGCTAATTAGATGTCAACAATAACTCCATTAATTTTGAAGTATTTTCATAACCAATGAGATATAATGAATAACATCATTTGGTTTTGAAGTGTTTCTATAGCCGATGAGGTGTAAGCAATAGCTTAATTTGGTTGCAAAGTGTTTCCATAGCCTGTGAGGTGTAAGTAATAATTCCATTAATTTTGAAGTATTTTCATAGCCCATGAGATATAGGTGATAACTTCTTTTGATTTTGAATTGTTTCTATAGCCAATGATGCATAAGTAATAACTTCAGTTGATTTTGAAATATTTTTATAGCCAATGAGAAGCAATAACTTTATTTGATTTTAAAGTGTTTCCATAATCCACGGGATGTAAGCAATAATTCATTAATTTTGAAGTATTTCTATATGAGAAGTAAGCAATAACTTTATTGATTTTGAAGTATTTTCATAGCCCATGAGGCGTAAGTAATAACTTCTTTTAATTTTGAAGTGTTTCTATAGCCAATGGGGAATTAACAATAATTTTATTTGATTTTATAGTATTTCTATAGTCAAGAAGGCATGACCAATAAATTTATTTGATTTTGAAGTGTTTTTTTAGGCAATGAGGCCTAAGTAATAACTTTATGAATTTGTAGTATTTTCATAGCTCATGAAGCATAGGTAATAACTTCATAAATTTGAAGTGTTTCTATAGTCAATGAGGTATAGGCAATAACTTCATTTAGTTTTGAATTGATGAAGCATAAATAATAACTTTATTTGGTTTTGAAGTTTTGTAGTCAATGAGACTTAAGTAATAACTTCATAAATTTGAAGTATTTCTATAACCCATCGGGTGTAGGCGATAGCTTCATAAATTTGAAGTATTTCCATTGCTCGTGGGCCGTAGCCAATGACTTTATTGATTTTAAAGTATTTTTATAGCCAATGTGGCCTAAGTAATAAATTTATTTGGTTTTGAAGTGCTTCTATAGCTAATGAGGCACAAGCAATAACTTTATTTAGTTTTGAAATGAATAACCAATGAGGTATAAGTAATAACTTTATGAATTTAAAGTGTTTTGATAGCCCATGGGATATGGCAATAACTTCATTGATTTTGAAGGTAGCATTACCCATCGCTTATGAAGTTAGGCATACCCTTGGGGTGCTGTCAATGGTGTTTATATCACACCCAGTGGTACTTAATTTTACTTAATTTAGTTCTTATATGAACTAGCTCAGGTTTGGGTCAAGATGATAATATCACCTATTATTGATAGGCTTGGAGTGTTACCAAGGGTTTAGCATATCCAGTAGGGCTCAATTTGACCCAGCTTAGTTTTTATTTGAACTAGTTCTATGTTTAGGTTAGGATGATAATATCACCGATTGTTGATAGCCTTAGAGTATTGTCGAAGGTTCAAGACACTTAGTAGGACTCAGCTTGACCCTATTTAGTTTCATCGGGACTAATATAGTTTGGGTTCTAGATTTGTGTGAAATCAATTCAATACTCAATTTTGATTTGAGTTTGAATTGATTCAACTCAATGTTTAAACTTAATTGAATTATGATTCACTAACTCCTTCTTAAATGATAGTGATATGTTTTGATTTTCTATCCCCAGAACATTTGATGATTGGGTTTGCATTGATGCTTTATACCATGACTAAGAGAACCATGTGAAACATCATTTCAAAATCACAATTGGTATTGATAATAAATGTTCAATAATGAGTTTAATTCACCAAGCTTAGCATTGATTTTCAGAAGAACATTTGTCAAATACTGATTATTGGCTATTGTGGAGTAGTGTTGATTTCAATTCAAGTATGATTTGACTTAGTTCAATGTTCAAGGCTTGATTATTATTTTAGTCTGGTTTTATTTGATTTGGGTCGAGTTCGACCTTGTGTTGGACTTCATCAAGTTTAGGTTTGCATCTTGATGGACTTTGGTTTCAGTTCAAGTTGATTTGGCTCAACTTAGTTTCAGTCCAAGCTTGGCCTGATTCTAGTTTGACTTTAAGTTTGACCCCTTTAGTTTGAATTTGATTTAACCGTTTGAATTTAGTTTGATCTAGATTGGATTTAATTTGAATTGATCTTGAATTGACCCAATTTGAACCTAATTAGGGTTAAGTATGAGATGATTTGGTTTGGATTAATTCAATTTGGATTTTGGGTTTAATTTCATTTGGAGTTTTACTCTATTTATTTGTTCAATTTAAGTTTATTTGGTAGTCCACTTGAGTCAATTTAGTTTTGTTCATTTGTTCTAATTGAGTTTGATGTGATTGAATCACTTGAATTTAATCGATTTGTATTAATCAATTTGGTCTGAGAGCCCACAAGTTGTCATGAAAACTTTGGGCAAGCCTGTGAGCTGGCCTTAATCCGAATAGATATTCAATGAGCTCACAAGTTGGCCTTAGTTTAAATAGATGCACGGTGAGTCCACATGCTGGCCTTAGTCTAAATAGACATTCGGTGAGCTCACAAATTGTCCTTAATCTAAATAGACATTCAATGACAAGTAGGCCTTAGTCTAAATAGAAGTTCGATGAGCTTACAAGCTAGCCTTAGTCCGAATAGATGTTCAATGACCCTGCGGGCTGGCTTTAGTCAAAATAGATGTTCGACAAGCTCGCAAGTATGTCTTAGTCCGAATAAATATTTGGCGAGCTCACAAGCTGACCTTAGTCTGAATAGACATTCGGTGGGCTTGCAAGTTGGCCTTAATTAATAAAGATTCGGCAAGCTCGTAAGCTGATCTTTGTTCGAATAGACATTCAACGGACTCACAAGTTGACCTTAGTCTGAATGGAAATTCAGCAAGCCCATGGATAGCCCTTAGTTCGAATAGCCATTTGGCGAGCTTGTAAGATGACCTTTGTTTGAATAGATATTCAGCAATCCCATGGGCTGGCCCTAGTCTGAAAAGACATTTGGTGTGCTTGTAAGCTAGCCTTAGTTCGAATAAATATTCAATGGGCCTGCGAGCTATCTTTAGTCCAAATAGATATTTAGTAAGCTTGCAAACTGATTATAGTCTAAATAGATGTTTAACAAACTCGTGGGCTAGCTTAGTTTAATAGATACTTAGCCTCATAAGCTAGCCTTAGTCTGAATAGACATTTGGCATGCTTGGAAGCTAGCCTTTATCCAAATATTTGTTTAGTGAGCTCACAAGCTGGCATTTATTCGAATTGACATTTGGCAAGTTGGCAAGTTGACTGTAGCTCGAATAGACATTCGATGAGCTCGTATATTGGCCTTAGTATGAATAGATATTCGGCAAGCTTGTGGCTTGACCTTAGTTTGAATAGACCTCTAGCAAGCTCATAGACTGGCCTTAGTTAGAATAGATATTCGATGAGCTCGCAAACTAGCCTTAGTCTAAATCGTCATTCGGCGAGCCTACAGGTTGTCCTTTATCCAAATAGACATTTGATGAATTTGCAAATTGGCCTTAACTTTGGTAAGCTTACAAACTAATCTTAGTCTGAATAGACGTTCGGGGAACTTGCAAGTTTGCCTTAATCTGAATATATGTTTAATGAGCCCACGAGCTGACCTAAATTTGAATAGATATTTGATAAACTTGCAAGCTGATCTTACTTCGAACAGATATTCAATAAGCTTATAAACTGACCTTAGTTTGAAATTGGTTTTGAGTGAACTCTTGGGCTAACTCTATATCGGAGTTGACTTTCAGCTATGTTTGCAAATTATTTTTAGGTCGGTGGTGAAAATCCATCAATATACAAAGTCACAATTAACTACAATATTAGTACAGATTTACCATCATGCAAAGTCATGGGTGACTACAGTGTCTATAAAGCTTAATCAAGACACTGAAAAACTGTGAGTTGTCGTGATAATACGATGCAAGAAATCATTGCAAGGTGTTGCTAGCCAAATCTCTTTTTCTATTTTTTAGTAGCAACCATTTTTTTTATTATTAGTTTTTTCTTTCTCCTCCTTTCTCATTAAGCCCGTGCCCCTCCTTTCTTTTATTTCTTCATTCCCAAATCAGAAGCCCTCTTCCTCCTCTTAACGGGGCTGAGTGGCCCAAAGCTTTCTTTGCCCAAATCTAGCCAAGAATGGCCGGATCCAACTTCTTCTCCGGTGGGAGGGCAAAAGGGGGTCGGTTTGGTGGCAGTACCAACGGGCTCACTGTCGATTCCGGCCAAATTCAGCCGGATCTGGCCCTAAGTTGTGGCGGACGACGGGTGAGCTTTGCAACAGTAGGCTAGTCAGCAGGTGAAGCAATGGCAGGGCAGGCTGGCGCGGGGCTAGGAAGGAAGGTAGGCCGGCGACGTTAGGCGAGCGCAGGTGCAATGGGCAGGGAGGATCCGAGCGGCGACAGAGGCTGTCCTATCACGCAAGTGATGGAGTAGGTCCAAAGCGGCGGCTCGTGGGCAGAACAAGGCGGAGCAGTTGGACTGAGGTGGCGGTGGACTGTGCGGAGGTGGAGCTCAGCTGGTAGAGCTAGGGTTCCGGCGTGGAGGTGCCAGGATCCGGGTGGCTCGGGCCTGCACAGTGGGGGCGGTGACGGCTCGTCAAGGGTGCATTGGGTGATGATGCTGTGACTCAGGCCGGGTAGGTGGGAGTCTGCATGGACGTTGACTGATGAAGGAGATGCAAGCGGCGCGCTGGAGGCACAGGTCGAGTGGGACGTGGGTGCCGGAAGCAGGACGGTGTAGGACTAGCATAGCATTAGGAAGCCAGGGACCTCGCAGGAAAGAAGAATGATAGGGTAGAGAGGAAAATAGAAGAACGGGGGACAGGAGGAAAGAGAAATGTGAGAAGTTACCTTTTTTCTGTTCTTACTTGCTTCTCGATTTGCTCTGACGTCGCTTTTGATTTTTTGGCTGTGTTGCTCTTCTAGTTATCGTTTGGTTTGAAATCGAAATTAAAATTAGTGAATAATTTTTGTAAATTAATATCTTTTTATCAAAATTAACGCTTCAATAATTTAAAGTTTAAAATATTATTTAATTTTTTATAATAATTTAATTTAATAACAACGTAAAATAAGTAATATTAATTTTATAAAAAAAAATTCTAAAATGGGTTGATCCTAATCCCAAACCAAATGGGGCCCTAATCTCTATCTCTTTTCTCTGTTGTACTACCCTTTCTCTCCATGTCTTGATCAAGCTGTATAGGCCTTCATAAGATTTGAAACCAAATATTAATTAGTTTAATTGTCAAATCTAGCTGAATGGTGATTTGCAAGATTGGATCTCCATCTCTTCAATTAGTATATTTTGGATTGTAATTTGTAATTGGATTATATTTTTAAATTTTTTTATTGACATATAATTTCTTTAATTAGGATTTATTTTGTTGATAAAAAAATTCAAAATATGTACTATTTTTGAATGCTGAATTTTCAGGAGAGTTATTTATAATTTTTTTCTAAAAAATTTAGATCAAAATATAATTTTATAAATTTCAAGGGTATTTTTACAAAAAAGAGCCTATTTATGAACTTTTAAAGCTTTCAAGGTTCTCTTCGTATAAAATTTTGACTTATCTATAGATAAAATTTTTCGGAGCTTTGTTTGTAAAAATTTAAAATTTCAGAGGTTTATTTATGAATATAAAATTTTGAGTGGTTTATTTGTGAACTCTAAATTTTGCAAGGGATTAATTTAAAATTTTAAGACTTTTAAGGGTTTTTTCGTAAAATTTTTATTCCAAGCACTTATATGTGAAACAAGTTCGGTCAGGCATCCATTTATAAAATGTGCTTGACGCAAGGATCTATTTGTGAAGATTTTATAATTTTCATTTTAGTTTAGATATTTGATAAATTTTGGGTCCATATTTGGTTTAAATATTCAGTCCACTTAATTCACTTTAATTTGTGTCCAAATTTTTAATGATTTAAGTTTAAATTAAACCATATTCTTAATTAAATTCAATCTTGATTTAGATTCAAATGAGACCCATATTTGGACCTTAATACAATGATATTTAATCTCATATTCTGGATGAATTTTGATTAAATCAAATTTGCTTTTTTACCAAAATTGACTCAAACATATTAGATCTAACCAGTAAAGAAGTCACGGATGAAGTTCAGTAAGGAAGAAGAGACAAGAAGAAGAAGGGAAGAATATAAGGTCGAGAGAGAGAGATAAAAAAAAATTTAAAAAAGTAATGTAAAAGTTGTTATGAAGGAAAAGGAAGAAAAAAATTTTAAAAAAAGAAAAGCATGGGGTTGGTGCTAAGAGGGAGAAGAAAAGAATTTAAAAAGTTGTACAAAGAAAAAAGAAAGGGAAAACAAGAAAGAAAAGAAGAAAAAAGATTTTATATTACACTATCTTGATTTGTGTGCGAACCTCGATTAACGTTGATTTATGTGCTATGTGAGTCGATCACTAAAATTGGTTTAAAAAATTTCATCAAAAATTTGACTGCTGTAATTTTGTCCTAGGGGATTCTCTTGAAAACCTGAATGTTGTATTCTTGGACTAAGGGACTCCCATGGGGGCCTGACCACCATATTTCTTACCTAAGGGATTCCATTGAGAAGCCAACCGTCATGTTAGTAGACTAAGGGTTTCCTTTAAAATACGACTATCATATTCCTAACGTAAGGAATTATTTCGAGGACCAGAATGCCATCTATAAGAACCCCCTCGAGGTCTTGGTTATCGATGACTAACTAATTGATTCTATCACTCAGAACTAGATCAAGTTGGTTCAACCTAGTCACATCAAATCAACCAAATCAAATGAAATCAATTTAAATCAAATTAGGTCCAAACCATAACTAAAACAAAATCAAGTCCAAGCCTAAACAAAAATCAAATTAGGTCTAAGCTTGCATAAAAGCCAAATCAGGTCCAAACCTGAATGAAAACCAAGTCATGAATTAAGTTTGGGCCCAAAATAAGTTGAACGCAGACCAACTTGGTCCAAACCCAAGCCCAAAATTGATCAAACCCAAACCAACTCGGTTCAAACCCAAATCCATTAAGAATTTGAACCCAACAGAGGTTGAATCCAATAAAGATCTATAAGGATCCAAAAAGAATCCAATAAGGATAGGAATAAGATCCATTAAGGATCAAATAAGAGCCCAATAAGGATTTAACCAAGATCCATTAATGATCCAATCAGAATCTAATGGGGTTGCACAAAGATCTACTAAGGATCTAATAAAAGCCCAATAACACTTAAGCCATGATCCATTAAGGATCCAATAAGGGTTAAACCAAGATCATTAAAAACCCAAAAAGGTTTAGACCAAGATCCATTAAGGACCCATAAGAAATCAATAAGGGTTGATCCAAATATCCATCAAGGATCTAGTAAGAACCCAATAGGGGTCAAAGGAAGATCCATTAAAGATCCGATAAGAATCCAAAAAGGGTTGAATCAAGATCCATTAAGAAACCAATAAAGGTTAAAGCATGATACATTAAGGACCTAATAGAGGATGAACCAAGCTCCATTAAGAACCCATAAAAATCCAATATGGGTTGAACCAAAGATCCATGAAGGATCCAATTTGAACTCACTAAGGGTCAAACTAATATCCAAGAAGGATCCAATAATGATCAAATCTAAGATATAATAAGGATAATGCCCAATATCTCATAAGGATCAAAACCAACTTCCAATAAGGATCAAGTGCAAGGTCAATTAAGGATCAGGTTTAAACCTCAACGAGGATCCATTATGGGTGAAACTCAAATCCATCAAGGATCAATTGAAGATCCAATATGGGTGGGATCCAAACCCATCAAGCATTGAGTCCAAACCCATTAATTCAGATCTAATAAGGATCCAATAAGAGTCAAAATAGAATCCATTAAGGATTAAACCCAAATCTAATACAGATAATGATTGAACTCTAGTCAGGTTGAAGCCAAACCTAAGAAGGATATAACATAGGGTCATATCCAACCCGAACCAAATCAAACTAGATTGAACCGAAACCAATTGAAGCCAAACCTGAGAAGGATGTAACATAGGGTCATATCCAGCTCAAACCAAATCAAACTAGATTGAACCGAAACCAAGGTTGAACATCAAATTGAATCAAATTAGAATTGAACTGAAACCAAATCTGCACATCAATTGGATCAAATTAGACTTGAACCAACTAAGTTTAAACATTGAATTGAATCAACTAAACTTGAACTGAAACAAAGTGTAAATATCAAATTGAATCAGACCATACATGAACAAAAACTAAATCTGAATCAAACCAATCATAAATCAAGTGGAGTTAGTTCATAGCAAGTACAAAGCCATTGATAACACCTCAGGACCAATGGAAAAGGCCTTCTATTATTAAATGAAAGATAGTAATCATAAGGCAAAGCAACTTACAGTTCTTCCAAAGTCAAACTAAATTAAGGTAGGCTTGCACTCGGTCAATCAATTAGCCAAACATCACATTCAAAGGATGTTAACTAACAATAAGCTCAAAACTGTTAGCAACATTTCAAATCAATAGATGAATTGACAATAAGCAGAAGTCCATCAATTATCTTTAAAGTTAGACATAACAAAGGTAGCCTTACACTCAGTTAGTCAATTAGCCAAATATTGTATTAGAAGCAAGTTAATTGACACTAGCATAAAGCTATCGATAATACATCAAACCTAATTAATAACAAGCTAAAAAGGCATTGATTATTAAATCAAGAATGATTAGCATAAGCTAAGTTTGCTAACCATTTTCTTTTCTTAAATTAAAATCAAACTAAGGTAGGCTATACTTGGTCAATTGGTGAATTAAACACCACGTTCGAAGAAAGTTAACTGACACAAGTACAAAGCCACCAAAAGCACTTCAAATTTGATAAAATAATAAGCTAAAATGTCATTAATTATCAAATTAAGAATAACTAACATAAGCTAAAGTCACTAACCATTCTCTCAAATGAAAATCAAGCTAAGGGGGGTTACACACTTCTAGCTAGTCAACCTTAAAATTAAAAGAAGTCAACCGACATTAGTAGAATGTCATCAATGTAGTTCAAGTCCTAATAGGGTCAATTGATACAAACTACGTTAGTCAACAACACTCTCAAATCAAGCAAGGTTCTTAACATCCTTCAAGGATCAAACCAAGCATTAGTTCTGCTAAATAAGTTCCAGAGAGTTCGTCTACCCCATTGCACTAGATCAAGTGCATGGGAGTGAAGCAGTGACAACCATCAAGTCTTTCCTAATCTCTTTATTATTTCATAATATTTATGTTATGAATTTAACAAATTTAAATTATAAAGTAAGACTATACCTTTTCTAAGCCATGTAACTCCAAATTTAAATTGATCGAATTATGCTTTTCTTTCTTCGTATCTCTATTTTATTAACTAGGTGTCTTGTGTTAGGAGGATTCTGATAATTGTTAGGGTATTTAACAATAGAGGTTTGCACATATTAAAAGTCATATGCCCACAATATTTGATAATGTACTAAAATAAAATAAAATAAATTTCTTTCTTTGAGGTTACTTCCAGAATCTCTTAGCTGTCCCTAGTGGTCAATCACGACCCCACAAACTCACTCTTATATTTTCCACCAATATTTGCCCTGCACTATCCTTTTGAAGGCTGGGCATTATAGCCATGTATCTTACATGGAGATTTACCTTATCTATTGTATTCTAACTAGCCATAAGGTCAACCTCCCGTAAGTCATTCTCTGACACATGGCCCATAACATCTACCACCCTACAATTGCCCTTGAATATTCTAGAATTATTGTCAGAATTTGCTGATACTTCTATGTTGCTATCCTAAGTCATGGTCCCTTCTTCTGTCACCTATATACCACATTCAAATTCCTGTCCATACCCTTATTGTGCCTTATGTGTTTTTGCCAACAAGGTGGTGAATGGGTTCATGCTCTAGGATGTAGCATAATTATAGAGGACACCAAGGAGGACTCTTAGGATGAGTATGTTGAGATTGAGGTGATGAAAGCTAATGATAATGTTACTATTGCTGACTCGGCAGGCCCCTTATGTCCACATTTGGTGATCCATTAGCAACTGGATGAGATTAGTGGTCACTTAAATTAGAGGCTAGATGCCTTGAGTGGCCAATTTAAGGAGTTCTCCAATAGTACCACTCAGTGGTTCATTCATATCGAGGTGATGTTGCACTCACTACTTGATTGACTTGCTATTGGACTAATCTCTTTGGGTATCATTTTATGTTTTGATTACTTTTTTATGTGGTTTTTGGCTTTTATTCTATAGATTTTGGATATTAGACTATTTCATGTACTTGATTTATGGTTTATGTTTCTTCTTTTTTGATGTTGAATATTTTATACTTGTCACTGTTATGAATATATTTATCTTATGCTATGGTTTAAGTTTCAATCTTGTTTGAATCTTTACTTCTCTATGTGGATCTACTTATGCTATGAGTGGATTGAATTGTTTTTTTCTGACCAAGTATTCAGGGGGAGTGTATGCCATTCATGCTTCTATTGGTCATACCTTTCTTTTATGCTAAAATGAGGAGAAAAATTGAAATTTATTTAATTGGAGGAAAATAGCTCTATGTAAGGGGGAGATAACTAGAGGTAGAAAAAAGTTTTGTTTGATGGGGTGAGTGCTTGATCATTGAAATTTTCAATTTTCATCTTAGAGAAAATGACTTGCTTATAACCTTAATATGTTTTTGGTGAAAAATAGTTATTTTCCTTCATATTCATATTGATGTTGTTTCATTTTAAATATATGCTCTAGTTGCTATATGCTTAGACTGTATAATTTCAACTATAATGCTCATTTATTTTCATGAAAAGTTTGTCATTATCAAAATAGGGAGATTATTGCCTTTGTAGTTTTAATGATGAACAAACCTTATTTAATTATTTTTTGAGTTGTGAGTGCTTGTACCATAAACAAGCTCATAAAGAAACCAAAAGTTCATTTGGAAGCTTCAAGTGGATGCTGGACATGAGTGAACCGTGACGGTGGATCAATGAATGTGATCAAGGTCAAGATGATGGCTCAAAGATAGCTCAAGCAAACCCAAAATTTGAAGATGGGTAGAAGATTATTAGGTTTATATTATCATTTTTATTTAGTTGAGTCAAAGATTTGAAGTTAAAATTTCTATTGCTCATCTTTGCCAACTCATTTTACTTGGGTAAGCTTTCATTAGTTATATTTAATTTTTCCCAAGTAAATTAACGAAATGTCATTTGGCCTAAAATTATAGAAATTTAGAATATTACGTTTCTATTATGTTCACTCACCCAAATTGCCAAGTTCAATCATCAAAACATAATAGATAGAAATCATGATTCTTTCTCTATCAAGTTTGGTTGACTATATTTATTAGATATAAGCTTCTTACTTTTGTTCTAATGTGTTTAGCTTATTGAACCTTGAGTTTGATTATTTGAACTCACCAATTTGGCCACCCAAACATGTAGTTTGATCACTCAAACACGAGGTAATAAAGGCTTAATCGCTAGTTTTTTGATTGTTGAAACTAGTTTGGTTATAGGATTTGTCAACTAAATCAGTAAGTTATAGCTAGGTTTTACACCAATGGCTAATTCAATTCCAAAAGGTATTTAAAGGCTTGGGGTTTCTCTTGTTTATAACTTTTTCATATTTGATAGATCTTTAAGAGAGAATAAAAGCCTCTAAAGCCTTCTAGCCTTGTAAGAGTTCTAAAACATATTTTTTTACTTTCAAATACTTTTGCCCATATGTTGAAACTTGAGGGACTCTTGTAGTGAGATAAATTGTAATCTTTCCTCATCATTTTTCTTGTAAGCACTCCTAGGATGTTAGAAGTATGTGAGAGATAATACCCTAGTATTAGAGTGGCATTTCACTCTATTTGAGAAAGGTTTGTATGGGGTTGGCTTCACCAATAAAGCAACATCACTAGTATAGTTTTTCAAGTCCTAAAGATTGAGGCAAAGGCCATTGACTAGGTGTGGTTTTTCAATGAACCATGTAAATTGAAGTGCATTCTCTCCTTATTTTGTGGATTGAATTGGATTTTTCACTTGTCTTCAAGACCTACAATCTAGAAGTGAAAGAAGGAAACTTGGGTGCCAACAAGGACTTGCTGATAGAAGCTTGAGAGAAGGCTCATATAAGAGTTGCAGAATGTTAACATCACATGGCTAGGTATTACAATGTTAGTGTCCATAGCTGAGATTTGAAACTTAGGGACTGGGTCCTTCATCCCACTGATATCATCAATTGAGTTACTGAGAAGATATCTTTGAAATAGGAAGGGCCCTACAAGGCGATCCAAATATTGAGAAAAGGTGCATAGAAGTTGGAGCATCTAGATGTCAAAGTTCTCCTTAATACTTAGCATGTAGACAACCTTAAAAGGTTTTATCAATAAGAAGTTATATCTGCTCTCACTCCCTTAAAAATAATATCTTGTAGGGCCTATGAAAGCTTACTTACAAGCTATGCAATTGACAATGGAAGCTCAGTTACAAGCTTCGCACTTGACCTATGAAGCATGGTTACAAGCTATGTGCTTGACCACAAGAGCTTAGTTACAAGCTATGTGTTTGATTGATAAAGCCAAATTACAAGCTATGCACTTTACCAAATGAGTTCAATCACACGATATGCCCTTGACCAATGAAGCATGGTTACAAATTACACAATTGAACATGGATGCTTATTAAGGCACATGCTTGACCATGGAAGCTCATTTCCAACTACATGCTTGGTGAAGGAAGCCAAATACAAGCTTAGCCCATGAAGCTTGGTTAAAAGCCATATGGAAAGAGTTTGGTTACAAATTACCATTTTTCTTAATTAGGAAATCAAGAAAACATTTTGTGAAAGAAACAACTTTGATGTAATGTTGTAAGTCCCATTGTGATGTTTGACAACTAGAAAAATATAGGTATTATGTGCTATCAAGATAAGAGTGGTGAGAATTTAAGAGCTTAGAATGGTCATATTTTGAATTGATGGTTTAAAAACTAAACTAACACTAATGAAAATTGAAGATAAAATATTCTCAAAAAAAAGATATTTTATTACTAAGGAGTTTATATTATAATAAGCTCCTAATCTATGCCTCCTTTGGCTTACTCTTCTCCTCCTCTATTGCCCCTACCACCTTGTCTTTGTTGGAGCTCCTGGAATAACCAACACTCAAATCATCAACCTCAACATTAGCTTCTTCACCTAGAATAGGGTCAAAATAGATCACTCCCTCCCCCTCATATTCTTGATTTAGGCGCTTCACCTAAGCTTCATCATACAACTCGATGTGAAGGTGATAAGGGTTGAAGTTGAGCTGGCATGAGGTACAAATGATGGTATCTTGACAATGGATAATCCCTTCTCATGGGAGTTGGCACAAGCCATCCCATATCCATGAGGTGGGTCTTGCTCTCATTATCCTCTGAGATCACCAACACTTTGGTTTTCTTAATGAGGAGATTAAATTCCTTCATTTTGTGGAAGTTGGTGGTCACAACTTCCCAAGCTTTGACAATCATAGTGGGGTGCTTCTTCTTTAGCCCCTCAAGCTCTAATTGAGCTGAGTCCCTCTCCTCTTTAATCTTTTGCCTCTCTTTCTCAACCTTCTTCTTCCCCAATGTCTAAGTGTCATTGGAGGAGATGGTAGTAGCGAGGTCCAACTTTAGAGCCTCCATCTTATATCGAAGGGCCCTTAGGGTAGCCTCGATGGCTACAAGTCTTGAGTTCCTGACTAGTGCCACTTTAATGGCCTCCTTGAATTGCTTTTTGGCATGGTGGAAGAATTCCATCAATTGCAAGAAACTAAAAGTTAGAGAAAATTATCAAAAAAGATGATAAATAAAAAACAAACATATATACTTATTCACAAATTGTATTGAGGCCACCGGGAAATAGCTCCTTATTTGAGAGTAATGTGATGTAGGAGTTTGGGTCCAACCCTCCCTCCAAGTCATCACTTTCCTTATCACCTACTACAAGCTCTTTCAAAGGTCTCATAGGTCTTCAATGGCTTGAGGTGGTCTTGGCTTGCCTTAGATGAAGTGGAGCAATAAAGAGAGATCAATGATATCCTGCTAAACTCTTAGGTTAGGGATGATCACCTCCTAGTCCTAGAGGGCCATCTGTTGAGCTCAGCAAGTTAGCTAGAATGGCAAAAGGAGTCCTCTCCACCACAACCTCCTCCTCCTCCTTTTTCTCCTCCTCCTCTTCCTCCTTATTATTTGTCTCACTTCAAGGTTGGCCAAGCTGCTACTTTCATCCTCTAAGGGCCTTGTCTTCCACTTCTTCTTTTCCATTGGGATGAGTGGTTTAGGGGGCTTAGCAACTCCTTCAACATCATCCTTCTTCTTCTTTGTCCTCCTTGGTGATTGAGGAGGAGCAACTTGTAGGACACTATCTCACTCCCCAAGAATGGTGTTATGGGAGACTAGTTCACCGTTAGTTTTTGCATGGAAGACTCCTTGAGATCAAATCCACCAGGCCATCTTTCCCTCACAATGCATGGAGAAAGAACCATGAGAAGACCATCACAAACACTTTGGTGGAGGCTAGTCCAATGCCCAAGTCAACAACAGAATAAAAATGAAAAGTGGATCCAGAAAATTAGCATTAGTTCCTTTACCTTACTAAATATGCTAGTATTTATAGTGTACAGAGATGATTCAATATATCCATGATTTCTCAATCTCAGTTGTGACATACACTGAATTCCTCATAATTGATTACTATCAATTCCAAATCTCTCAAGATCAATTTTTGGAGGTAAAATATGTGCAAGAACTTAGATTGCTTAGTCGAGCCATCAATATTTTGAGGTTACCGAGCTTCCTAACTCATTGCAAAGTGACCCATAATTGGACCCACCAAGCAGCGACCATAGAGTCTATTGAGCTCCAAATACCTTGTTGATGAGTTCAAAATGTGCTCATATTTGCCTTTGTTGATGGCCTGATCCATGGGTTGAGTTTTGATGGCCAAAATAATAATATAATAAGGGGAATAAATTAGGTTTTACAAGAAATCTTAAGTTTTGGCAAATTAAAATGCCCAATTCAATCCTCAAAATTGCAATTAATATAATTACAATAATAAATGAGGTAAGGCAATAATGTGCTGAGAATTTACGTGGTTTAGTAACCAACCACACTAACTCCATGACCCTTGCCTCACTCTTGAGGACTTCAATATTAGTTCTTGATGTGAAGCCAGGCCTTTATGCTAACTCATAATCTACGAGTGTCACTTCCTTCAGGTGAAATCAAGCTTGCACAACTCTTGCTCCAACTGATCAAGAATCAACTCCAACATTGAAGCTTTATCTCTCACACACTCCTAACACCCTACGAGTGTTTTACAAATAAAATGAAGAATAAAGTTTACAAATATACCTCTCTATAAGAGTCTCTAAAGTTTGAGTACAAGGGCAAGAAGATTTGAAAGTTAAAACTAGATATAGAGCACTTGTAAGGCTAGAGGGCTTGAGAAAGCTTGATCTTTCTCTCAAAGATGAACAAAGATGAAAAGATACTATTAGAAACAGGCTTTAAGCTATTATCTAGTCATTAGGGAGAAAACTAGCTATTACTGTCTATTTTCTAAGTTGTTTGGGGGGCTTGATACTTACGTTTGGTTGTTTGAATTGCTCTAATGGTCAAATAAGACTAGTTGTTAGAATGTGATATCACAAGTTTAGGCACTCAATCTAACAGTTCCAGCATTCAAACCCTCAACTTCAAACACCCAAAGTTGAGAATAGACAACCGAAGATAAAGGTAACATAGAGTGAAAATCTCTATCTGAGAACTTCGGACATATGAACCATAAGGTTTGGGCATCTAAAGCTATCAATAAAACCTAGTAATTTTTTGCAAGGTTTGGGCATTTGAACCACAAAGTTATGGCAATGAAAGATGACAAAAAACTTGCACTAGATTATTTGTAGCTTCAGACTCTTTTATACCAATTCAAAACTTATCTTGGATGAAAGGTAAGCTAATGAAGGCATTCTAACTTAAGTTAGGGTATCAATCAAGAGCTCTAAAATATGTATCTAATAGATCAAATCTTCAACTCAACTAAAGAAAAAAATATAATTCTAAACTTAGAGAGCCAAGTCAATTTCTTGAGCAATCTATATGTCTTTAAGTCACATTTGTTGAATCACCATCATGCTTCAACCTTTATGTTCATCTTTATATCTATCTTTACTTTAAGGCTTATGAACGGTCTTAAACTCCATTGCAACCTTGGCTAAACTACAAGCATTATAAGCAAGAAACCATCAAATACATAATTTAGTCATAAGCAAAACTACTAAGGGCAATGATCTCCCCCTTGACTAATGAAGTTTATACAATTCAAGCATACATATAAAAATTGTACTTTCAATATGAATTTAACAAAATATAACCCATTTTAGCAAATAATTTAACACATATATCAACTAGATAATACAAAATAAAAATAGTGCTTTCAATATGAATTTAACAAAATATAGCCAAATTTAGCAAATAATTTTACCAAAAAATGATTGTACCAATTTTAGCATATAATTTAACAAAATATAACCCCTCACTCTAGCATGAAACTCCCCCTTACTCGAGCATTTCAGAGCCCTTTTGTGAAAATTTTAACAATATCATGATTGTTCTCCCCCTTTTGGCATCAATAAAAGGGTACAACCAACACAAGTTGAATAGATGGACATTAACAAAAAGTACAACACACATGAGAATAAGTTTGTATAGAATACGAATGCACTAAGTTTAAATTTTAAAATGCAACAGATAGGAGTTACATTCACATCCAAGTCAAGTACAAAATACCCATAAAAAATATCATATCCACAAAACTAATAATAAAAGTGCCACAAGGCATGAAATATAAGCCACAATACATCCATAAGGTCCCATCAAAACATCATCCAAACAATAGAAAAGTCACATTTCGACATCCAAACTTAACTGAACAGAGAGCTCATTTCTGTTATCAATGTTTAGGCATCCGAACTATTCTAGTCGGATGCCCAAACTAGTTAGTCAATAGAAATATCAAAAAAAATTCAGAAATAACCTTAGCCAATTTTTAAAACTCCAATATCATTTTGAATAATAAAAAATCAGAATCCAATCAAAAAATCATTGATCAATTCAAGCAAACACTCCTACTTCCTATGGTACTAATAAGGTTATACTCAATCAATGCATATTAAATGAGCCATATCATATGAAGATCATTACTTTGAAGGGAAGGTAAAAGACTTAAAAGAGATTGGATTACCACATGTGATTAAGTACCCTTTGAACCTTATAAACATGTCAACCAAGTGGACTTTCTCTTCACAATCTATAAAGCAAACACATCTATCTACATGAAGAGGATTAGTGATATTGCAAAATATCATAAATAAAGGTTACGAAAGGTTTTAATAGAAGTTAATTACACAAAATAAATTAAATGAAAGCAAAAAATTTACTTAAGCTAACTAAGCTAGAGCATGACTAAAAGATAAAACTTTTGAAAAAACAAGTGTCATTGCTAGCTAACAAGAATAGCTTAACTAGTGGAGGATTTTGGAACCCAAACTTGTTTGCATTTCACATGTTTAGGGATCATGCTCTTCAGTACCCAAGTTTGTTTAAAAGTAGTACTTTTCTTAATTGGCCAACAAGTGGAGACATGTCCATAAAGGTTACAATAGTGACACTTCAATTTTGAAAATTTTCCATTTGAAGCTTTTACAAGAGTAGATTTTGAAGAAGTTAGACTTAAAAACAATTCTTTGATTTTTCAAAATCTTATTCAAAGTATCATATCTATGAAAAAAATTTTCTAAGGTATTTTTCACATTACAATTCTCCTTTTGAAGCATGTAAAGATCTTTTTCACAATTACAAGCACTTTTAGAAGATTTCAAGAAATCAAAATCATTCCCAAGTGAAACCATTTTTTCTTTCAATGTAGTATGCCTAAAAAGTAATTTTTCATGACTTGAATACAAATTTGCCAAAATTTATTTCAATTCCTCAAAAGGTAAATCACACAATTCATCCTCATTACTTTCATAATCATTTGTCATGAGACAAAGGTTGAGGTTATGATTTTCAGAGTCATCATCCATGCTATCACATTTAAACTCCCTTTCTTTTATTTTTTCTTCTTCTTCTTCTCTTGTGCTTGAGAGGGCAAGTCTTTGGCTTCTATTTTCTTCTTCCTTGAGGCCTTCTTTTTTGCACCTTCTTCTCATCTTTATCATCATCCTCCCTCCATTCCTTGAGGTTAATCTCATAGGTTAACAATGAATCTATGAGTTCTTTAAGTGGGAGTGTCTTGAGGTCCTTTGCTTCTTGAATAGCCATCACCTTTGACTCCCATGAGCTTGTCAAAGACCTAAGAATCTTTCTTACAACTTCATTATTAGCATAACATTTTCTTAATGAATGTAGGCCATTTAAAATCTCCATAAGTAGTGAAAGTACATCTGATATAGATTCAAAAGTGTACATTTTGAAAAACTAAAAGTTATTTACAAGCATTTAAATTTTCAAAATTTTCACTTTGTTAGTCCCTTCATGAGTATGTAATAAGCAATTCCAAATCTCAAAAATAGTTTTAAAATATGAACTCCTTTAGAATGATTTTCATTAATAGCATAATACGATATGTTCATGGCTTTGGCTTTTATGGACTCCAACCTCATTTCGTTTTTAGTCCACTCTTGAGATGGTTTAGGAACCTTCACACCATAAATCATCTTGGTGGGTGGGGACTACCCATTTTCAATTAAATACCAAGGATCAAAGTCAATAATCTTCATAAAAACTTTGAAGAAAAATTTTCAAATATTGAAATTATTTCCATTAAAATATGGGGGGGGGGGGGGGGAGGGGGGGTGAGAAATATATTGGCCCTCTCAAAAATAATTAAAAAAAATATCAATAGTTGTTATAAGGAGAATAGATAAAATACTTGAGGACGTTAGTCCTCAAGCACAAGTACGAGACTCTGATACCAATTGAAGGCCCAAATGAAAAGCTAAGTGGAGGTTGTGGGATCAATTTTTGTAGCTCTAGAGTGGTGGAGACCTCAAGGAGAAACCTCAATGCAAAAATTAAAATGTGTTCATTTAAAGTACGCTATAAGGTATTGTAAGAATATTGACTTCCAACTAGTGCAACCACTGATTATTAGTTACTCTAACAATTGTTAAAAACTTTCTAAAACAAGAAACATAGCTAATAAAATAGAGATACAAAAAGAAGAAAACAAAAAAAAAAGCATCATTTGATGAATTTTGAGAAATGGTACACATCACTTCACAATGAATTTCGACATGGAATTATAGAAAACATAAGAAGAAGTTTTGATGTGTGCCACCATCTTGCTCCCTTGTACTAGACCATACAAAGTCTGACTCAACTGAATGTTTCATTTGTAGCATCACCAATAGCTTATGGGGTTGGGTGTAGTTTTGAAGTGTTGGCAATTAATTCTTTTGATTTAGTAGCATCACCAACTGCTTATGGGGCTAGGGTGTAGCTTTGAAGTGTGGTCATTAGCCTTGGGTGCTAGCATTTAACTTCTTTTGATGGCATTGCTAATTTCTTATTAGGTTTAGCTTTAAAGGGATCATCATCAATGTCTTTAGGGGAGGATGGATTAATCCTGGAGGGTGCATCATCGATTGCTTCTTTGATTGGCCTGAGGAGTGCTTCATCAACAACTTTTGAGTTTGAAAGGTGCATCACCAATGGCTTCTAGGGTCAACTAGCTCAAGGGGCTTTGAGTGTGATGTCAATTTATTTAGCCAAGATGCTCTTGCAGATTGATTGAGTGGGCACTAGTGTACCTTTTATCTAGATTTGATTTGAAAGAATGTCCGTGACCATGACTTATGCTAATCATCTTTAAGGTGGTGATTAATGGCCTATTTTGGCTTATTGTCGATTAAAGTTGAGGTTTTATCAATGGCCTTGGGCTTATTATCGAGTGACCTTGCTTGGATGAAGCATTTCGGCTGACTGACTAAGTGAGTGTGAGCCTACCTTTGTCCAGGTTTGATTTAAAAGAATGATCAGCAGCTTTAGCTTATGCTGCTTATCTTTGATTTGCTTATCAATGATCTATATTGGCTTATTATCGATTAAATTTAAGGTATTGTTGAAGAGCTTGGGCTAGTTATGGAGTGAGCTTGTTTGAATGAAGCATTCTAGTTGACTGAGTAAGCGAATGTGAGCCTACCATTATCCACATTTGATTTGAAATAATGATCAGTGGCCTTCACTTATGCTAATGATCTTTGATTTAGTGATCAACAGCCTGTGTTGACTTGTTATCAATTGAATTTGAAGTTCTATCAATGATCTTGGGCTTATTGTTGAGTGACCTTTTTGGGGGCAAAGTAGTTGACTGATTGAGAGAGTGTGAGCCTACCTTTGTCTAGATTTGATTTGAAAGAATGATAAGTAGCCTTCGCTTATGCTAATCATCTTTGATTTGGTGATTCGTGACCTATTTTGGCTTGTTGTTGATTGAATTTGAGGTTTTGTCAAAGGCATGAGGCTCATTGTTGACTGACCTTGTATCGATATTGTATTCTAGCTGATCAATTGAGCAACTGTAGGCCTACTTTTTGCTTAAATTTGATTTGAAAGAA
Source organism: Trichopus zeylanicus subsp. travancoricus (assembly GCA_005019695.1). NCBI lineage: Eukaryota > Viridiplantae > Streptophyta > Magnoliopsida > Dioscoreales > Dioscoreaceae > Trichopus > Trichopus zeylanicus. The sequence goes on from RXID01014425.1 coordinate 467,904, forward strand.
TGATCAGTGACCTTGGCTTATACTAATTATCATTGATTTAGTGATCAATAGCCTATGCTGGCTTGCTGTCAATTGAGTATAAGGTGCTGCTAATGGCTTTGATGGCATACTAAATGGGATATTGTTGATCCTTGTTCAACTCTATTCAAACTAGTGTTAGTTTGGGTTAGGATGATGACCTTACCGATTGTTCCTGGGGCTAGGCATAGCCTTGGAGTGTTGCCAAAGGCCTTCATAGCACATTCAGTGGGACTCAATTTGACTCAATTTAGTTCTATTTGAACTAGTTTTGGTTTGCATTAGGATGATAACATCACCCATTGTTCATAGCCTTGGAATATTGCCAAAAGTTTAACACACCCAGTAGGACTTAGTTTGACCCATTTAGTTCTATTTGAACTAATTCTACTTTAGATTTGAGTTTAGTTTGGATTCATGTCATTGATTCAAGTCTGGATTGATTCAATTTGTTGTTCAAAACTTGATTGGATTGCAAGTCACTTACTTCCTCTTGAAAGATAATGATATGATCTGATTTCCTCTTTTTAGAACTTTTAGTGATTGGGTTCACACTAATGCTTTATAGCATTAGCAAGGGGGACCATGTGACATATCCATCCCGAAAATCACTACTCGTATTAATGGTGAATGTTCCATTTGTAATAACGAATTTAATTCACTAAGCTTGGCATTGATTATTAGAAGAACATTTGTCAAATACTGATTGTTGATTCTAGTAGGAGCATTGGTAATTTTGATCCAAGTTTGATTTGATCTAGTTTAATGTTAAGAATTTGATTTTAGCTCAAGTCTTATTCATCCAATTCGGATAAAATTTGACCTTGTGTTGGACTCTTATTAGGCTTAGGTTTGCATCTTAATGGACTTTGGTTCAAGTTCAAGTCAACTTAGTTTCAGCTTGATTTTAGCTCAAGCTTGGCCTAATTTTGATTTTGACTTTGGATTCGATTTAACCAGCTTGGCTTTCAATTTAAACTTGATTTAACCTAATTAGGCTTTGATTTGAATTGGATTTGATTTGATTTGACTTGATTTTCAATTAACCCAACTCAAACCCAATTAACGTTGAGTCTAAGCTAGTTCAGTTTAGACTAACACAGTTTGGATTTTAGGTCTAGTTCAATTTGAGTTTTAGCACATCTATTTGATGAATTTAGCTCAGTTTGGTGGTCCATTTAAGTGAATTTAGTGTTGCTCATTTATTCTAGTTAAGTCCAATGTAATTGAGTTACTTCATGTTGATTAATTTGATTCAAGAAACCTTGGGCTGTGATATTAACTTTGAGCAAGCCTATGGGCTAGCTTAGATGAGTAAGCCTGAGGGCTAGTTTGGATGAGCAAGCTCGAGATAGGCTTGGTGCACAAGCTTGAGAGTTGGCTTAGAGGTGCAAGTTTGAGGGTTAGCTTAAGTAGCAAGCTCGAAAGCAAACTTAGAGGTGTGAGCTTGAGAGCTGGCTGAGTGTGAGCCCAGAGGTTGGCTTGAGTGTGAGCATAAAGGATGGCTGAGTGTGCTCCCAAAGACTGATTTGAGTGTAAGCTCGAAGGTTGACTAAGTACGAACCCAAAGGTTAGACTAGACATGAGCCTGAAGGCTAGCTTAAGTATGAGCTTGAAGGTTGGCTGAGTGCAAGCCCAAAGGCTAGCTGAGTATTTGCTAAAAAACCAAATAAACGCAAGCTCGAAGGTTGGCTAAGTGTGAGCTAGAAGGTTTGCTTGGATGCATGCTCGAAAGCTAGCCGAGTTCAATCCTAAAGGCTAGCTAAGTGTGAGCACAAAGGCTAACTAAGTGCAAACCCAAAAGCTAGCTTAGATGCGAGTCCGAAAGTTGGCTAAGTGTGAACCCAAAGGCTGACATGAGTCTGAGCCTAAAGGCTAGCTTGGATGTGACCTAGAAGGCTGACTGAGTATAAGCCCAAAGGCTAGTTTGAATGTGAGCCAGAAGGCTAACTTGGATGTGAGCCTAAAGACTAGCTAAGTGTGAGCTCAAAGAATGACTTGGATGCAAGCCTAAAGGCTGGTTAAGTGCAAGCCTGAAGACTAGTTGAGTGAGAGCTCAATAGTCGGCTTGGATATGAGCTTGAAGGCTAGCTATGTGCGAGATAAACAGCTGGTTGATTGAAGCCTGAAGGTGGATTGAGTGTGAGCCCAAATATTTAATTGGATGTGAGCCCAAAGGTTGGCTAAGTTCGAGCTCAAAGGCATGATTAGATGTGAGCTTGAAGGCTAGTTTATTTTGAGCCCAAAGGCTGGCTAAGTGTGAGCCCAAATTCTAGCTGAGTATAAGCCAAAAGGTTAGCTTGGATGCAAGCCTCAATGATAGCTGAGTATGATCCTGAAGGCTAGCTAAGTGTGAACCCGAAGGCTAGTTTGGATACAAGCTGAAAACCTAGTTGAGTGCGAGCTCGAAGGCTAGCTAAGTGCGAGCTTAAGAGTTAGCTTGGATGCAAGCTTGAAGGTTAGTTAAGTGCAAGCCCAAAGGCTGACTTGGATGCAAGTCTAAAGGCTAGTTGAGTGTGAGTTAGAAGGCTAGCTAAGTGTGAGCTAGTAGGCTAACTTGGATGCAAGGGAAATGCTAGCTGAGCACGAGTCCAAAGGCTCCCATAAGTGTAAGAATGAAGGCTAGCTTAAATGTGAGCCCAAAGGTTGGCTTGGGCATGAGTCCGAAGGCTAGTTGAGTGTGAGCTAAAAGGTAGGTTGAGTGTAAGTCAAAAGGGTGGTTTGGATGCAAGGTTGAAGGCTATCTTGGATGCAAGCTTGAAGGCTGGATGAGTGTGAGCCCAAAGGCTGGTTGAGTGTAAGCCTAAAGGCTAGCTTGGATGTGACCCTAAAGGCTAGCTTGGTTTAGGCAGACCTAAGGGCTGACCTAGATTTGGTGAGACTGAAGGCTTGTTTGAATGCACAAAGTGGTAGGTGGCCATGATGGTGATGGAGGCCTATTGATGCATAAAGCTCTAGATGACCGTGGTGGTGATGGAACTAGTCGATGCGCAAAGGACAATGGGTGGTGGTAGTGTTGATAAAGTTTCATTGATGTAATAAAGACCATGGGTGTCCATGGTGGTGATGGTGTAGAAATCTTGGCAAAAGAGCTTCTTTTTTTCCTTCTCTATTTCTTTCCTTCTTCTTCCTTAGGCATGTGCCCTCTTCTTCTCACCTGATTGGAGCCCTTGACTTCATCTCCTTGAATTTAGGCCATATCTAGCCGGACTCAACCTTACTCAATGGCAGGCAGCCATAAAAGGTGGCCATGATTTGGTTGCTAGATACGGTGAGGCTCGATGTAGCGCTAGTTGCTGGGAGGAAAGTAGCTAAGGGTGGCTATGACAGAGGTAGGAGTGGCACAAGGCTAGTGGGCAGCAAGGGCGAAGAGCAGGCTAGCTGATATGGTGAAGATCGGCTGATAGGTGCATGTGTAAGGTACTGGTGGTTGTGCACGGGTGAAGTAGGCCTGGTCATGCAGGTGGTGGAGTAGGTCTAAGGCAGTAGCAAGAGCTACTGGTGGACACATAGGGGTGAAGCCATCCTAGTCGTGTAGGCGACAGAGCAAGTTTGAGGCAGTGGCGGGAGATGCTAGTGGTTGCATAGGGGCGAAGAGGAGTGGGTCCGAGGCAGTGGCATGAGTTTGTGTTAGGTTCCAATGAGACATTCTCAAGGAGGCTAGGTTGTTTCCCATAGATAGCCAAGGAACAAGATGGTGGCAATGAGCATGGAGGAAGCCCTTCAAGGCACAAAAGAAAATGCAGAAATCAAGGAAAAGAAGATAAGAATCTCACTTTCTCACCATTCTCCATCTTCTTTTCTCCATGATGGCTTGCAAATCCTTCTCCCCATTTTATTTTTTTACTTGCAGCCTCTCCATCAATTTATAGGCCTCAAGAATATTTGGGATCAAATATTTGATTGGATTGATTTTGGAATGTTTGTGGGATTATGGTTTGTGATATAATATATTCTCATATTTTGTGAATAATATGTAATCCATTAATTACATTTGTTTCACTGATGAAGAGATTTTAGATGTTGAATTTTTAGGACAATATTTACAAATTTTCCAAAAATATTTGGGCCCAAATGTAATTTTGTAACTTTCAAGGGTCTTTGTACAAAAAGGATATGTTTATAAAATTTTAAAAATTTTACGATCCTTTTTGTAAGAAAATTCCAGATGTAATTTATTTATAAAATTTATTTGACTGAGTGACCTAACTGTAATTTTTATTGAATTAGGTTTTTTTATAAAATTAGCAGTGAGGACTTTTTTTGTAAAATTTAAAGCACCAAGGGCTAATTAATAAGTTTTTATATTTTAGGACTTATTTGTAAACCCCAAAATTTAAGGCCCTATATGTAAATTGTGAATTTGGATTAAGCCCAAATCTTATTTTTGTACCTGATTGAAACTTAGGTGGAATCCAACTTAAGGTTTCATCTTTGAATTTGGCTCTCATAAAAAGTCATAGTAGAATTACAAACTCTGCTTAAAGAAATGCCCCCTTCACATCAAATTCATGAACATGAAGGGAATGGATGTGAAAAGAAGAGTGATCATTTTTTTTCTCATCATTGCTTTCCCAAGTGTTTGACAAGTGAGGTTCTTTCCTTCCTTTCTTGTTGCATTGCGATTGCTTCCTCTCTCTTCTTTCACTTGTTTGCCTCTTTTCCTTTAAAGGCATCATGGAACCTTTTATGTTTGAGAAAATTTAAAATGGAAACATAGACAGCTTAACTTTATGACACATTCTTCCAATCTTGGGAATTAATGCTAAAGCGATCATTGTGTACTGATCTTAGGAGCATAAAAAATGAGTATAGTTTGATAACTACCATCCTTTTGTGCGCTTTTCCATAGAAGGGATGCCAAGTGATGCCGAAGCGGGTGAGCCTTTCATATTGGAACCTATTGTTAGGCAACAAGAGTCTTCAGAGACCTTGGGGTTTCATATCTTGAATGGCCTTTCTCAGTTTGGAGATGATCCTTCCCACTTGTCAAAGTGGCGCTAGTCTTACAAAATTACTCAGAGTGGGTTGACAATGTGGTGTCTCAATTCTCTACCCAACATGCTAGCCTTGGCATCTTGGAAGGAGTCATAATATCCAAGGGGCAGTATACAAGGGATTCTGCGCATTGTAATTGAAATATGAAATCATGCTATAAACACCTTTCACACTCCATATAGACTCCATATAGTAAGATCAGTATCTCTTTATGGAATATAAATTGGCTAGGTGGGAGTCCCATCCTCGGAGGATTTTATGATGAATACATCCTCATTGATCACCATGTGAGCCTTGATTTCAATTACACCATGTATGATCTCCTCAAAGTTTAGAGTGGATGTTAGTGAATTTCCCAAATAACTAGAATAGGGTGTATTTTAACTATTGGATCGAGCTTTTCTATGAGAGAAATATGATGTGCGAGCTAACTAGAATTGACTATATTATGAAAAGATACAAGAGACATCCTCCCAGAATTAGGCCTCAAAATCTATTTCACTGCCTTTATCAGCTTATGGCTTTGCCACTTCATGATGCTACATAGCAGGCAATACATTCATCCAGAGATGTTCACAATGGCCAATACAATGGTGCACAAACTGTTGAGTTTTAGATGTCTTGAACTCTAATTAGAGTTTGAGTTAAAGTAGGAATCCAAAGTTGGATTTAGATTTATATTATTAGGAGTTGTAATTGTGTAAAACTCAGGCCCAATAAGAGTCTATAAATATACTATAATATATAGCACTTATGTGTGCGTAGTATTGAGATTGAACTAGAGAGTAAGAGAGAGAGGAATAGAGAGAATAGAGAGAAGAGAAAGAGAGAGAGTGTTGGCTCTCGTGTGTGGGTCTTTCTAGTGCTTCTCGGTGGTCTCTCGTGGTGGTTCCTCGTGGTACTCTCTTGGAGATTCTCTCTTAAGGTGGAGGCGTTGCCGAGGCTTGGAGAAAGAGTTTAGTTGAGTAAGAAAGAGTGAAGTCCTTCTTGTAAACTCTTGTAAAAGCCTTTATCTATTGATAGTGGATCTCCCGTTGTCTTATCTTGTTATTTCCTTTTATCTTGTATTACTTCTCGTTTCTTGTGTTGTTTGAGAATAAGGTGATCCGTGAAACTTCCGCTGCGAATCCCAACAATTGGCATCAGAGCCTAGAAGCAAACAACCAAGATGGCAAAGTCCTTACTCGAGGTGGAGAAGTTTGACGGCAAGATAAATTTTGCCTAATGGCAAAAGAAGATGAAGGCGGTTCTTACTTTTCAAGGTCTACAAAAGACGTTAGAGGGAAAAGAAAAGAAGCCGGTCAAGATAAGCAATGAAGACTGGGAGGAGATAGATCAAAAGGCATTGAATTTAATTATTCTAAGCCTGACTGATGAGGTTTTGTACAATGTCATTGACGAAGAGACGACGATGGACATCTGGACAAAACTCGAGAAGTTGTACATGTCAAAAAGCCTCACGAACAAGTTCTATCTGAAACAACAGTTGTACGGACTGCGTATGAGCGAAGGTACAACTATATTACATCACCTAAATGCTTTCAATAAGATTATCAATGATTTGCTGAAAGTTGATGTGAAGTTTGAAGAGGACGATAAGGCGCTGATTCTCCTGATGTCTCTTCCTGCTTCGTATGATCATATTGTGACCACAATTCTTTATGGTAAAGAAACTCTTAAGATGGAAGATGTGACAACTAGTCTTCTTTCTAATGAGAGAAGGAGAAACTCCAACATTAATATGGAGTTTGGTGAAGGATTGGTGACTCACGAAAGAGGAAGATTAAGAGAGCGTGGAGAAGGCAAACAACGGTCCAAATCAAAATTGAAGGCGAAAGTACAATGCTATTCATGTAAGAAGTATGGCCATATTAGACGGTATTGCCCTGAACGTGGGAAGATAGAGTCCTCCAATACGGCGACGGCAATAGTGGATGATACTTCTGATAATAGTGCAGATGGAGATGTTCTTGCAGTATTCGCAGAAATCGACACTTCTGGTAAGTGGATTTTAGATTCTGGTAGTTCTTATCATATTTACTCCAGAAAGGATTGGTTTACTTCTTATGAGGAGAATAAGAAGAAAAGTACTGTTTGGTTGGGCGATAATTCAGCCTGTGAGATCGCCGGTGTGGGAACAGTTAAAATCCAGATGTTTGATGGAGCGATTCGAACTCTTACTGGGGTGAGGCATGTCCCCAAGATGTGAAGGAATCTAATTTCACTTGGTGTACTGGACTCAAAAGGCTGTAATTATTCAGCAAGAGATGGAGTCATGAAGGTGACACGTGGTATTAGAATCCTGATGAAAGGTGAGAAGTGTGACAATGTTTATCGATTGATAGGGAACACCATTGCGAGTGGAGTTCCGATGGCTACAGTAGTGAAGAGGAAGCACGATACTCGGAGTAATTTGATGTCTCCTCAAATTACTTTTACTACAACAGCAGACATAGGTCATCCGAAAAGCTTCCAAAAGTACAAAACTGTAGACATGAAGAACAAATTCGAGGTTGACTCGAGTTCACATCTTGAAATTAGCTGAATTAGCTAGTAGCCCAAGGGCAGGGGGGATGAGAGATGACGGCTGACGATTCGTGATGATGGCACGCCCAAGTTCAAGCCAAGGTGGAGATTGTTGAGTTTTAGATGTCTTGAACTCTAATTAGAGTTTGAGTTAAAGTAGGAATCCAAAGTTGGATTTAGATTTATATTATTAGGAGTTGTAATTGTGTAAAACTCAGGCCCAATAAGAGTATATAAATATACTATAATATATAGTACTTATGTGTGGAGTAGTATTGAGATTGAACTAGAGAGAAATAGAGAGAGAGGAATAGAGAGAATAGAGAGAAGAGAAAGAGAGAGTGTGTTGGCTCTCGTGTGTGGGTCTTTCTAGTACTTCTCGGTGGTCTCTCGTGGTGGTTCCTCGTGGTACTCTCTTGGAGATTCTCTCTGAAGGTGGAGGCGTTGCCGAGGCTTGGAGAAAGAGTTTAGTTGAGTAAGAAAGAGTGAAGTCTTTCTTGTAAACTCTTGTAAAAGCCTTTATCTATTGATAGTGGATCTCCCGTTGTCTTATCTTGTTATTTCCTTTTATCTTGTATTACTTCTCGTTTCTTGTGTTGTTTGAGAATAAGGTGATCCGTGAAACTTCCACTGTGAATCCCAACAATAAACAAGAGTTGCTTTGGCTCTTGTGATACTAGGTTCGATATATGCCAGTTTTAAAGCGATGGTGGATTGCTCTACAAGACCAATGATTATTTGGTTTGGTTCCCCATCACTTTCTTTATGCTTGAATTTATCCACACTTTAAGAGGACATAAACTGAGTTGGAGTCTAGTTATTTGAGATAAATTTTATCACAATCAAATTTGATTAAAATATGATCAAAATTAAACTTATATGCCACTAAATTATGACTCAAGTGTGGGTCTCAATTGAATCTAAAATATGATTAAATTTGACTAAAAATTCAGCTCAATTCAAACTTAAGTTCTTAAAAACTTTAGATTCAAACTAAAGTAGACTAAGTGAGGCAGATATGGAGACCAAAATTGGGCTAAAAAATTTATCTAAAATTTGGGTTAAAATAAAAAAATATAAGTATTTTACAAATAGTTTCTTAAATAAAAAATTCTTATAATAAGTTCTTTCGCCGGATTTTTCTTATGAATACGTCCTTGGGATTGAAATCTTATGAAAAATCCAATAAAACACTCAAAATATAAATATGTCCCTATAAAATTTAGGGTTTACGAATAAACCCCTTAAATAGTTTTCTTTTCACCAAATAAACAGCTAAAATTCTAACTTTTCATGAATAATTCTCTCAAAAATTTTTATTTACAAGTAAATCTAAATTTTTTTAGAAAAGATCTTGAAAGTTTTAAAATTTTATAAATAAGTTTTTTTTACAAAAAGGTTTCTAAAATTTATAAAATTATAATTTAGTCTAATTTTTTCAAAAAATTTGTAAATAACTCTCTTATAAATTCAATCGCCAGAAGTGCTATATTTTTTGAAATTTCTCATATGCAATCTTATCCAATCTCAAAAGAAAGTTATCCAATAAATTACATCCATACACAAATTTAAATCAAACAAAAGTCATTATCCATATCCATAACTTGAATTTTCGATCAAAGATTAATTTAAATAGTCTTGATGTCTATAAAGCTCGAGATTCTTTATATAAGGGATGGAGCAACAAAGGGAGGAGAAGCTAAAGAGGGGCAAGAAGAAAAACTTGAAGATCACAGAGGTATGGAAACTTATCTTGGGTATTTGCTTCTTTTGTTTTTTGTATGTTTCTTTGCTTCGCTCCTCTTCCATGATACAGGACCATTAATTGCTCCACACTGCCAAGTAGCTATAACACCGGCAACTCCTCCGTTTGCAAGCCTGCACTGCTTCACCATCCCTTTGGCCTTCACTGCACCATGCAGCAACTGCTTGAGCCACCGACTAGCGCTCCCTACATGATCCACTAGAGTCCCCTTCTCCGGCTTGCAACCCCCTCCATCGCGGAACCTAAGACCCGTTGCTCGGAGACCAGCCAAGCCGCCACCAGCCACTCGTCCGCATTCGTTAGCTGCCCCTGTCACCGCCTTTGGCCATCTCCTGCCGGCTGGCCTACACTCCGTGACTGCCTGCCATTGCTCCAGCGCACCAATGGGCTCCAGTCCGCCGCCCTCCATCTTGTAGCTGAGTTCCTCCACCCAACCATCCTCTTCTTGATGACTAGCACCTCTCCGCCCTAGCACCCACTTGTGAAGATGACCCCGTACCTGCCTTCGGAGCTCTTCGCACCACATCCTCAACTCACATCGACCGAGCTCCACCTTACTTCCCATATGCCGTCGCCTCTTGCTCACCTCTAGCAGCACCCAGTGCTGCCTCCAGCAGGCATTTTCACCCATCTCTCACCACCCGTGGTCCGATTAGGTCACCAGCTCAAAGAAGGGGAAGGAGATGTTGCCATCTGGTCACTACAAGAGGCCGGCTAGGTCCAGCCATGGGCTGCTCATGTGGGTTGAAAGGAGAAAAAAATGGTAGAGAAGAGAAGTTTGAGGAAGAAGATGAAGTGAAACAAATATATAAAAAGAAAAGGGTGTTGTGGTGTTCTGCAGTAGGGAATAAGAAAAATTTTGGAAGAATAATATAAGAAAAATATAAAAAAGAAGGGAAGCTAGTTCTAGGGAGTACAAAAAAATATATATATATAAAATCAAGGTTTGCTCCAGCTCAAGTGGAAACGAAAGGCAGGGGTTTGGAGAGGAAGATGAGTGAAAAGAAAGATAAAAAGTAAAAAAAAAGAGAGAAAAGTATGTTGGAAAAAAAAGGGAAAAATTTGGTCCAAAAAAGAGAAGAGGAAGAGAAGTTGAGTTGCCTAAAATAATAATAATAAAAATAAAATAAAAAAATTTAGAAAAGGGTAGAAGGCAGGCATCAGAGGTGAATCAGAGGAGAAGATTATGAGGAAGGAGGAACTAGTTCGCCCTCATGCTCACAACAGCCCATGGCTTTGCTTGTCTCCGCCACATCCACACCTATGTGATTGTTATTCTTATCCTCATGCCCACCCACAATTTTACACATTCACAAGTTAGCCTTTAGGCTTATCAAAACTAAATCAGCCTTTGGATTTGCTAAAATTCAGGCAATCTTGTAGGCCTGCTGAAACTATAGGCTAGTATTTGGGCTTACCAAAATTATAGGCTAGCCTTTAGGTCCACCCAAACCCAAGTTAGCCTTTAGACCCACTAAAACTAGGTTAGCCTTCGAGCCTGCCAAAATCAGGCTCTCTTTGGGCCTATCAAAATCAAGCTAGTCTTCAGGCTCGACAAAACCCACGCAAGCTTTCAGGACTGCCAAAACCCAAGTCAGCTTTCGTGCCTATCAAAACTATAGCTTAGTCTTTGGGCACACCCAAACTATATGCCAATCTTCGAATCTGCTGAAATTATAGGCTAGTATTTGTGTCTGCTAAAATTATAGACCAGCCTTCAAGCTTGCCAACATTATAGGTCAGCCTTCAAGTCCTTCAAAACCTAAGCCAACATTTGGGCTCACCGCAATTAGGCTACCCTTTGGTTTTGTTAAAATTAGGTTAGCCTTTGAGCCTGTCAAAATTAGGCCATCCCTCAGGTTTACACATCTACACAAGTTTTCAAGTTTGCTCATCTCAGCTAGCTTTTGGGCTTGCACATCTAAGACCAACTGCAGCCTCGCTCAAAGTTATCATGATAGGTCAAGGACTCTCGAATCAAACTGATTGACATGAGGCAACTCAATCAAATTGTACTCAGCTAGAACGAGTAAGTAGAACTAAATTGACTCAGAGGGACCACCAATTGGATCTAAAATTAATCAAATTGAATTGGACATAAAATCCAAATTGAGTTAGTATCAATGAAATTAGCTTAGACCTAACTAGTCTAATTGGGTTCAAATCAAGTCAATTTGAGATCAAGTCAAGTTTTGATCAAATCTTATTTGGGTCGAACTAAGTTCGAATCAAACCCTAATTAGATTAAATCAAGTTCAAACTGAAGACTAATTGGGTGAAATCAAATTCAAAGTCAAACCATAATGAGGCTGATCCTAAACTAAAACCTAGTTGAACCTTAATCAACTGGAACTTGAACCAAAGTCTATTAAGATACAAACCCAAACTTGATAAGAGTTTAACACAAGATCAAATTTGATCCAAATCAAATGAATTTGACTCGAGCCAAAATCGAGTTTTGAATATTGAACTGAATCAAATCAAACTCAAACCGAAATCAATGTTGCTCCTACTAGAATCAATGATTTGTATTTGATAAATGTTCTTCTAAAAATAAATGTCAAGGTTGGTGAATTGAATTCATTATTGCAAATTGAATATTCACTGTTAATGCCAATAGTGATTTTGGGAATGAATATTTCACATAGTTCCCCAAGTTATGTTATAAAGCATCAGTGTAAACCTAATCACCAAAGGTTCTAGAAAGAAAAAAATTGGAACATACCGTTATACCTTAGAAAGGGGTTAGTGAATCACAATTAAATCTGATTCTAAATATTGAATTGAATCAAATAAACTAAATAAAGTTAAATTCAAATCAAGATCAAGTTGTGAATATCGAATTGAATCAAGTCAGACTTAAAATAAACCAAGTTTGAATTTCAAATCAAAGTGAACTAAGGCATGCTTAAACTCGGTTAATCAGTCAACCATAATGCCTTGTTTAATAAAGATAAGCTAACCCAAAGGTATTGACAATGCTTCAAATCAATCAAACTAAGATAGACGTGAACTTGCTTAGTTGGTCAGCCATGACGCTTTGTTCAAACAAAGTCAACCAACAACAAACTCATGGTCGTTGGCCACACTTTGAAAGTAGTCAATACCAGAAGCCATTGACGATTCATCTTCCAAGCTAAGCCAACCCAAAAGTAGTGACAATGCTTCAAATCAAACTAAATCAAGATAGGCTTGAACTTGCTCAGTTAGTTAGCTATAACATCTTGTTTAAAAGAAGTCAACAGATAACATACTCAAAGTTGTCACCCACACTTCAAAGGTATACCCGACCCCATACATTGGTTACACTACCAAGTCAAAGAAGTTAATTGCCTACACGCTTAAAACTATTGACCACACTTCAAAGGTATACCCAGCTCCATATGTTGTTGATGCTACCAAATCCAAGAAGTTAATTACCAAATACTCAGAGCTATTGGTCACATTTCAAAGCTAAATCCAATCCCATGTATTGGTGATGCTACCATTAATTGCCAACATGCTCAAAACCATTGGTCATACTTTGAAACTAGTCAACCCTAGAAGCCATTGATGATGCACCTTTCAAGTTAAACCAACCAAAAGCATTGGCAATGCCCCAAATTTAATCGACAATTTGCCTAAGAGGCCATCGATTATCAAATCAAACTAAACTAAGGTAGGCTTGAACTTGTTTAGTTAGTTAGCCAGATGCCTTGTTCAAACAAGGTGATCTCATATGCTTTATTGGTTATGAAAATACTTCAAACCATAAAGTTATCACTTGTGTCTTATTTGCTATAAAAGCACTTGAGAAAAAACATAGAAGTTATAGCATATACCTTATTGGTTATGAAAACACTTCAAACTATGAATTTATCACCCACTTTATTCACTAACAGAAATATTTCAAATCATGAAACTAACATCAAAGCTATTAGACACACTTTAGGCTAATCCCGATAAGCCATTGGCAATGCCATCTAATGAAGTTACCACCAAAGCTCAAAGTTCTTGGAAATACTTCAAACTTCTCTTATCATCTTCAATGTCCTGTTGGATGACACTGTTAAACATTAACATCTACCAAGGATCAAATCAAGACCAAACTGAACTGGGTTAGCATAGTCTAGCACGCAGGAGCGAAGTAGTAGCAAACATCGAGCTCTTCCCATTCCCTTCCTTATTTTATATCATTTATGCATTTAAATCCATGAAAATATAAAGTGAGGGTATGTCTTTGCTTAAGCCATGTAACTTTTTTTTCAAATCAATCAAATTATCCTTTCTTCTTTTCCTTTGTGTCTCTATCTATATTAGCTATATTTCTTACTTTAGGAGGTTCCTGATGATTAATGAGTAGTTAACAATAGAGGCTTGTGCCTGTTGAAAGTTATATTCCCACAATACCTAATTGTGTATTCAAACCACCACATTTTTTTGATTTATTATTTTGGGATTACTCCTCAAGGTCTTTGCTATCCCAGGTGATTAATTTTGATCCCATAAATTTTGGCACACCCAATGGTATTTGACTTCTCCTTCAAGTAGAGAAACTTAGTTAAAATGGGCCCATGTTAGAAGAAGAAAAGTTGAAAGATGACGATTGATTAAGGAAAAGGCAAATGGGATCATCAAGTGATCCACCTGCCCAATCTATATTATCATCCTCGATGAAGAGTCTACAGTATGCTTCGCCGAACAACAGTTATCCCAGGGGCAGCTAGAGTACACATAAGCATGGATCAACTCTTCAACTCCCATCTGGGGGGAAACTCCCATTTAGAGGGCAAAGACATTCTATGTAGGAGGCAACTCCCATTCAAGGGTAAAGACCTCCCTTCCAAGGAGAAAGGGCTAAATCCATTTAAAGGGGATAAGTCGAAATGCCATTATACTAAACCTCAATGACAAAAAAACAATCATTGTGGAGGAAATTGAAGCTCATATCAGCCATCAGGCTATATCCAACTCCATCCAATTCATTCTTAGTACTTTTGTTTTCACAAAAGTATCACTAATCCTAGCATTACTAGTACTACCATTGATCCAATCACTACTCCACTTATCTAGTACTCAAATGGTTGCATGAACTTCGAAACCAAAAAATAAAAAAAATTGTCTAGCTTATGACAGAACGTCTAGTCAAATCAAATTGATTAGTCAAGTATGCATTCCATACTTCTCAATGCAAAGCATTAAAAAAAGAATAAATAAATATAAATAATTTCATTTTAATATTCAGGTGAAATACCTTCTATCTTAAAGACAAGGTCTCTAAAAATGAAAGAGTAATGAAGTCAAGGATGATTGATGATCAAACATGGTGGAATTGGAATCCCAACACCAACCCCACCTACCGACCCCCTATGTTAACTTCAAGAATGCAAGCTTGGAAATATGCTGACCAATATGTAAGTAGCTAGAATCCTATTAGGAAAGTTTCTTCAAAGATAAGAGTACAATAATTTAAAGATAACCACTTAGGAATTTCCTCCTAGAGGCAATAGATCACCCCTCTAGAAAAAGCAAGAAAAAAAAACAAAACAACATCCTAAACAGATAAATCTCATGTGGAAAACCAAACCAAGAAAGGCAAACTCAAAGAATAAGTACTGATTGGTATCTATAAGCCCTCAAACCTGAGATCCTCAAAAGAGGAATGAGATTGCTAAAAAAAGCAAGCAAAGAAAAAAATGAAATAAAAAATATAAAGGAGAAGAAAATTAAATCCTATGCTGGGATTAGGGGGACTAACCCAGTCTTATCTTGGTATATTATCGACTAAGAAGGACCACCCAAAGAGTAAGTACTTGCTAGCATCTGTGAGTATGTAAATCTTAGAAATTGAGGCTAATAAACATTTGAGATTAAAGCCAAAATTAAAGAAGTAACTAACCAATAGGAACATGGTGAAAATAATGAAGTTACCAAAAAAAGGTTTCTAAAGGAAATCTTATACTAGGGAAAAGGTGTAAGGGAGGTCAATTGGTGACCTACCACCTTTTGAGACAAAAATTATCCTCAAACTTCAATAGATCTAACCAAGTAGGAGGTCCTAATCAAAGTTGAAATGATACATCACCTATCAATCAAAATATTTTTGAAATAATAAATCTATAGAATTTTTTTCCTTCCAAAAAATATAAGTACAAACACTATACACTGCATAATTCACCTCTTCCAGCATAAAACAAAAGAGAGAGAATATCACTTTATTAGGTTACTTTCCTTGAAGATCATGCGCCAATCTAGCATTCTAGAAGATGAATCATCAGCTTGAAGTACTATAGTTTCACAGGCATTAACCAAAGCATCTACGTACAGAGTTAGCTACTACAGTATGTTCTCCTCCAACATGCCAATATGGCATTGTAGGAGATAAGTCTTATGAAAATAGCAACTACTTGCTTTATTCTTTGCCCTACCAAGATGTGGTATGAACAACAAGGTAAAGAAGCCTCAAGCTAGCACTCAAAATAGCCCTCCAAGCAATCAAAGTTAAATCGCTTAGTAACTAGTCAAGACATCAATCTAAAGTAATCAAGACTAATGGTAGATCTTTCCCCTTGGCCTCTGATTTTCGGGCCACTCCAACACAGGTCAGGATCACTACCCCCAACTATTGTTAAGTAGCAGCCTTTTCATTATGGATACAAGACTCTAGCCCTCTCGTAAAGGAAAAATGGAACTCCTTTTGATCAAAATATAATGTTTTCCTCAACAACAAGCACCACATTCCTTTGCTATTCTATGCAATGAAGAAAATGGGAAATGCTCATATCTAAAGCATATGATTATATACAATAACTCTCTTCAAAAAATATATGATGATGTTAGGGGTCATATTGCCTAAGCATCCATCGTGAATACTCAATCAAATATTAAACCATCCTCTCATAAAAGAAGATAGTAAGGGTAAAGTCATGTCCTCTCTCATTCAAATGCTTAAGAAAAAGCATGACACTAAAGCATTTGGAGTGGATGCCCAACCTACTAAGCTAACACCAACTAATATTTTCATTTCCCACCATCAAAAGATTATGGAGAAGAAGATCAAGACTTTCTCATCAAATACTCACAAAGGGAACATATAGCTGAGACTTCAAAAATACAGAAAAAGGTGACCAGGGGCTCTTTCCTCACCCGAAAATACTGGGGCAAGTAAAGTTCTCTCTCTTAATGTTTAAGAGACATCTATCTCATTATGGCATTCAAAGGAAACTAACACATATGATGTTTCCTATTACTTTTATAATTAATGTATCAAGTCAAAAGTCACAAAGTCCTTGACAAAGAATTCAAATAGGCTACTTATATAGTGGTAAAATCAAACATACTACCCTAAAGTGGCAAAATAAAGTACGTCACCTCCAATATGGTGAAGTCAAGGTCATTACCTCCAATATGGTGAGATCAAGCTTATCACCTTCAATATATGGTGAAGTCAATGTTATTGCCTCTAATATCGTGAAGTCAAGGTTATCACCTCCAATTTGGTAAAATCAAGCTTATCACCTCCAATATGATGAAGTCAAGCTTATCACCTCCAATTTGGTGAAATAAAGCTTATCACCTCCAATATAATGAAATCAAGCTTATCACCTTCAAGGTAGTAAAATCAAGCTTACCTCCAGAATGATAAAATCATATACCTCATTTTTTAGGATTACAAAGTCAAATGTGCTATATCTAAGATAGCAAAATCAAAGTAGCTACTTTAGAAACTAGCCAAGTAAAGTCCATTTTGTGTGGCGATTGAGCTTGCATTTAGATGGAAAACTAAGTTCCTTTTGCATAGTGATCAAGCTCACATTTATATGGAAAATCAAGTCCACCTATTGTGGGAAATCAAATCCGCTTTCACATATTAAATCAAGTCCACTTTTACAAGGCAAATCATATTGACTTTCACATGGAAAATTGAAATCCATCATGCATGGTGATCAACCTCACATTTACATAGCAAACTAAGCACACTTTGATGTGGCAAATTAAAGTCCATCTTTATGGTGTTCAAGCTTGCGTTTACATGGCAAATTAAATCCATTTTCACATGGCAAGTTAAAGTCCATCTTGCATGGTGATCAAGCCGATATTTACATGACAAATTGAAGTTCATCTTACATGGCTATCAAACCCATATTTACATAGTAAATTAAGTCCAATTTCACATGGTGAACCAAGTCCACTTCTACATGGCAAAACAAGCCCACTTCCACGTGATAACCTAAGTCCACTTCTATATGGTAGCTTAAGTCCACTTCTATGTGGCAGATCATGTCTACTTTAAGGTGGTAACTTTCCACATGGCCATCAAGACAACTTCTACATGACAAATGAAATCCACTTCTACGTGACAAATAAAGTCCAATTTTACATGGCAAATCAAGTCCACTTTATATGACAATTAAGCTTATATCTACATGGTGAACTAAGTCTACTTTTACATAGTAAATCAAGTCAACCTTCATATGGTAAATTAAGTCCACATTTTGTGGCAAATCAAGTTCACTTCATTGTGGTAAATTAATTACACTTATTATGGTAAATTAAGTCCACTTCATCATGGCAAACCAAGTTCACTTATTGTGGCAAATCAAGTCCACTCGTTGTGATAGCTTAGGTCCACTCATTGTTGCAAACAAAGTTCATCCATTATGGTAACTCAAGTCCATTTATCATAGCAAATCAAGACCACTCATTGTGACAACTAAGTCTATTCATTATGGCAACCAAGTCCACTTATTGTCACAACTCAAGTCTACTTATTGTAGTAGCTCAAGCCCGCTCCATATGGCAAACTAAGTCTACTCTTATATAATAAAATAAAACCATCATCACATGGCAGGTCAAGTCTACTCTCACATAGTAAAATAAGTTCATCATCATATGGCAAGTCAACTCCACTCTCGCGAGGCAATTAAAAGCCATATAGTCAACTCTTGAAATGTTGATGTAGAGGAGAGTACTTAAAAATTATTTGCACCCTCTCCTCTCATTAGAACTCCAAAAGAGGATATGAAGGAGGCAATTTATTTTAGCTAATTTTTGCCACAATCAAATTTGATTGGAATATGGTCAAAATTCAACCTTATATGCTACTAAATTATGACTCAAGTGTGGGTCTCAATTGAATCTAAAATGAAGTCAAATTTGATAGAAAATTGTGCTCAATTCAGACTTGAATTCTTAAGAAATTTGGGCTCAAACTAAAGTGGGCTAAGTAGACCGGATATGGGGACCAAAATTGAGCCCAAAAATTTATCTAAAATTCAGGTTAAAATGAAAAAATATAAGTATTTTACAAATAGTTTCCTAAATCAAAAAAATTCTTACAATAAGGTCCTTAGCCAGATTTCCTTTATAAATAAGTCCCTGGGATTAGAATTTTGTGAAAAAATCCAATCAAACCCTCAAATTATAAATAAGTCCTACAAAATTTAGGTTTGTAAATAAACCCCTTAAAAAGTTTTTTTTCACAAATAAACCCCTAAAATCCTGACTTATTGTGAATACATCTCTCACAAATTTTTTTTCATGACTAAGTATAAATTTCATTCAAAAAAGATCTTGAAAGTTTTAAAATTTTATAAATAATTTTTTTTGTCGCAAAATGCCCCCTAAAATTCATATAATTACTATTTAGTCCATTTTTTCAAAAATTTGTTCATAATCCCCTTATAAATTCAATATCCATAAGTGAGTACAATTTTTGAATTTTCTCATCTATAATCTTATCCGATCTCAAAACAAATTTATCCAATAAATTACATCCATCCACACAAATTTAAACCAAACAAAATTCATCATCCACATCCATAACTTGAATTTTCAAATGAAGATTGATTGAATCTTATTAAAGCCTATAAAGCTCCAGATTCCTGCAAAAGGGATGGAGAATGAGAGGGAGGAGAAGCTAAAGAGAGGAAGGAAGAA
This sequence comes from Trichopus zeylanicus subsp. travancoricus, assembly GCA_005019695.1. Taxonomy (NCBI): domain Eukaryota; kingdom Viridiplantae; phylum Streptophyta; class Magnoliopsida; order Dioscoreales; family Dioscoreaceae; genus Trichopus; species Trichopus zeylanicus. Next base: position 487,129 of record RXID01014425.1, read on the forward strand.
AAATTCGAAGATCACAAAGGTTATGGAAACTAATCTTGGGTGTTTGCTTCCATTATTTTGTCTATATTTCTTCGCTTCCCTCCTCTTCCATGATATAGGACAATTGATTGCTCCATGCCACCGAGTAGATATAGCCCCATCAACTCCTCCATTTGTGGGCCCACATGCTTTGTCATACCTTCGGCCTTCATTGCACGATGTAGCAACTGCCCAAGCCGTGGGCCAGCACTCCCCACACGATTTGCTAGACCCCCATTCTTTAGCTTGTAACCCACTAAAATTATAGGCCAATCACGGGGCCTACTGAAATTATACACCAATCTTTGGGCCTGCCAAAACCTAGGACAACCTTTGGGCCCACTGAAACTATAGGGCGATTGCTAAAATTATGGGTCAACCTTTGGGCCAGCCAAAACCTAAGCCAACCTTTAGGCCAGCCAAAACCTAGGCTAGTCTTTAGGCCTATTGCAATCATGCCTACTGATGGCGCTGCCAAAATCAAGCCTGCTTTTGGGCTTGCCAAAACTAGGCTAGCCCTCATGCTCTCACCCAAGCTAGCCCTCAAGTTTGCACCTCTACGCCAACATTCAAGCTTGCTCATCTCAGCCAACTCTTGGGTTCATACATCTAAGGCTAACTCACAAGCTTGTTCAAAGTTATCATGATAACCTAAGAGCAATCGAATCAAATTGATTGACATAAAGTAACTCAATCAAATTGAACTCAAGTAGAATGAATAAGTAGAACTAAATTGACTCAGATGGACCACCAACTAGATCTAAAATTAATCAAATTGAATTGGACCCATAATTCAAATTGAGTTAATACAAACCAAATCAGTTTAGACCCTAGTCTAATTGAGTTCAAATTTAGTCAATCTAAAATCAAGTCAAGTTCAAATCAAATTCTATTTGGGTTAAAGTTTAAATCAAACCCTAATTAGATGAAACTAAGTTCAAACTTAAAGCTAATAAGGTTAAATCAAACTGAAAGTCACAGTAGAGCTAGGCTAATCTAGAACTAAAATAAAGTTAAACCTAAATCGACTTGAACTTGAACCAAAGTCCATTAAGATACTAGCCCGGACCTGATAGGATCTAGCATAAGATCAAACTTGATTTGAATCAAATGAATTATACTCAAGCCAAAATTAAGTTTCAAATATTGAACTAAATCAAATCAAACTAAAATTGAAATCAATATTGCTCTTACTAGAGGCAATGATTAGTATTTGGCAAATATTTTTCTGGAAAATAAATGCCAAGCTTGGTGAATTGAATTCATTAATACAAATTGAACATTCACTGTCAATGCCAATAGTGGTTTTGGGAATAGATTTTTCACATAGTTCCCTTAGTTATGCTAGAAAGCATCAGTGCAAACCTATTCACCAAAGGTTTTTGGAAAAGAGAACTAGAGCATATCATTATCCCTTAGAAAGGGGTTGGTGAATCACAATTCAATTAAATTCTGATCATTGAACTAAACTAAATGAACTAAATAAAGTTAGATTCAAATCAAGATCAAGTTGTAAACATTGAATTGAATTAAATCAAACTCAAACCAACCGTAGTCTAAATTTCAAATCAAAGTGAACTAAGGTAGGCTTGAACTCGTTTAGTCAACCAGTCATAATGCCTTATATAATTGAAGTAAACCAACAACATGCTTTGAAGCCATTGGCCACATTTCAAAGCTAAGCCAACTGAAAATCATTGGTAACGCTTCAAATCAAATCGATCTAAGGTAGGCTTGAACTTACTTAGTTAGTCAGCCATAATGCTTTACTCAAATAAAGTCAACCAACAACAAGCTCATAGTCATTATTCACACTTTTAAACTAGTTAATCCCATAAGCCATTGACAATGTATCTTCCAAGCTGAGCCAACCCAAAAGCACTGGCAATGCTTCAAATCAAATGGAACTAAAATAGACTTGAACTCGCTTAGTCAGGTAGACATAATGCCTTATTCAAAAAAAGTTAATGGACAACATGCTCAAGTCTGCCACCCACACTTCAAAGCTATACCCAACCCCATACGTCGATGATAGTACCAAATCAAATAAGTTAATTACTAACATGTTCAAAGCTACTGGCCATACTTCAAAGCTATACCCAATCCATATGTTGGTGACTCTACCAAATCTAAGAAATTAGTCATGAACATGCTCAGATCTATCCACATCCTTCAAAAATATACCCAACCCCATATGTTGGTGATGCTACCAAATCAAAGAAGTTAATTACCAATACACTTAGAACTATTGGTCATACTTTGAAGCTAGTCAATGCTAGAAGCCATTGGTGATGCACCTTTTGAGCAAAACCAACCAAAAAGCATTGGAAATGCTCCAAATTGAATTGATAACATGCCTAAGAGGCTATTGATTACCAAATCAAATCGAACTAAGGTAGGATTAAACTCTCTTAGTCAGTTTGCTAGACACCTTATTCAAATAAAAATATCTCCTACACCTTATTGGCTATGGAAACACTTCAAACAATGAAGTTATTGTCTATGCCTCATTGGCTATGGAAACACTTGAAAAAAAAAGAAAGTTATCGCCTATGTCTTATTGTTTATGAGAATGCTTCAAACCATGAATTATCGCCTACAGTTGATTGGCTAATGAAATATTTCAAATCACAAAGTTATTGTCAAAGCTCAAAGCTATCAGAGACACTTCAAGCTAATACTAACAAGCCAACGGTAATGCCATCCAATGAAATTATCACCAAAGTTCACAAGTTATTAGAAACACTTCAAACTTCTCTTATCATTTTCAATGTCCCATCAAATGACACCATTAACTAAATCATCAACATCTACCAATGATCAAAGAAGGACCTACTTGATCTAGACTCTACACAGTCTAGCGCACTAGAGTTGGACAGCAACAAACATTGAGTTCTTCCATTCCATATCATTTATGCATTTAAATCAATTAAAATATGAAGTGAGGGTATGTCCTTACAAGATATGTACCTTTTTCCTTCAAATCAATCAAATTATGCTTTCTTTTTTAATTTTTGTCTCTATCTTTAGTAGTTAGGTTTCCCACTTTAGAAAGTTCTTGATGATTGTTGGAGTATTTAACAACAAGGGCTTGCGCCTATTGGAAGTCATGATCTCATAACACCTGACTACACTTTCAAACCAGCACACTTTTTTTGATTTTTTATTTTGGAATCACCCCATGGGGTCTTTGCTATCTTAGGTAGTCAATTTTGATCCCAGAGTTGATTCAGATCTTGAATACAGTTGCCTTTACTTTCTCCCCTAGAGAGGCCAGGATGAATGTGTAGGATCCCCAAAATTTTGAGTGGCGAGCTTTTCCTTGCACTCTTTATGATTCTAACACATTAGCAGATGTGGCTCATCTTCAATTATCTTTATAGGCTTATGAGTACATTATATCTTTACAATATGGAGTACTTCTACTTCACTCTAAGGAGCATTTGGTTATGGAGCCTTATAATCCACATCAGATTTGTTGGTAGTTTAGGTATTTCCTAAGAATGTTCTAGCGCCTTTGCCATCATCATGTCTCAGTCAGTTAGCAGGTTATTAGCTACATCTCACTCACATCCAGGATGATTCAGATTATTATATCCCCAACATCGAGTGAGTAGCCAAGGTTCTTCATTCCTATGTCACAATATGATTTGATAGTATGGGAGGATATTTTCACATCAATCCAGGTTTCTATTCCAAAATGAGCCTGGTTCACATAGCAAGGGAAAGCAAGTAGCAAGCAATAAAGGGTCGAAGTAGCAAAGGACTCAAGTGGTATGGAAGTCTCTTACTTATAAATTTGCTCATCCTAGATTTGGTGGAGAGGGAACTAGTCCCCCTTACAGAGTCAATGATAGCCATTTTCAAGGTAATGCAAGTCCTAGATTGAGTCCAAGGTGAAAGATGCCCTAATCTATACATGACCACCATGTGTCTAATGCTCTGAGGTATTTGATGACACATGTGGGTCTGCCTATAGGTGGGAGTGTGGGATCAAGATCAATGCCATTGCATACCCCAGCTCAATGTGTGATGCCTTTATTGCCTATGATAGACATAAATGTAGAACCAAGGGTGGCTCTTCCTTTACTGACACTAGCACACCAGTCTTCTAATATGGACTTGAGTAGATTAGCAATTGGCCCCTCCATTTCCTATATTTGCTAGCCATTCGTTAGATGTGAGTATCAATGAGTACTAGTAATCTTCTTTCCTTCTCTTTCTTTGGTCAAGAATCTCTTTTAGGTGGATGAGGATTTTATTTTGGAGGCCCTCTTAATGATATTTTAGACTGTAATGGTAAGAGACATTTAAACTTTGCCAAACTTTACAACATGTATGTACTAATTTTGCCCTTGTTACAAATATGGTTCTTGGGTCATGCTTCAGTCGAGGGATGTTTGCATCCATGGGTATCCATCCACCATCGCTGACATCAGGCAATGGCCCACCATATCCTTCTTATCTTGAAATTAGGCTCAAACTTGCCTCTCTTATTTTAATTTGGAATTATGGTTCTCATTAGGACCAAGACCATTTCACCTTTGTAGAAGGATCTAAGCTTGGTCATCTTATTGTAGGCCCTAGACATCTGTGCTTGATACATCTCCAGGTTTTGCTGAGCTGTGAGCTTTATTTTATCCAAGCAGTCTAGCTCATCAAGGCAAAAATAAACATTGTCTTCTTTTGTAATTTCTTCTTGCAAGGTAATTCTTAGAGAAGGAATTTGTATTTCTAGTGGCAAGACTATCTCAATCCCAAACACCAATGTATAATGTATTGATTGGGTAAGTATTCGATATGCAGTGTAATAGGCCCACAATGTTTCTAAAAGTTTCTAGTGCCAATCCCTCTTATTTTTGACAACAACTTTGTTTAGTATCTTGGAAAGAGTTTTGTTGCATGCCTCAGTGAGATCATTTTCTCTAGTGTTATAGATGGATGAATGTCTCTAATCTATCTTATGATAGTGTGTGAATCATCCTACCTTGAAGCTTTTGAAGGATAGTCCATTGTCAAAAATGATCCTTTGAGGGATGCTGAATTGGTGCAGGATATTTTTTGAAAGAAGTGAATAACAATATCTGATTTTACCTCTTTCAAAGGGATCACCTCAACCCATTGATAGAAATAGTCAGTCACTAGTAGTATAAAGCGATGACATTTGGAAGAAGATGACTCAATTAGGCTGATGATATCTGTACCTCATACTTTGAATGACCACAAGGACACTATTGGATATAGAGGATTTGGGTGTTGATGAATAAAGTCCCCATGAAGTTGGCATAGATGACATTTTCTTGCATACTCAATGCAATCCCTCACTATCATGGGCCAATAGTAGCACATACGCTTAGTTTGCATCATCATTTTTAGGCTTGATTAATTAGCCCCACAAATCCCAAAATGCACCTCATACAACCTCTTTAGCTTTTTTGTTTGAGAGATAGTTTAGAAGTAATTGATTAAACGACCTTCCATAAAGAGTTTCATTGATAAGCAGAAAATATGCGATTCTTTTTCTAAGTTGTGTCCATGCTGATTTATCTTCTAAAAGTTCTCCATTTTTTAGGTAGTTCGTGAAAAGTATTTTCTAATATATGGCCTCTTCAATTAGATCAAATTCAACATTCTCATGTTTGATGCTGAAGACTGAGCTTATCACTTGCCCTCTACAAACTATGATTAGAATTTTTTTCCTTGGTTAGGGTCAGCTAGTGCTTTGGCAAGCTTGGTGAAGGAATCAACTTTCTCATTGATGGATCAAGGAACCTTAGTTATTAGGACATGTGGGATTTGTCCCATGAGTTCTTGAGTCTTTTCAACATATTTCAGGGTTTCAGCTTTATGACCATTATATTCACCTATGATTTGATTGATGACCAATTGCGAATCAAAAAAAATATATAGGCATGATTTCCATGTTGAGGGCCATTTCTAGTCTTGTAATTAGGGCTTCATATTCAGCTTCATTATTTGTGCATGATTTTGAGAGGGAATATAAATATTGAAAAATGCCCCTATTTAGAATGGCATAAATGAGTCTAATGCATGCTTTAATTTATGAAAGATTTGGTTTGATTCCTAGTCAAATGGATGATGCCCCATCAAAGTATAGCTTCTAGTAGGATTTCACTTCTTCGACCAAAAGGATCTCTTCATTAGGGACTTCACAACTCAATAAAGAACCATCAAATACTAGGTGAGCTATGAGAAAATCAGTGAGGGCTTGCCTTTTAACTGCCTTTTGGGGAGTGAACTTGATATCATATTTCATGAGGATTAAAGCCCACTTTGCTAGCCTTCTAGTGAGTACAAGCTAGTGATCGAGTATTTTATGAGATTAATCTTTGATATCAAAATGACTTGATGAGAAAGCAAATAATGTCTGAGCTTTTTGACTATGAATATGAGTGCCAAATAATGCTTTTTGATAGAAGAATAGTTACTTTCAACCCCACTAGTGTTTTACTCAGATAGTGGAGTGCATTTTCTTTGCCCTCTTCATTGTTTTGGGTGAGAAGTGCCCCAGGAACTCTTAAATTGTGACCTTATAGAGGATAAAGGGTTTATCAAGTAGGGGTGCTACAAGGACTAGTTGGTTTAAGAGATACTTCTTAACCTCTTTGAAAGTCCATTGGCATTCTTGGTCCCAAATGAATGGAGTGTCCTACTTTATTAATTTGGAAAATGCTTGTATTTTCCAAAGAGGTCTGAAATGAGTCTCCTTATATATGCAAGTTGGCCTTAGAATAACCTTAACTGTTTCAAGTTGCTAGGTGATGGCATGTCCAAGATGACTTTCATTTTAGATGGATCAATTTCAATCCCTCAATGTCTGACAATAAAGCTAAGAAATTTTCCTGACATACCCCAAAAGCACACTTCATATTCATCTTTAGGTTATACTTTCTAAGGTAGTCAGAAATCAATTTTAGGTCTTGGATGTGCTTGTCTTTGGACTTAATTTTAACTACCAAGTCATTGACATAACATTCCATCAATTGGTGTATGAGGTCATCAAAAAATTGTGTCATGGCCCTTTGATATGTGGCACCCAAATTCTTGTGCTTAAAGGGCATCACCAGATAATAGTAAATGCCAATCAGTGTTTTGAAGGCTATACACTTCTCATCATCAAGATGCATTTTGACTTGGTTGTACCCTAGAAAACCATCCATAAAAGAGAATATTTCAAAGTCGACTATGTTGTCAATCATAATTACTATTATTGGAAATGAGAAGTCATCTTTCAAGCATGCTTTATTCAGGTCCCTATAGTCTAATAGATGTGGATTTCACCATTTCTCTTTTTGACAGCACGATTCTTGTCACCCAATTTGGGTACTTTTCATCTCTGATAAAGCATGCTTCAATTAGTTTTTTCATTTTTTCTATCACCTTTTGTTCTAGGCCTACTTTCATCTTCCTAGGTTCTTATTTGATAGGTGGAGGCTCGAGATTGATGGCTAACTTCTAGACTACAACTTTAATCTATAGTTTAGGCACCTCCTTTTATAGCTCCACGCAAAGTAGCCAATGTACTCTTGGAGCATTGCTTTGAGTTGGATTTGGCTTTTCTCTAAAAATTAAGTGCTAATAACGGTTGGCCTGGGGGTCACCTTTTGAACCTAGGTTGATCTCCATTATCTCATTGACTGTGGCTTGCCTCTGATCTTTAAGCTCTAGTATAGATTCTCTTGGTTTAAGGATTATTTCTTCACCAAGTGGTTCATCAACTGGAATGAGATTTGCAATGATTTACTCAAGGGTGTTTTGGCTGCATCATGCCCCCTTTCTTCTGATCTTTGATGGAATTTTATTCGAGGACCTCACTTTCTTGTGATGTCTAAGGAGTTATGGCCACTTTGGCATGTGTCAGGGGGTGTTGATGTCATGTGGATGTTTTGAAAATCAGAGAGGGGCCTAATAGTAACCATGATACATGTGTGGATGATTGGAGCAATATACCCTGATCTTTTGGTATTTGTGTTTCCTCTTCTTAGAAGGTAAGCATAACCTTCAGGTGCTATCAAGTATTGATGAATAAATCAAAGACCCTGGGGAGCAATCTCAATGCAAAAATCAAAATATATTTATTTAAAGTGTGCTATTAGGTGTTGTAGAAACATTGATTTCCAATAGGCACCAGCCCTTATTAATTACCCTAATAATTATCAGGAACCTTTTAAAGTGAGAAACGTAGCTAGAAAATAGAGATATAAAAAAGAAAAGTATTATTTGATTAATTTTTAGAAATGGTATATGCCTTAAGCAAGGCTATAATCTCACTTCACAACAAATTTCAATATGAAATTATAGAAAATAGGAAAGAAACAAAGAGAAAGAAAGAGTAGAGAAGAAGCTCTAATGTGTGCTACTGCCCCGCTCCCATGCACTAGATCATGTGGAGTCTGACTCAAAAGAATGTTTGGTTGTAGCATCATCAATGGCTTATAAGGTTGGGTGTAGTTTTGAAGTGTGGCCAATAGCTTTAGGAATGTTGGTGATTAACTTCTTTGATTTGGTATCATCCCTGATTGCTATTGGGGCTGGATATAGATTTGAAGTGTGGTCTTTAGCCTTGGGCACTGGCGTTTAACTTCTTTTGATGGTATTGTCGATGGCTTGCCAAGTTTAGCTTTGAATGGAGTGTCATCAAGGGGAGGCTGGATTAATTTTGGAGGGTACATCATCAATTGCTTCTTTAACTAGCTTGAGGAGTGTTTCATCAATGGCTTTTGATTTTGAAGGGTGCATCACTAGTAACTTCTAGGGTCGACTAGCTAGAGAAGCTTCAAGCATGTTGTCAATTTATTTAGGAAGACACTCTAGTTGATTGACTAAGCACACACTACCCTACCTTTTGTCTGGATTTGATTTGAAAGAATGACTAGAGACCTTGCCTTGTGCAAATCATCTTTGATTTGGTGATTGATGGCCTATTTTGGCTTATTGTTAATTAAATTTGAGGCTCTATCATTGACCTTGGGCTTATTGTCGACTAACCTTGTTTGGATGAAGCATTCTGACTGACTGACTGACTGAGTACAAGCCTACTTTTGTCCAGGTTTAATTTGAAAGAATAATTAATAGCCTTGGCTTATGTTAATCATCTTTGCTTTTGTGATCGATGGCCTATATTAACTTGTTGTTAATTGAATCTAAGGTATTATTGATGGCCTTGGGCTTGTTGTCAAGAGACCTTGTTTGGACAAAGCATTGCAATTGACTGACTAAGCAAGTGCAACCCTACCTTTGTCCTAATTTGATTTGAAAGAATGATAAGTAGCCTTGATTTATGCTGACCATCTTTGATTTGGTGACTATGGCCTATGTTGTCTTGTTGTCAATTAAATTTGAGGTTCTATTAATGGCTTTGGGCTTTTTGTTGAGTGACATTGTTTGTTTGGTTGATTGACTAAGCGAGTGTGAGCATACCTTTGTCCTAATTTGATTTGAATGAATGATCAATGACCTTGGCTTATGCTAATCATCTTTAATTTGGTGATCGATGGCCTATGTTGGCTTGTCATTAATTGAATTTGAGGTACTGTTGATGTCCTTAGTCTTGTTGTCGAGTGACCTTGTTTGGATGAAGCACTCTGACTAACTAACTGAGCGAATGTGAGCCTACCTTTGTCCATATTTGATTTGAAATAATGGTCAGCTGCCATGTCTTATGCTAATGATCTTCGATTTGTGATGGATGGCCTATGTTGTCTTGTTGTCAATTGAGTCTTAGGTGTCGCTGATGGCTTTGATGGCATACCGAGTGGGACTCTATTTATCCCTATTCAGCTATATTCAAACTAGTGTTAGTTTGGGTTAGGATGATAGCCTCATCCACTGCTCATGGGGTTGAGTATAGCCTTGGAGTGTTGCCAAAGGCCTTTGCAGTACACCCAATGAGACTCAGTTTGACCCAATTTAGTTCTATTTGAAGTATTTCTAGTTCTAGTTAGGATGGTAATATCACCCATTATTTGTAGTCTTGGAATATTGAAAAAGGTTTAGTACACCTAGTGAGACTCAGATTGACCCATTTAGTCCTATTTTTAACTAATTTTAGTTCCAGTCAGGATGATAATATCACCCATTGTTCATATCCTTGGAGTGTTGCCAAAGGTTTGGCTTACCTAGTGGGACTTAGTTTGACCCCCTTAGTTTTATTTGAACTAGCTCTAGTTCAAGTTTCAGTTTAGTTTGGATTCATGTTCATGTTCAGGACTCAATTTCTATTCAACTCTCAATTGATTCAATTCGATGTTCAAAACTTTATTGAGAATTGTGATTCACTTAACACCTTCTTCAAAGATAATGATATGTTTTAGTTTCCTCTTCCAGGAACTTTAGATTATTTGGTTCGTATTGATGTTTTATAGCATGACCAAAGGGGGACCATGTGAAACATCCATCCTAAAAATTACTATTTATATTGATGGTGAATGTTCCATTAGTAATAATAAATTTAATTTCCCAAGCTTGGCATTAATTTTTAGAAGAACATTTGTCAAATATTGATCACTAACTCTAGTGGGAGCAAGGTTAATTTTGATCTAAGTCTGATTTGATCCGATTTAATGTTAATAATTTAATTTTGGCTCGAGTCTGATTCATCTAATTCAGATCTAGTTTGACCTTGTATTGGACTATTATCCGGCTTAGGTTTGCATCTTAATGGGCTTTGGTTTGATTTCAGTTCAAGCTGACTTAGTTTCATCTTGATTTCAATTCAAGCCCAACCTGATTTTGGTTTTGATTTTGGGTTTCAGCATAACTTGATTTAACACAATTAGGATTTTATTGAAATTGGATTTGATTTGAACTTTACTTGATTTTGAATTAATTTAACTAAAACTTGGTTGAGTCTGAGCTAGTTTGGTTTGAATTAACTCAGTTTGGATTTTAGGCTCAGTTCAATTTGAGTTTTAGCCCATCTATTTGGTCAATTTAGGTCCATTTGGTAGACTATCTGAGTCAATTTAGGTCCATTTGGTAGACTATCTGAGTCCAATGTCACTAAGTCACTTTATGTTAACTAATTTGATTTGAGGACCCCTTGGGCTATCATGGTATTTTCGAGAGAGTCTATAGGCTAGCCTAGATGAGCAAACCCGAGGGCTAGCTTGGTTTATGAGCTCAAAAGTTGTCTTAGAGGTGCGAGTCTGAGAGCTAACTTAAGTGTGTAAGCTCAAAAGTTGGCTTAGAGGCGAGCCAGAAGGCTTGCTAAGTGTGAGCCCAAAGGTTGACTTGAATGTAGGCTTAAAGATTCATTGAGTGTAAGCTCGAAGGCAAGCTTAAGTATAATCCTGAATGTTGGCTTTAGTGAAAGCCCTAAGGTTAGTTCGGTGCAAGTCTAAATGTTAGCTAAGTGAGAGCTTGAAGGACTACTAAGTGTGAACCCAAAGATTGGTTTAGATGTGAGCCTCAAGGCTAGCTAAGTGCGAGCCTGAGTGCTTGTAGAGCGTAAGATGTAGGATCAAAATTGACCACCTAGGATAGTGAAGACCTCGAGGAGTAACCTCAAAACAACAAATGAAAAGTGTGTTGGTTTAATGTGCAATTATTTATTATGGGAACATGACTTCCAATAGGCACAAATCCCTATTGTTAATTATCTCGACAATTGTCAGGAACCTCCTAAAATAAGAAGTCTAGCTAATAAAGATAGAGACATAAAAGAAAAAGGATACATGGCTTAAGGAAGGGCATACCCTCACTTTACATTTTAATGAATTTGCATGCGAAATGAGAAAGGGAATGGGAAGAGCTCGTTATTTGCTACTACCCTGCTACCACATGCTAGACCTTATAGAGTCTTGCTTAGGTACGTATTGATTTGATTGTTGGTGGATGTTGACGATTTAATTTAATAGTGTCATCCAATGGCACATGGAAGGTGATGAGAGGAGTTTGAAGTGTTTCCAATAATTTTGAGCTTTGGTGATAACTTCATTGGATGGAATTGCCAACGGCTTGTTGAGGTTAGCCTGAAGTACTTCTAACAGCTTCGAGGTTTTTGCGATAATTTAGAGATTTAAAGTATTTATGTTAGCCAAAAAGGCATTGGTAATAACTTCATATTTTGAAGTGTTTCCATAACCAATATGGCATTGGAGATAACTTTATTTGGGTTGGAGTGTTTCTATTATCTAATAAGGCATTGGTGTTAACTCTGACCTTGAAGTATTTCCATAGCCAATGAGGTGTAGGCGATAACTTCAAGATTTGCAGTATTTTCATAGCCAATAAGGCATAGGTGATATCTTCTTGGTTTGAAGTGTTTCCATCGCTAAGAAGGCATAGGTGATAACTTCTTGGTTTGAAGTGTTTCCATAGCCAAGAAGCCATAGGCAATAACTTCTTAGTTTAAAGTGTTTTCATAGCCAATAAGGCATAGGTGATAATTTCTTAGTTTGAAGTGTTTCTATAGCCTAAGTGATAACTTCTTGGTTTGAGTGTTTCTATAGCCAATAAGGCGTAGGTGATAAATTTATTTAAATGAGATGGTTAGTTGGCTAACTAAGCGAGTTCAAGACTACCTTAGTTTAGTTTGATTTGAAAATTGATGGCCTCTTAGGCATATTATCGATAAAATTTGGAGCTAACTTTAAAGTGTGGTCAACTACTTCAAGTGTATTGTCAGTTGACTTCATTTGACTTGGTAGTGTCACCAACGACATTGAACGTGTTGGTAATTAACTTCTTTGATTTGGTAGCATCACTAATGTATGAGGTTGGGTATAGCTTTGAAGTGTGGCCGACGGCTTTAAGTGTTGACTTCATTTGGACAACGCGTTGTGACTGATTGACTAAGCGAGTTCAAGCCTATCTTAGTTTAGTTTGATTTAAAATTTAGACTTGGTTTAGTTTAAGTCTAATATGGTTTGGTTCAATATTCAGAACTTAATTTAGGTTCAAGTCTGATTTGATTTAATTTGATGTTAAAAATTTGATCTTGATTTAAATCTAATTTGATTCAGTTCATTTAATTTAGTTCAATGTTCAAACCTTAATTTCAATTTGAATATGATCTAATTCAATTCATATTGGGCTTGAGCTTGTGTTAGACCCCTATCGGTTTTTTAATGGATCCTTAATGGATCTTGGATCCAAACACTTGATGGGTTCTCAATTGGATTCTCAACGGATCTCAGATCTGATCCTTGCTAAGATCTTAATGGATCTTTAAGGGATTTTAGATCTGACCCTTAATGGGTTCTTAATGGATCTCCAATGGATTTTGGATCTGACACTTAATGGGCTCTTCATGAATCTTTTAATGGATTTTGGATCCAAACCTTAATGGGTCCATGATGAATCCTTTATGGATGTTGGATCCAACTCTTAATGGGTTCTTATTGGACCCTTACTCAACCCATTAATGCGTTCAGGTTTGACTCATGTTGTTCCCTTATTGAATTTGGGTTTGAACCTTATTGGACCTAGGTTCAAGTTAAAGTTGATTTAAGTTCAACTTGGTTTTGGTTTAGGTTCAACCTGGTTCTAGTTTGAATTAAATTTGAGTCTGATTTAAGACAATTAGGGTTCAATTGTAGACTTGATTTAATCGAATAAGGGTTCGATTTGAACTTGATTTGCTTTTGGAATGACTCAATTTGACCTATTTGGGGTTGAGTCTGAACTGATTTGGTTAGGATTAACACAATTTAAATTTTGGTCCAATTTAATTTTGAGTTTTAGTCCATTAAATTAATTATCTTAGGTCCATTTAGTGATTCATCTAGGTCAATATGATTTTATTTGTTCAATGTGGTTGAAACACTTTAATTTAATTGATTTAGTTCGAGAGCTATCAAGCTATTGTGATGAATTTGGGTGAGCCCACTGGTTGACCTTAAATTGATTTGGATTTTTAGCAAGCTCTTGAACTGGCCTTGATTAAGACATTTGACAAGCTCATAAGTGGACCTTAGTCTAAATAGATATCCAGCAAGCTTGTAAGCTGGCCTTAGTTCAATTAGTCATTCGGCGAGCTTGCAAGCTGGCCTTAGTTCAAGTAGTCATTCGGCGAGCCTAGGTGCTAGTCTTAGACCAAGTTGGCCTTAATCTGAAAAGACATTCAGCGGGCTCACAAGCTTGCCTTAATCCGAATAGATATTCAAGGAGCTAGCAAGCTAGCCTTAGTTTGGATAGACATTGGGCAAGCTTGTAAGCTGGCCTTTGTTCGAATAGACATTCAGCAAGCTTGACACTCTCATTTATATAAATTTCTTTATCCTTGCTACTGGGGATACTTTTATCCCTAGGCACTGGAGTTTGTCTTGGGGGTAGTGCTTTACCACTTCTGAGTTATATTTGGTTCACATTCTTTAGTTGAATTCTAGCATCATGAGACTAATGAGGCTCTTCTTCAGAGTTACTATCAAGGTTGATCATGTGACAAGAGGTAGTGGATCCTTGCCCCTAATTGGTAGTTGTCTAGATATCTTTGTAAGGTGTGATTAGATGATAAATGTCTTATTCAATATTTGAATTGGGCATATGGGGCCTTCTTGTACAGATTTTTGGAGACTCTTTGAATGAACCCTTCTATTTTATCTACGACATGGCCTTATTTAGAACTTTGCATTTAGGGCACTTCTTTCATGGATATTTGAATTGGCTCAACACAGGAGTTGAGTGGGCTCCAGCATTAGCTTGCTTAATCTTGTCATAAAATACTTGCTTCTTATTTTGGTGCTTGCCAATGTAGGGCCTTCATAAGTGGCCATAGAGTTGTTTTGACTTAGAAATAGAGTCATATTCAATGTTAGTGTCTTGTATATATAATTTCTCTAAAATTGGTAGATGGCATCCTTCCACAGATTCTAGGATTGAGATTTTACCAAATCTAACAAGTTGACCATCTGTTGCAAGATCACTTGATGGTAATTGATATGGTTGCTCATCAGTGTTTACTTCAAATGTCTGAGTCACCATGCGACAAGAGATAATAAACTCAGACAATTATCTTTGATAGTGTTTGGCTTTCTTGACCCATCTCTAGAGTAATTGACATGAATAATCATTTTGACCCGGGGGAGAATTGGCAAGTGGTTATGCACCACTCCTATAGGGTCTTTTGTGTGGCTTCCCTTTCTTTGCTAGCACCTTTTCCATCTTCTCAACATTCTCACAGAGCATGATAATCATGTTTGAAATACTTTTCATGTGGGCAGTCATATCTTGCATGTGTTTGTTCAGCATTTGCATTTGCCCCTTGACAAATTTTTATGTTGTAGCTAGTTTTTTCACAGTATCTAGTTATAGTTTGAGCATTCTATAGTCATATTCACAGGTGAACCACTCCCTAAGGTGGTTGTCTTGGGAGCAGCCCTCAAGGAGACCCATGGGATCTTTCTTTCTATCAGAAACATTCCCAATAACTCTATTCACTTCTTCTCACCTTATACCCTAAATTTTATCATCATTGAAATGATGGGGCAAGGATTGGCTTGGTTGTAAATCTCCGACAGTAAATATGGCAAAGCACGTTGCCACTGAAAGTTCACTTTCTTTATTGCTTGCAGTAGTGTCCTTTAATAGAGCTCTAAGCTTGCTAGTGAAGACTTCCTCAAGAGTTACTTGCCTTCTTTCTCTTTGGATATATTTCTCCAAAGCATTGATGTATTCTTGGATGGCTAATTTCCTGATATTGTATTTATCTGGCTGGACTAGCTTTTTATTTATACTTATGTTCTTTTACATTTTGAAGGGTTTATTTGTGAATATAAAATTATGGAGGATTTTATTTGCAAACACTAGATTTCATAATGATCAAATTATAATTGTCAATCTTTTAAGGTATTTACAAATCCTAAAATTTGTAAAGGCCAATTTGTTATTTTAGGCTTTTATTATACTTCTGTCACAAAACTGCAATCCCAGGGACTTATTTATAAAAGAAATTTGGTCGGAAATCTTTTCATAAGAATTTACTTAATCCAATGACCTATTTATAAAATTTTAGTATTATGACCTAGATTTTGGATATTTTAGACCCAACTTTGGTCAAATACCTAGCTCATTTAGCCCATTTGAACTAAGCCTAACTTGAGCCTAAATTTCTCAATGATTTAGATCTAAATTGAGCTTAATTTTTGCCAAACTCATACATAATTTAAGTCTAATAGAGATCCACATTTGAGCCATAATTTACTATCATACATCTCAATTTCAATCATATTTCAATCATAATTTGATTGTGGAAAAAATAACCACAAACACAAGCCCAAAGGCTAGATAATTACGAGCTCAAATGCTGGCTCTGATGTGAGCCCAAAAGTTGGCTGAGTGTGAGTCAAGAGACTAACTTAGATGTGAGGCTGAAGGCTAGTTGAGTGCGAGCCAGAAGGTTGGCTTGAATGTGAGCCTAAAGGCCAGCTGAGTGTAAGCCCGATCGTAGGCATAGATGCATGTTTGAAGGTTAGCTAAGTGCAATCTTGAAGGCTAGCTGAGTGAGAGACTAAAGGCTAGCTTGGATGTGAGCTCGAAGGTTAGCTAAGTACGAGCTCAAAGGCTAGCTTCAATCCAAGCCTGAAGGCTAGTTTGGATGTGAGCTTGAAGTCTGGCCTAGTGTGAGCTCATAGGCTACTGAGTGCGAGCTTAAAGGTAGGCCAAATACAAACCCAAGGCTGGTAGAGTGTGAGCCTAAATATTGGCTTAGATGCAAGCCCAAAAGCTGGCTATGTGCAAGCCTAAAGACTAGCTTGGTGCGAGCCCGAAGGCTAGCTGAGTGCAAGCTCAAAGACTAGCTTAGATACTAGCTTGAAGGTTGGTTAAGTGTGAGCCCGAAGGCTGCCCTAGTGCAAGCCCCAAGGCTAGCTTGAATGTGAGTTCAAAGGTTGGGTTGGATGCAAGCCCAAAGACTAGCTAAGTGTGAGCACGAAGGCTAGCTTTAATGCAAGCTTAAAGGCTAGTTGAGTGCTAGCCCAAAGGCTAGCTTGGATGTGAGCTTGAGGGTTGGTTAAGTGTGAGCCTTAAGGCTAGCCTGGATGTGAGTATGAAGGATGGTTGAGTGTAAGCCCAAAGGATAGTTTAGTTGTGAGCCAGAAGGCTACCTTGCATGCAAGACTAAAGGTTGGCTGAGTGCAAACCCGAAGGTTGGCTTGGATGTGAGCCTAAAGGTTGGCTTTGTTTTAGCGGGCTCGAGAGCTAGCTTGAGTTTGGTGGGCTCAAAGGCTAGCCTGATTGTAGAAAGTTGCTAGTGGCCACAGTGGTGATGGAGGCCCATTGTTGGACAAATCTATAGGTGACTGTAGTGATGATGGAGCTCATCAATGCACAAAGGACTGTGGGTGGTCACAGTATTAATGAAGTTTCATTGACATACCAAAGACCGCAAGTGGTGGTGGTGGTGATGGCACAAAAATTGAGGCAAGAGAGCTTTTTTCCCTTCTTTATTTCTTTTCTTCTTCTTCCTCAAGCCCATGCCATCTTCTTCTCACCCAAATAAAGCCCCTTGAATTGATCTCCTCAGATTCAGGCCATATCTGGATAACTTGGCCTTCCTTAGTGGTGAGCAGCTATGGATGGTAGCCAAGACTCAATTGCTAGATAGGGCATGGCTCGATGTTGTATTTGCTATAGGAATAAAGAAACTAGGGGCGGCTATGGTAGAGGTAGAAGCGGTGCGAGGCAAGTGGGCGGTGAGGGTGAGGACGGGTTGGCTAATGGGAAGCATGGCTGATAGATGTGTGGGTGAGCTACTGGTGGTCATGTAAGGGTGAAGCTGACCAGGTCGTACAGGAGGTAGAGCATGTTTGAGGTGGCAGTGGGAATTGCTAATGGACACACAAGGGCGAAGCTAGCCTAGTGTGCAAGAGTGAAGCGAAGTAGGTCTAAGGTAGCGGTGAGAGCTACTGGTGGGTTACAGTGCTAGCAAGACACCCTCAAGGAGGCTAGATGGTTTCCCACATGTAGTTGGGGAATTGGATTGGGCAGCATTGAACCGAAAGGAACACTTACAAGGCACAAAAGAAAGTGCAGAAATCAAAGAATAGAAGATAAGATTCTTAGTTGCTCACCTTTCTCTACCTTCTTCCCTATGGACTACTAATCCTTCTCTTCATGTTTTTTCTCGTTGTAGACCATCTATTAATTTATAAGCCTTAAGGGATCAAATATTTGATTGGATTGATTTTGGAATTTCTGTGGGATTGTGGTTTGTGATAGATTGTGTGTCCATATTTTGTGAATGGCATGTAATCCATTAATTAAGATGTGTTTCCCTGATGAAGAGATTCAAGATTTATTCCATATTTGAATGTTGAATTTAAGGGAAAATATTTACAAATTCAAGAAAAACTTAGACCAAAATGTAATTTCATGACTTTCATGGTCCTTTTTATAAGAAAATTTTGAACATGGGTCTATTTGTAAAATTTATTTGGCCCAAAGACATAGCTATAATTTTTATATTCTTTTGTAAATTTAGCAGCAAGGACTTCTACGTAAAATTTAGAGCCCCAGGGGTTAATATGCAATTTTTTTTTGTTTTAGGATTTATTTGTAAACCCCAAAATTCAAGGCCCTATATGTAAATCAAGAATTTTGATTTAGCCCAAATCTTATCTTTGTTCCTAATTGAAGCTAGGGCCCAATTCAGCTTAAGGTTCCATGTCTAAATTTGGCTCATCATGAGTCAAACTCAAAGTTAGAGTAGGGCTACAAAATCTATTTAAACAAGGGTGAATTAGGTTTTACAAGAAATCCTAACTTTTGACAAATTCAAGGCCCCATTCAATCCTAAAAATCACAAACAATACTATACAATAATAAAGGAGATCAGGAAAGATTACACTGCGATTTTTTTTGGTTCGATGACCAACCATACCTATTTCACAGTCTTTCTCTTGCTACTGAGGACTTCAATCACTCCACTTGTAGTGTCACTTTTTAAGGTGAAGCCAAACCTTTATACTAATTCAAAATTTGTGAGGTTTGCTTCCTTCAAGTGAAGCCAAGCTTATACAACTCTTGCCCCAACTAACCAAGAACCAACTCAAACACCTGAGCTTTTCCCCTCACACACTCCTAACACTCTAGGAGTATTTTATAAGTAAAATGAAAAAGAAAGTTTACAAATATGCCTTTCTACAAGAGTCCACTCTAGTTTAAGTAAGTATAAGGACAAGAAGATTTAAAAGTTAAAACTAGATGTAGAGCTTTTGTAAGGTTAGAGGGCTCAAGAAAATTTGTTCTTTCTCTCAAAGATGATCAAAGATTTAAGGATAATATTAGGAACAAGCTTCAATCAATTATATAGTTGTTGGGGAGGAAAATAGCTATTATTGGCTATTTTTCTTTGTGTTCGGGTGCCTAAAACTTGATTTTGAACATCCAAACCACACTAACAATCAAATAAGATTAGCCATTACAAGGTGATGTCACATGTTCAGGTGTCTAGTCCAATAGGTTGGGCATCCAAACCCTCAATTTTGAGCTTTGAAAGTGAAGAATGGACAACCAAAGAGATAAAGAACAAAGAGTGAAAATTTTTGTTGAAAACTTTGAGTGTCTGAATCATAAGGTTTGGGTATCCAAAATTATTAGTAAAATCTAACACTTTTCCACAAGGTTCGAGTGTCCGAACCACATAGTTTGGGCAATCGAAGATGGCAAAAAACTTACACTATATTATCTGTAGCTTTAGCCTCTTTGGTACCAACTTAAAATTTATCTTGGATAAAAGGTAAGCCAGTAAAGGCATTCTAAGTTAATTTAGGATATCAATGAAGTGCTCAAAACATAGATTTAGCAAATCAAATCATCTCAACTAAAGTAAAAGTAAAATTCTAAACCCAGAGAGTATAGCCAATTTCTTGAGCACTCTATATGTCTTAAAGCCATGTTCGTTGAATCACCATCACGCCTCAATCTTCATGTTCATCTTCATATTCATCTTCATTGTGAGGCTTTCGAATGGTCTTGAACTTTATTACAACCTTAGCTAAGCTACAAGCATCATAACTCAAGAAACCATCAAATACATGGTTTGGTTATCATAAAAACTACAAAGAGTAATAGGTTTTGGTTCTTTGACTTGGCTAATTTAGTTTGGTGTATTATCAGTGGCACCTAACTTCGAGTGGCAAGTTTTTTTTGATTTGATGTACAGAGTTAACTCATTCTTCATGACCTACACAAGTTAACAATTTAATTTATGTTTTATCATCTCAAGATTTTCAATAATCTCCAAGTGTTAAACTAGCATGCTCAACTCACTTTCAACCCTTGGAATGAGTCACATCTGTTGTGATGATTTCCTAGACAAAGCTTTGGTTTTATTTGTATCTCAGAAAGATTTATAATTTGATATTGAACTTGTGTGCCTTGGTAAGATGTGTGACCTATGACCAGGGTCTTCATGCCTTGAGTAAGTGCTTGATTTAGAGCTATAGTCATGCATTGGGTAAGTCTATGACATAGAGTCAAAGTCTTTTGTGTCTTGGTTGGGTGTGTGACCTAGAACCAAGATTGGATGCATGACCCAAAGCCAAGGTCATGTGCCTTGGTTGGGTGCATGACCTAGAGTGAAGGTCTTGTGCCTTGAGTAAGTTTGTGACTTAGAGTCGAGGTCTTGTGTCTTGGGTAGGTGCATAACCTAAAGTCAATGTCATATGCCTTAGGTAAGTCTATAACTTAGAATCGAGATCTTATGTCTTAGGTAGGTGTGTGATCTAGAGCCAATGTCTTGTGCCTCAAGTAAGTCTGTGACTTAGAGTCAAGGTCTTCTACCTTGGGTAAGTTTGTGACTTAGAGCCACTATCTTTATGTGTTGGTTGGGTGTGTGACCTAGTGCTAATATCTTATGCCTTGGTTAGGTGCATGACCTAGAGCAAAGGTCTTGTGCCTCGGGTAAGTTTGTGACTTAAAGCTAAGGTCTTGTGCATTGGGTAGGTGTGTAACCAAGGGCCAAGGTCTTATACGTCAATAACTTTGTGACTTAGAATTGAGGTCTTGTGTCTTGGGTAAATTTGTGACTTAGAATTGAGATCTTGTACTTTGGTGAGATGTATAACCTAGAGCTAAGATCTTGTGCCTTAAGTAAGTCTATGACCTATAGTTGAGGTTTTATGCCTCAGGTAGAATTGAGGTATTGCGCCTCAGATAAGTATGTGACTTAGAGCCGAGGTCTTTGTGCCTTGACAGAGTGTATAGCCCAAAAGCAAGGTCTTGTGCCTTGAGTATGTCTACTCTTTAGAGCCAAGTTCTTGTGCCTTGAGTAGGTGTGTGACCTAGGGCCAAGATCTTGTGTCTCGAGTAAGTCTATGACTTAAAGTTGAGGTCTTATTCCTTGGGTAAGTACGTAACCTAGAGCTAAGGTCTTGTGACATATAACCAAGGTCTTATGCCTTGGGTAGGTGTGTGACCTAGAACTAAGACCTTGTGCCTTAGGTATGACTTAGAGTCGAGGGGTTGTGCGTTGGATAGGTGTGTAACCTAGAGCTATGGTCTTGTGCCTTGGTTGGG
The DNA here is from genome assembly GCA_005019695.1 of Trichopus zeylanicus subsp. travancoricus. NCBI lineage: Eukaryota > Viridiplantae > Streptophyta > Magnoliopsida > Dioscoreales > Dioscoreaceae > Trichopus > Trichopus zeylanicus. Next base: position 508,627 of record RXID01014425.1, read on the forward strand.
TGCATAACCCAAAGCCAAGGTCTTATGCCTCATGTAAGCTCTTGACTTAGAGTGAGGTCCTGTACCTTGGTTGAATCTATGACCTAGAGCAAAGGTCTTATGCTTTAGGTAAGCTCTTAACTTATACCTAAGGTCTTGTGCCTTCATTGGGTGCAAGACTCAAAGGCTAAGTCTTATTCCTTGGGTAAGCCTTTAGCTTAAAGTCAAGATCTTATGTCTTAAGTAAGCTATTGACTTAGAATGGTCTTATGCCTCAGGTAAGCTCTTGAGTTAGAGTATAGGTGTAATTCCTTGGTTATGTGTTTGACCTAGAGTCAAGATCTTCTGCCTTAGGTAAGTTGTTGACTTAGAGCCAAGGTCTTATGCCTTGAGTAAGTTCTTGACTTAGAGCTAAGATCTTGTACCCAAAGCTAGGGTCTTATGCCTCCAATAAGCTCTTTACTTAGAATGAAGGTATTATTCCTTAGTTGGGTTGCTTGATCCAGAGCTAAGGCCCTTATGCTTTTCTCTAATTGATTATTTAATAGTGCCAACAATAAGCTCTCATGTGATACAAAGGTCACAACTTCACTTAGAGAAAGAAACTTCATAGGTTGTTGACATGCCAGGTTCTCAATAGTGTTTTGCCATTTGGGTGTTAGAGCTTGAATGTCCTAGGCCTCATGACTTGTGAAATTTTTTAGTGTCCTTCCAAGTTTCGGGATGGCTTCCCTGAACCTCCCTCGACAAGGTCAACATAGCAGAGTACTCAATCACTTGCTTGTAGTGTCCAACTTTGAACTCGAGAGTTATAGTACCTAGCCACCCTTAGTTAGTACTCTATTACTCTTATTTGAGCTTTTTCCTAAACTTCAAGAAAGAGATTCTTTTCAGCTCAATGATTTTTGTCATTTGATTTGAGGTCATAACTTTTGGTTCGAAGTGAAGCAAGGTTGATCTCAATTGATATGATCGTTTTAACCCTGTAAGCCAGCATGGATGGTGAATCCCCTATAATTGTTTGCAGGGTGGTTTGGTATGACCATAGAACAAGTGATAGTTCTTTAACCCAAGCTTGGCTTACTTTCTCATGGCACATTCCTAGACCTACCAATAAAGTTCAATTCATTACCTAAGGCAAGTTGTTTGATTGGGGGTCTGACATAATATTTTTTTAATTTTGAGCTATCAAATTGCTTTTCATTGTTGGTGACAAGTGTCCATGGGAGCCCAAATTGATAAATGACATTTTGCTAAAGAAGCTCTTGAATCTTTATCTCAATGATCATAGCCAAGGGCTCTCCTTGACCCACTTGGTGAAGATTACCATTAGTCAAAAGGTCATGTTGTCTATTTTTGTGTCCCAAAGTTTGTGGAATTGGACCTAAAATATCCATCTACCATTAGTCAAAAGGTCATGTTGTCTATTTTTGACAAGGCCAAACCATCAAACTATGACATGTCATAGCGTGTTTTTGTCACTACTTACATTCTCAAATGAATTATTTTGCTTTAGTGAACATCTTTAACTAGTAATACCCCTGTCTGAGGAGTTTGTGAGCTAGATTTTTTTTGCCTCTGTGACTCTCACATATTCCTTTGTGTACTTCACAGAGGGCATATTTAGATTTAGAAGGTCTTAAGTAGTAGAGAAGAGGTTGAGTGAATAACCTTTTATATAGGATCTGCTCCACCAAAATGAAGTTGGGTGCTAGCCTCCTGATTCTTCAAGCTTTGCTTGGTTCTATTGATGATTACCTTTCTTTTAGGTAGTTTATTACAGGATTCATCCAACATGGTTCTTCATCCACTGTGTTTATAATGATGGCAAGGGTGTCACTCGATTGCCAGAGATTTTCCATAAAGATTTGCCTTAGCTATGAGTTTAAGGATGCCAAAGCAAGTTGAGTGTATGCATCTACTTCTGTGTTTCTCCCTCTTAGTACCTTGCATACTTCCCCTTATTCAAATTTCCCATGAGCTTCTGTGCTTTAGTTATATATTAAATCAATGTCAAGTCTTTGGCTTCATATTCTCCCTTCACTTGTAGGTATATAAGCTGGGAATTGTTAAATACCTCCAGTTGTTTAGCCTTAGTTGCTAGCACCACTTGCCAACCAAGAAGGAATGCCTCATACTCTGGGGCATTGTTCAATACTTGAAACTCCAATTGAGCCAAGTATTCTTCTATTCTTCCATCTGGGCTGATGAGCACAATACCAACATTGCCTGACTCGCACGACAAGCCATCCACCTTAACTTCCCATGGTTTGGCATCCACCATGAAATCTGCCAAGGGTTGGGCTTTGATAGTCCTTCAAGCTTCAAAACTAACATCAAACTAGCTTAATTTGATAGACCACAAGCATAATCTCCCAGAGGTCTTTGGTTTTTGTAAGACCTGTCGAAGCGAGAGATTGGTGAGCATGGTGACGAAGTGTGGTTGGAAGTATCATCGAAGTTTTAGAGCTTCCAAGATCACTGCTTAGGCTAATGTTTCCAAAGGTGGAACCAAACTTTCACCCCCATGAGCACTGGCTTGCATAATATATGGGCATTGTTTTCCACTGCTACCACTTACTAGTACCAAGCTAATTGCTTGCTCAGAGGTTGCTACAAAAAGGAAGAGTGGCTCATTTGGTTCTAGCTTAACCAACAAGTGAGGTTCAAAGAGGTATTGTTTGAAGTCCTTGAAGGCTTGCTGGCATTCCTCTATCCATTCAAATCTAGAACTCTACTTGAGCGCTTTAGAAAAAGGTAGACATTTCTCTCGATCTAGATAGAAAATGGTTTAGAGCTGCTAGATGATATGTGAGTTTTTGCGTGTCTTTGATAGAGAATGGTGGCTTTATTTGTAGAACCACTTCAATCTTCTCTAGGTTTGCTTTTGTCACATGTTCGGAAATCACATAACTAAAGAATTTTCCTGAGCCTACTCCAAAGGCATATTTCTTTGGGTTTAGTCTCATCTTGAAGTTTTGAAGTGTTTTGAAATTTCCTTCCAAATCCTCGAGGTGTTCATCTTCATGGAGGCTTTTTACCAACATGTCATCAACATATGCCTCCATATTTCTACTCAGTTGGGATTCGAAGATCCAATTCACCATCTTTCGGTATGTTGCTCCTGTATTTTTTTAATCCAAATAGTATGGCTACATCGCAAAAGGTACCTTGGTCAGTGATGCAAGCTATTTTTTCTCTTTGGGGTGCATCTAGATCTGGTGATAGTCAAAGAAGACATCAAGAAAATTGAGGAGTTAGTGCCGTGAGGTGGAACTAACAAACTACTTTGTCTTAGGCAATGGGTAGGTATTCTTTGGGCAAGATTTTTTCAAGTCTATGTAGAACGCATATCCTCCGCTTGTCATTAGCTTTCTTTACTGTCACCATATTGGCTAGCCACTCTAGGTATCGAACTTCCCTAACAAAACCTACATTGAGAAGGTTATTTTCCTCTCCTATAATGGCTTTCTATCAGTTGGGGGTGATGTGACATTTTTATTGTTTGATTGATTTGCAATTTTTGGCTATCGCGAGCTCATGCTATGCCACCAAATGATCTATGTTGAGTAGATCTTCTAGGGTTCCTTTATAAGAATTCTCCCAGCTTGGGTAAATGGTGCCTCAAGAATAGTGAACCCTAATGATTTTTCATGATCAGATGAGGAAATGGAACAAACCTAAAGGAAACCATCAGATATAGAGCTCAACAACCTTAGTTAACTCCATATATTGAGTCTTGGAAATTATATGTATAGAGTTGGGGGGGACTGTTAGTATGTCAAACTCTTAAAATGGACTCATGGACATGTGGGGGATTTGGTGAATCTAAAACTGGCCCAAAATTGAACTTAGATTAGGTTTCACCAAGCTGGAGAGGCTTGGAATCACTACCATCAAACTACTAGGAGGTTATGGCCATGACTCGCTCATCACCCATTGCAAGATATCACTTCTCACTCCACAAACTAGAATCCAAGGGTTTGGGATCATGCTCATCAATATCAAAGCCTTGTTAACTCTCACTGAGGGAACATGTGCCAAACAAATGTCCCTAATCATAATCCCTATCTCGCATGACCTAGGTGTTAGTTTTGCAGTGGGAATTTAACAACTTTTCTATGAAATTACAAGCCTTAGCTCAGCAACCACAACCACTAATAGGATCAACCCCAATTCCTATAGAATATTAGAATAACTTGAGCCACTAACCTCATCCTAACATTTTGCAACATGCTCCCCAAGAACCTCTTCTATCAAATGTCAAGGGCCCTTAGTAAACTATACTTCCACTATAGTAGATAGCTCACAAAGATCCCTCCCTACACTGGGAGCACTAGGACTTTGGTGTTTATATCAGTGAATGGTGCAAGGAAGCAAAAAGGGAGGAATATTAGTGAAACTTGGCATCCGTGGGCTGCTGGATGTTTGGAACACAAAATCCACCTATTGCAGATGCCTTGACCTAGGGATCCATGCTTGCGCATATGACTAGAACTTGGAATATGCATGTGAAGTTCATGTAGAAGGGTGAGGTGATTCTAACAGTTTAATGTTTTGAAAATAGTGTCGGTCTGTCAATCATGGATTAAGTCAAGAGGTAGTTTCAATGAAGCGAGGCTGTAGGTTTTTGGAGTCATATTCTAGGTAGGTGAGTCAATGTTGTGGCTATCTCCTACAACTATTATGGGTGGTACTTGTCATTTGATGCCAGCTTCTTGCTCAGGTTCAGTTGTTGCTTTCGGTGGGACTGCATGTCCTGGGGATAGTAGCGAGTGATCTTTGATTTTCTTTATTTTTTTTGGATATTTGGAATTTTGACACCCACATACTACCATTCCTTCCTTCTTGATGATGGGCATTTGGTCATCCCCTTGGCAAGGATGCCAAGAATCCTAGCATCCTTTTTGTTTTATAACTTTTTCTAAGAGATAGATTATCCTCCTTTTCTGATTTTGGTTTAGACTTCGAGGTCAACTTTAGCTTGACCTTTTCTCTTCTATAAATTGGGTTTACATCAATTTTTTTCCTTTTTGCCTTCTTCTAATTTCAGATACTTTTGTCTGATAAGTGTGGCCTTGGAACCCATCTCTAGATGTGATATTGTGCTTGTGCATTATACCGACCACATTGTTGCTCACTTCCTAAATCAATAGTTTTTTAAGCAATCTTTCTTTCTATGTCTAGAGTGCATCTAAAATTCCTAATAGACATTGTTTCATGCATCTTCCCTAGGTCCACGAATTCTTGGAACACTTACTCCATATGGTGTGCATCTTTGGTCTTGTACATAAATTTCTCCCACCTCACATGTTATGGCATTGGTATCTAAACTGACTTCTACTTAGTACGACAATTGAGAGGTGGAATCCAATGACCCACACCTTCTTCTTTGCTCATGGTGAGATGTTGCCTTCTCTTGAATGGGTAAGTTGCTTTCTCAAGTTTGAGGAACCTCATAGATAGCTGCCTTTTGTCACCATTGAACTCTTTAATATGACTCCTAACTGATTTGGTTGACTAATTTTTGTGATTTCTACTTTTACACAGTTTTGTTGATATCAAAATATTTATGTGCAAAATCTCCATGCTTTAATTGCCTTTGTCATATTTTATTATCTCCTATTTTTATTTAATAAAAAATATTTAAAATTTTCAAATCGAATCTATTCATGATTTCACAATGTTCTTATACTTATTTATAAAATTGTATATTTAGGGGTTTATCTACAAAATAGCAATATTTCCAGCAAATTCTTTGTTGTAAAAAACTTAGAGACTAATTTCAAAAATATACTAAAGGTTTCTTTTGAAAAATCATGTCGAAATGCATTTATTAGTAAATATTTGAAATTTCAAGGGCTTACATACAAAATAACATCAAGATTTTGAGCAAGTTTTGAATTTGATTTAAGATCTACATTTGGATGACTATTTTCATGAGATATTTGGTTGAGAAAATTGGATTGATTTGGATTGCTGTCAAGTTATTTTGAACTGGTTAGCAATTGTATAAAATTGATTAACTTTTCTGCAAACTTGCACCAAATTTTCTATTTTGAAAAAACTACCTTTTTTAGCTCTTGGACTCTAGTGGTTTATAAAACAAGCCCATACAGACTCCAAGGGAGACATGAAGCAACTAACACCTCCATTTGTGTAGATGCCAACTATTTTGCCCTCACCTACTAGGTGGCACACTTTATAGGCACGCGCTCCTATTTTCCTCTATAATACATATGAATTTTGATATTTTAAAATAAGCTTTGCATTGAAAAGTCTAATGGGCTTTCTCCCAAATTTGGAGAGACTTCATGGGGTATTTTTTTAGTGGCATTTCATTAACTAACTGTCATGAACCCTAAAGCTTTTTAGTGGAGATTCTCCAAGTGTGGTTTCCTAGGAGATGAAAGGTTATGTAGGCATCAACAAGATAATTTTTCTCCTATCTTTTTGTTTTGTTTTGCATCATCATAATCATCATTATTAATCCTCTATTAATTTTCTTAAATTAGATTAAGAATTCTAGTATATAAATAAACTAAACTCATTGGATTTAGTCCCTCCCACTTTTAGAAAACATAAAAATGACTGAGGGAGTGACCAAAGGTCCCTTCCTTGATGATGTGGCAGTAATCTCCTAGCAATTATTTTTTATTTGATTTTATCTTTGAGTGTGATGCTACACTTGGACTCTCATGGGATCTCCACTAATTTGTAGATAAGCTAAGTACATCCCAAAGACTACTACGGCAAGTGGCCCCTGCTTGGTAAAAAGGATCCCAAAAGAATCCTCTTGGAGATATCATACACCTTAAAGTCCAAGTGCATGACTATCGAAGTAAGTGCAAACATGTTTAGGCACTCAATTTAACAAAAGAAAGATCAACATGATGCACCATCAAACACTAATTCATTGAAATACCTCTAGAATGATGATCACATTGATATCTCTTCACAATCGGTGAAGTTTTCATGTGTATTTTATTTTATAGAGTTCAGCTTTTTATTATTTGGGTATCCCATGATTTTCTTAGTGTTTATTCCTCTTTTTACTGCTTTACTAAGTCAAACCCATTTGTGAGAAAATTGACGTTCGGGTTGTATTTGGTCAAGTAGAGGGCTTGCAGGTCCCCTATGCACGAGTATGAAATCCATTTAGTGGTGGTATCTTGGAGGTAGGGTAGGACTTGAGATGAACTATTGCTTTGTTGGACCTCTATAACTCCCACCTTAAAAGCAGGCCAATTATGTCCCAATTTTGCTTAAAGAGGCTAAGGTATTGCACCCTATTGAATTTGACCAATGAGCTAACAAACCATTACTGTTCCTAGTTTTGATGATGAGCAAACCTTATTTAATGCATATTTGAGTTATGTTTTAGCCAAGTATATTAAGGCTCTCAAGGGAATGTTTGAAAGCTTCAAATGGAGTGAAGCGTGATGGTGGATTAGTGAGCATGACTTGAAGAGATCAAAAGATGGCTTGAGGTAGCTTGAAGGTATCCACAACTTGAAGATTCAAGGATAATACAAACAAAGCCAAAGCAATTAAAGAACTCGGCATTAACTAGGTCTAACTTTTCTTTTATTTTCAATCAAGTCAAAAATTAGCTTAAGATTAATTATTTTAAAGCTTTTTGTCATGTAGAGCTTTAAAGGAAATTGTTAATAGAGTTTTTCTGACAAAATCATATGTCTGCTTGGCTTAATAGATGATCGGTTGTGTTAGATTGAAGATTCAAATATTTTGACCTATGTAGAATTGAATGACTAGTTCATAAACTAGATGTCGAGTTGGAGATATAGGTTTTGGCATTCTACTAGAATTGGATGACTGGAAGGGATCCCAGTTGTAATCTATTATCAGAACTGGATGACTGATTGGGCAATCTCCCAATTCTAATAGGCTAAAACCAGTCGATCGATTCCCTAAAGTGGTCAACCAGTTCAGGTTTTCTATATGAATAATGGCTAGTTTTTAGACCATTGGAGCAAACCTTTCTATGGGATTTCACCCATAATGGTTAGATTTCACCCGTAATGGTATAAATGTAGAAGGGGCTTCCTTAAATAGTTTTCACAACTTCAAAATCTTTGTGAAAAAGAGATCAAAGACATTCTAGCTCTCTAGCCATCGTAGTGTTCTAAACATTTCAAATCTCAAACAAATTTTCATTGCCCTTTCACACAATCTTGAGAGAACTTGTGTTAGTTTTATTTGTATCATCTTCATTCTTTTCCACCTGTAATCAACTCTAAGATTATTTGAAGTGGTTGAGAGACTCAAGTTTTAGATTGGAGTTCATCTCGCAGTTGGAGCAAGAGTAAGTGCAAGGGATTGAATTCACCAATGAAGCAAACTCTAGTAGAGAGTTGAAGTCCTCAAGAGCGAGGCAAGGACCATGGAGTAGGACTGGTTGGTCTCCAAACCGTGTTATATCAAGGTACACTTTTTCTCACTTGATTTAAATGATTATATGTGGTTGATTAAGAATTACTTGAAATTGTTTTGGCAGATTTAATTGGTTTTGATTTTATTGACAAGTACTATTTTCTCTAGAAACCTAATTCAACCCCCCCCCCCCCCCCCCCCCCTCCCCTCCCCCCCCCCCCAAAAAAAACCCGTCCCCATCAACACCTCTCTAATGTAGTTTTTGTGCTTTCAGAAATTAGTAGTTCAAACAAATGTCCCCCAATCTTATGTTGGTTTAGAGGCACATGTAGACTCAAATATAATTATATGAATGGGGCGCTCACCATGGGAGAGGTCATCATGGTCATAGAGAACACAACCTATTGGTTGGTTATAGCCTTCCTTCCAAAGTAGATAACTTGTGAACTCAGAGTTTTGGGACATCTTGAAGTACAATTTTAGAAATAAGAAAGTGCCACACATCTTGTGACATATAATAATTCTAACACAAACCTTAAAACTAGCAAAAATTTCTTGACAACCATGGTTGATGAGAATTCCAATATGCACTAATGAATCTTATTAGTCAATAGTGGGATCTTGATAAAGTAGTTGAGTTTGTTGCCAAGAGTCAACAAACTATCAGCTGGGTGTCCTCGACATCCCCACCTAATGATTCCTTTGTAAACTCTATGTACATAGTAACCCTGTTGAGGAGGAAACTTTTGCTAATAGAATTAATAGAGGATTAGATATCATAGCTTTTCATAAAATTGTTTGCTTAAAGATTCCCATGCATCACTATGCTAGCAATGACGAATATCTAACTCAAGTTGTTACCTTTCCCATTTGCTTTAAGGTACCAAACTTTTGTTGTTATCAGGAGATGAGAGACTTTAACCATCATAGTGTAGAGTTCCTTTTTGACATGCAAGCATACAAGGGTAACAAGACATTGAAGATCCACCTTTTTCAGAAGTCACTAAGCCCAACTACATTCAATTTGTTCATCAGCCTCCCCATTGGAAGTTATAGTCCCTAGAAGCAATTTTCATAACATTTTGGAAACAATATGCCCATCAAATTTTGCATGCTCCGAACATCATCGAATTAACATATGAGAAAATGTGAGTTGGAGAAACTTTTTTGATTATACTAATAGTGGAGGGAGAAAGCCATGCAATCACAAATTTCCCTCATATAGAAGCAACAAATTAATTTCTTATTGAAAATGCTTTTCCCATCTTAATGTTGGTTTACCATTTTTTTTGACATCTACTCTTTCAAAACCTTGTATTGGAAAACTTGATGTTTGTGAGAGGTTTTTGAGAGAATTTTATAGCCACAATAACAAAAGGTTTCCGAAAATGGCATGGCAAAACTTCATTTAGGAGGAGACTCACAACAAAGATGATGGCCATGACAACCAAATAGCAGCTTCAAAATCTAGTAATTCATTGCTCTACAAGCCTTTTTAGAAGCCATCTTTCTCAAATAATCTTGAAACCCCCTATCATGGTTCCTTCATCCTGCAACTTCATTACACTCTCAAAACCAACAACCACTATGTAAAAAATAGGACCTCATAAAGAAATCTGCTCCCCTTTATCTAAGTTAATCCCCAACAATTTGCTACACTCTCAAGCAACAACCGCATCAACCTCCCTTAGACAAAACATATTCCTTCTTATGCCAGCTTCTCTAGATTTTTCCATATCATAGAACACACCCTTGAGTAATGTTTCACTTTAAGAGATGTCATACGTGACCTAAATAACTAGAACATCATAGACTCAAGGCTAGTCCATACATTTGTTAATGGGGTTGGGGTGTGAAACATGATAGGTGTAAGTGAACCTTCATCAAGCTACCATAATAACAACATCAATTTCATTGTGTCATCCCCTAAATCAAGAAAATCTCAACCAGAAGACATATTAACTAAGCACTTGAGGATCCTAGGGAAAGGTTTCTTCCAAACAAGGATCCTCCAGCTGATGATAAAACACTTAAACAAGATCTCAAAATTGATAAAAGAGTAGGACCTTTTACATAGTTAATGATACATGTGATGGGTATAATTTTGAAGATAAGGATTATGATCCTTTAAAATATGTCAACAAAGACTTGAATCTTCACCAAGACTATATAAAATGTAAAAAAACTCATGAACAAGCAAATCTCATCTATTGGAGATCATGGTAAACTAACTAACCATATTATTAATCAAGAGCCAAAATTTGTAGAAGAAATTAAAAATGAAAAAGAGTACAATATATTAGATATATTGCATAAGACTCCTACAGAAATTTTTCTCTCAAAACTTGTGGATTTTTAAGCATTGTGAAATACTTTCAAGTTGCTTAATGAAATAGAACTTAAGGGTGATATTCCTCTTGAAAGGTTAGTTGTCATTTGTAGATGCATCCTCCAAAATCCAAACATAACATTTGTGGAACAAGATCTACCTAAGGAAAAACATAGAGATGTGCTACTCTATATCTTAGTAGGAATTGGTGAAGTTATGGTTGGATTGGTCCTTGTGGACACTCTGGCGTTGCTCAACATTTGCACTTTGGATACATTCACTGCTACCCCAACGCTTAACGTCTAGTACTTGATAAAGCACTAGGAATTCCCAATATTTCGACATGAGTGGCAAAAATTACCGAGTTTCATTGAGCACCAAGTTTCAAAAATAAAGGCTATTTGATTTAAATGAGAATTTTATAAATTCAGGTTGTTTTTGCAAATATGCCATTTAAAATAACCCTTGCAGCCTTGAATCCCATCTTTTGCTGCAATCTTTTCCTTTCATGAAGCAAACAAAGTGGCTAGGATTTTTGGCAACATGCTCAACAACGATGAGAGAGAATTTAGGATCATGGATTTCATCATGAGAGAGAGATGGTGTCAATCTTCTCCATCAACCTATGTTCTTAAGTTTGAAAAATAACAAAATCTAGGTATTTCTTTCTCTTCTTTTCCCTATCATTTTTTGTTGAATCATTGGACTGATTTGGGACTATGATTTATTGAAATAGATTGAGTTGTATTTCAATATGCTTGGGATTGTATTGATGCTATATGAGCTCAACTTGTGTAGCTAGATCAAGTTCAATATAGTAGCATCAAAGCTTTTAGTATTGAAAGTGTGTTATGACAAGTTTTATCATTTTGAAGTCATGGATCTTAGGCTTACATTGAAACCTTGTTGCTAATATTAGATGTTAAGATTATAATGCTACAAGATCATGTCTTATTTCTACCTAATTTAATTTAATCAAGTAACTATTCGAAACTCATATACATGGATTAGAGCTTGATTATTCATGTTATAAGTTTCAATCATTAGATTAGTGTGGTTTTGGATATGTTATCAAACAAGAATGTGTTATTGGTCAATCTCATATAATATTTATAGATATTACTGATCAAGACCAAAGAGATTTAAGTTGGATTAGTAATAAAGTTAATATTATTAGTTAATATGATCTTGTGATTTTTGGTGCAATTGTATTGATCCACTTATGTGCATTAGGTTTGAACAAGGAGACTTGAACTAGTTCATTTGGATTTATCATAACTTTCTCGTTAGGTCACCGAATGAATAACTCCCAATAATATTAAGGACATTAAATATGTGAATTTTATTTTTATTGATAATTTATAAGCTTTCAAGGAATATACTTGTTTAAAATGATTTTTTTGCATAGGAAGTGATGATTATATCATGATTCATGATACACACAAACATAGATATACATACATATTGTGCAAGGATTATTAGCTCATGAATATTTTAGAAATTTACATGTTTTATTAGTTTTGACTATGTTATCTCCCTCGTGATTTGTGTTGTGCCTCTTTCATTTAGATAAAAAAATGGTCATGTCAACATGTGTATATCATTATGAGAAATCGGTTTTGCTACCACCGCGGACATCAGAGTAGTGACATATTTGTATTGTAGTCTATTCTAGAGCATCTTGCATTTGTGAGCAAGCAACTGAAGTGCTAATCAATTCCTAATTCAAGTCACCTAAATGTGTATTCTTTTTTGTATAATAGATACCAGTTTTACTAATTGTATCTTATCTTGTATTTCGTTTTAAAACTATAATCATTTGAATACCTTATGTGTGTTATTTGTTGACTTTAAACATATATTTGTATGACATGTGTTTTAAATATTTTTTTGATATGAATTAGTTTCTTTGTACACAAGTTTTTGAATACTTTATTTTATTTTTAAAATATTCACTAAATATGAGATTACTTATTATGTTGTAGATTAGACTAGTAGATATGAATCTTTATATCAAATAAATTGGAAAGCGATGTGAAAACTCAAAATAAGTTTTTCTTTTTTTGTATTTAGGAGAAATGCGAGTGTATTTTAAGATAACTTGAAAATGCATAGTCAGATGATTAAAGATTATTTCTTTAAAAATTATTGTTCTAATTTTTATGAGCTATAATATGTAAAGATTTAAAATTATAGTCTTATATACTTATAAAATTTTGGTTTCATAAATATACAGTGTTATCAAATCCTGCACTATCAAATCCTGCACCTACCAATTTTAGGTTCAGGACGTGACAGGAACCCCTCTTCCACTAGCATTCTCAGCGCAAACATCACCATCACAATCACCTCCTTTCTACAACCAGCTTTGGGGTGCGCTACCTCCTCCGTGATCAGCTCTGGCAAAAGCCACCTCCTCCACGAGCATCACAGGCACAAGCTGCCTCCTTTTCATGCCGCCATTAGGTCCACGAGCTACTCATCTGCCTCCTGCTAAATTCCTAAAGCAAGATTTTTTTTAGCTTAATTGTGAGGTTCGATTTGTGATTAGTAGTTTCAAATTAGGCTTAATTTTGAAGTTTTAATCCATATGATATGGATGTCCACTTGTACTCTCCCAATAGTCTTATTTGGATAGTTGAAACAGCTGAACCGAGTTCAAATGGTCAAATTCGTTGACATATTTTCCGTTCAGAAAAGTTGTTATTAAGATTTTGTCAATATTAAATACCCATGCATTACATGTTGTCTCGGTAGTTGATTTTTTATTTTTTATGTTAAAAAATATAAGTTTGAGATTTTAATAGATATCATTTATTATATGTTCTATACTCATCTTGTAAGTATCAATGAGCTAGATTGAATTGGGCATTTTAGTATAATTGATCCCATCCCACAATCTACAAATATCTCATTCCCATCAAGTTGTCATTTTCTTTTGTTGACATTATTCAGCAAGTGATCGTTTGATCTGATATTAGTAAAAGACATTCAAAACAAAGACAATCCTCTAAATTAGCAGAAAATGCCTCTCCTAATACACAATTTACAAATATGCCATTCCCTTCAAGTTGAAGAATCTCAGAAAGCCAAAAAGAAAGAAGGGTGAACACACACAAAAAGCATCATCTGATACCTGTAGGACTGCAACAGGACAAGTCCACAGGGACTTGGATGGGTCCAAAATCGGTCCACATAGGTTTAAGGCATAGTGAGGCCTATTAAGAACTTTTATATTAAACTTATTTAGATTTCAATTCATTAAATTTATACTAGGCTCATCAAGGTCAATTAGACCCAATAAAATCCGCTAATATCTACATTCATGATTTCTAGTGACATATTAAAGTGATGTCTAAAAAATAAATTAATATATCATATTAGTAAGGTAGAGACTAAATGGGCTTCCAACGGGCCTCTAATAATTTTTTAAAATAAATCTAAAGTCCAACGGGCTGTTCACTAAAACCCATTTGGTATTTTGGATGGGTTTTAGACAGACTTTTATTGGATTCGGCTCATGAATCCAATAGATCCTTGGGTTGTTTGGCACTCCTAGATACCGACACTTGCATGTAAGGAACCCATTTGGAGAAAATGTTTGATTGTGATTTTCTGATTGGCAATTTTCTTTTGGATCCATGCCAATAACTCGACCATTTGTTCTTGAATTATGTTTCCTTTCTCTAATGGCCATCAAGTTGCCTCTCGCCTAAGTTTAGATTGACTCTTGAATTATAGTTGAGTAAAACTTGATGGTCCTTGGCAACCAAGTGAAAGGTAAAGGACAAAAATCTTAGGGCTTGATAAATCTTCCATAATTAACCTTTACCTCTTGGTGGAGCTCTTGTCACCATAAACATGTAAAAAATGATTCGGAGTAATTCTTAACCAATTTCCTTGTCCGTTTTCCATTCTTTTCCACTATTGTGAAAGAAAATACATCGCCTTCTCCTCATTCCACATCAAGGAATTTACATGCCACATAATCATTATTTTATAGGTTCCAAGGGTCATTGTTTAGAATCACGTGTCATAGAGTAGGTCCCAGATACTGAGAATGTTAGACCTTTATATTTATATAGCATGATCTTCAATTTGATAGTACACCATCACTTGGTTGTTGGTCTTCAAATTGTTCTCCAAATTAACTATAGCATTAGTATTCTCACACCTTCCTATAAATTAGTGCTAATTGAATAAAACGTAGCCCTACTAGGTCACATTCTCTACAATCCTACTAGTAGTGATAGGTTTATCATTACCCAATCTTGGCAGAAGGTAAACATTTCCATCGCTTATCTTGATGTTATTAAAATTATGTTTGATGGAAAAATTCAAGCAGCCATGATCAAAATGGCTACTAATTTACTCCCAACTCACTCCCACATTCTTGATCATATTTTAGCTTACATTAGCTTCCAAAGAGTGGGCGCTGTGATGAAGTATCTTTATGGAGCTTTATTTTATTTACTGTACATTGACTGGTCATCGACTCAACCTTCCTATGTCATGGCCTACCATAGTATAATTGCTATTGAATGCGCTAGGATTATCATTAGGATTTTTCGCCACTTTTGTGTCATCATCTCTACACGTGATCCTTTCTACTATCATTGATATACCCAAATAAATCCTTCTCTAGAGCTTTAGGACTAACCTCAGCTACTAGATGGGCTATTTTCAAAAAGGTGGCAAACAAGTTCAAGCTTCAAGACGCACTTCAACTACTGAGGACACCACAGAGGAGGATTGATATGAGGATGTTAAGCTCAGGGCAATTGATGTTGATGATGATGGGGTTGCTAATTTGGCTGGTTCATCACATCCATCTAAGTCGATCCATCAGTGATTGGATGCTCAAGATAGCTCATTAGAGGAGTTCTCCATTGGCACCACGCAACATTTTGATCAAATCAAGATGATGTTGTACACATTGCTTGATTGAAGTCCTTTCAGACTGAGCTCTTAGAGCTTTATTTTATGTTTCGATGCTATTTTTATTTGGTTTTGTGGCTGTTCTTATTGAGATTATGGATGTCTTATGTGTTATGGTTATGAATGGTAGGGTTTTTGATATTAGTTTATGGATCCTATGGAGTCTTTGGTTGTTTTGTACTTGACTTGAATGTGAATGCAACTATCTTATTATGTTCTAAGATTAAAATGGGTGCATTGATATATCATATAGACTTGTTCATGTTTTGTGTGGGTTGAAATTTCTTGTTAATATTCATGTATTCAAGATAAATATATTCGATGTATACTTTCTTATTATTATATTTTTTTTGTTGATGTCAAAAGGGAGACTATGATTAAAATGTTTGGAGTTAGATAGCTTTATATAAGGGGGAGACTCCTTATATGAGAGGGAGCGTGACAAGCATCCACCTTATATCCTTAACATGTTCTTCACAAAAGTTAGTTATATTTCTTTAAATTCATATTAATGGTGTTAATTCTTAAATGACTCGAAAACTATTAGTTTAGTTTTTCAAATTTATTTAGTTGAATCGAAGGCTTGAAATGATCTTCTTTTTGCTCTTTTATTTGACACCTCACTTTTCCCAAGTAAATTGATGAAGTATAAAATTTGGTTTGAACTTGCAAAAACTGACAATACTAAATTTCTCTCATGTTTGGTTTCCCGAATTGCAAAGTTCGATCGTACAAACTTAATCAATAAAATTCTGATTTCTATCCTTGTCAATTTTGGTCGCTTGAAATACAATGGTTGGTCATCCGAACATGCCAGACATAAGTTTTTTAACTTTTGTTATAATGAGTTTGGTTAACTAAACCTTGTATTAGTTCTCCAGACTCACAAGTTTAGTCACCCAAATAGTTGGTTCAGTCACATGAACGTCTAAAAAGAGCATAATAGCTAGTGTTTTGACTATTGAAACCAATTTAGTCAAATGTTTAGTCGACCAAATCTCACAAAAAAGCCTGGATTTCATTCCAATGACTAGTTTTAGTTCTAGAAGGTATTTAAAGGCTCGAAACTTATTCTCTTCATAACTTTTGCATCTTTGAGCAATTCTTATGAGAGAATACAAGCATCCAAAGCTTTCTAAACTCGCAAGAGTTCATAAACTTGATTTTTTTTATTTTCAAATCCTTCTGCTTTTGTACTCAAACTTGAAAGACACTTGTAGCGAGGAAATTTGTGAACATTTTCATCATTTTGTTTTTAAACATTCATAGGGTATTAGAAGTGTGTGAGAGATCAAGCTCAAATATTAAAGTGGCTTCATGTTCGATTGGAGCAAGGTTTATATGAGGTTGTCATCACTGAGAAAGCGATATCACTAGTGGAGTGATTCAAATTCTGAAGAGAGATGTAAAGGCCGAGTAGTAAGTGTGGTTGGTTATTAAACTATGTAAATCATGGTATACTCTCCTTACCTATATTCAATATTGCAATTGTGTTGATTGTTATTTTGGATATTGCAAATTGATTTGCCTTATTTTTGAAGATTGAATTAGGTTATTGATTTGCCAAAGTATTAAATTATCTTGTAAAACCTAATTTACCTTCCCCTTAGGTTGGTTTTGGGCCTTCACTTCATACATAACATCCTTTTCTTCATTATTGGAGAGGCAACACATAAGGAGCTAGTTGAACAATCTGCTATAAAGGGTATTGTTAATGAGTAGAAAGTGTGTATGCCTTTTTTCCTAAGATACACCTAGGCTTATTTATTCCAGGGAAGCTTGACATTTTTGAGATAGTTGAAAAATGGTTATCTCTAGTCTGTTGTTGTTTGAGGTAATTTTTTCTACAATCAAATTTGATTCAAATATAATCAAAATTAAAGCTTATATACCACTAAATTATGACACAAGTGTGGGTCTTAATTGAATATCAAATGCAATCAAATTTGACTGAAAATTGAGCTCAATTCAGACTTGAATTCTTAAGAAATTCAAGCTCAAACTAAAGTGGGCTAAATGGGCTAGATATGGGGACCAAAATTAGGTCAAAAAAATTCATCAAACATATGGTTTAAAAAATTTTATAAATAGGTCCCTTTATCAAAAAAATTCTTATAATAAGGTCCCAAGTTAGAATTTTTTACAAATAAGTCCCTGGGATTGAAATTTTATTTAAAAAATCTAATAAAATTATAAAATTATAAATAAATCTACACAGAATTTAGGGTTTACAAATAAATTTCTTAAAAAATTTTCTTTCATAAATAAACCCAAAATATTCTGACTTTACAAAAAAGTCCCTTAAAAAATTATTTGTGAATAAGTACAAATTTTATTTCAAAAACAACTTTGAAAGATTTACAATTTCATCAACAAATTTTTTTTTACAAAAAGACCCCTAAAATTCATAAAATTAAAATTTGGTTCAAATTTCTCGAAAAAATTCACAAATAGCCCTTCATAAATTTAATATCTAAAAGTGAGAACAAATTTGTTTGAATTTTCTCATCAACAATTTTATCTAATCTCATAATAAATTTATCCAACAATTTGCATATATCCACACAAATTTAAACAAAAAGAAATTATTATCTATGTCTAATTGAGTCACAACAAAGACTACAGTAACTTCAGATTATAGAATTATTTTAAAACTTCAAAAATAAAGATAAGGATTGAGGTAATCCTCAAATCAAATTTCACAATGAAGATTTATCCTATTAATGCCTATATAAAAGCCCATGTAGACCTGCAAAACAAAAAAAAAATCAATGGGAGGAGACGAAGACAACTTAGGATCTTAAAACAGAAAAGAAGAGAGAAAAATGGGAAGCAAGCCAAACAGAAAAAAAAATTGAGAAGATAAGAATACATGGTAAGACTTAGCTCTTAGCTTTGTACTTCTAGTGCCTTTCTTCTTTGCTCTTGCCTCTTTGTTTATGCAGGATAATCTTCATCGCCCCAAAAGCAAAATTTGAAGAAGATGAAGAAGAACCATAGCTAAGGTTTGGTCTCAAGAGCTCGGCCTCTTCGAAGTCCAATTCAATCCAACCCCTCCACAATTTCCTCCTCACTGTGTTCATGTCTGCCCACCTTCCTTCATCGGCCCTCCATTATGTCCACTGACCTGCATTGACCACCAGTTCATCCCACTGCCCAAGCTTCATCGTCCAACGCTCCTTACCTGTTCACTTAGTTGTGTCTCGAATCTGGATTTTTTGGAGAGTCCTAATTAAATTAGAATTCATATTATGAAGTAATTTAGTGGGCCTAATCTTTCTCTGAATTTATCTTCTACTAGAAGGTTTGGATTAGTAGAAGTCTTATTTGAGTCAGTCTCCTACTTTGACTCAAACTCAGTTAGGCCACATCTATAAATATCCTATTCATCTAAGGGTTTCAATAGAGTGAAATAGAGAGACATAGATCAAAACTCTCCTCATCAATATAATATCCTTCGAATCGCTTTTGCCAATGGAGTAGGTCGTAGACCAAACCACATAAATCTCTTGTGTGCTATTTTTTCTTCTTTTCTATTCCTCTTCTACATCATGAATTATGATGGATATCGATATTTAGTGAAACAAACTAGTATCAGAGCTTGGTTCAATATGTCTACTATGAAGTTTGATGTAGAGAAATTCAATGGAAAGCAAGGATTTCTTATTTGGCAAAGCAAGAGTTCATGCAATTCTTACTCAACAAGGGTTGAGAAACACATTGGAGGATGTCATGCCTGAAGATGTCATTGAAAGTGTCTGAAAAAATCAGAAGGCTAGTGCATATAGTACAATCATCCTCAGTCTTACCGATGAGGTACTCTATCCATTTCTTGTGAAACATCACCTTCAGAGGCATGGAAAAAGTTGGAGAAATAATATATGAGTAAGCCTATATCAAATCTAGTTTACTTAAAGCAGAAGCTTTTCAATTTTTGAATGAGAGAAGATACAAATATAGTTGATCATCTTAATGCTTTCAATAAACTAATCTCTTAATTGTTAAGCATTGATGTTAAAATTGAAGATGAAGACATGATAATTATTTTATAATCATCTCTATCTCCTTCTCTTAAGAATCTAAAGACTACTCTCATGTATGGTAAGGATTTTAAATTTGATGATATTTCTACTACCCTTCTATCTAATGAATATTTTAAAAAGATTGAAGGGGATATGTCACACTCAGGACCATTGACTACCAGAGGTCGTATCAAAAAAATATCAAAGACAGGTCGTTCTAGATCCAAATCCAAAGAAAAAAATTGCAAGTATTGTAAAAAGATGGGCATGTAATTAAAGAGTGTTGGAAGCTTAAAGAAAAGAAAGAGAAAAAATCTCAGTCTAAAGAGCAAGCCAAAGAATAAGTGTCAGTTGCTGAAGGGAGTTTTGATGATGATTATGGTAATGTTCTCTTTATTAGTTTTGATTTTGATTGTGACCATGATACTTGGATTCTTGATTCTAGTTGTTCTTACCACATGTGTCCTAATAAGGATTGGTTTGAAGACTACAAGTCTTATGATGGTGGTTTAGTTTTGATGGGTAATAACAATCCATGCAAAACTGTTAGAATTGGAATAATCGAAATTAAGGTGTTTGATAATATTATTAGGACTCTTACTAACGTTAGACATATTCCTGATTTGAAAAATAATTTGATCTCTTTATGTGCTTTGGATTTTGTTGGTTATAAGTATTTTTCTTAAAGTGTTCTTATGGTTACTAAAAGCTCATTGATAGTGATGAAAGGCCTAAAACATGGAAATTTGTATGAGTTAGTAGGAAAAATTAATAAAGGTGGAGCAACAATTTCTCAGGTTTATTCTGATATGACCCACTTATGGCATATGCGTCTTGGTCATATGAGTGAGCAAGGTTCAACTGAGCTCAACAAAATAAAATTACTGAAAGGCCTCAACTCATGCAAATTAGACTTCTGTGAGGATTGTCTTTATGATAAATAGTCTGAAGTAAAGTTTGACACCAGTACTCATTGCATTAAAAGATTAATTGATTATATTCATTTTGATGTGTGGTGCTCTTCTATTCCATCAAAATCTGGTGCTCGTTATTTTGCTAGTTTTATTGGTGATTTTTCCAAAAAATGTGTGGACTTATTTTTTGCATCACAAAGCTGAAGTATTTTCTATTTTCAAACAATGCAAAACTTCAGTTTAAAAAAAGACTAGTAGAAAAATCAAAATACCTTAGAAGTGATAATGACGGAGAGTACAAATCAATAGAGTTTCTCAAATTCTATGAAGATGAAGGTATCGAACACCACTTTACCATCTCAGGAAAACCTCAATAAAATGGTATGGTTGAAAGGATGAACAAAATTTTGTTGGAGAAAGCACGTAGTATGCCTAGTATAGCTAATCTTGACAAGGATTTCTGGGTAGAAGTAGTTAATACAACATGTTTCATTGTAAATCGCTCTCCTTAGATAGCTATTAATTACAAAACTCCTAAAGAGATATGGACTAGTGAACCTACAAATTATTCTTCTTCAAAAAGATTTTTGGTTGCCTTGCTTATGTGCATGTCATCAAGGATAAGTTAGATACATGTTCCAAAAAGTGTGTTTTCCTTGGTTATGCCAAAGGTGTTGAAGGTTATCATTTGTGGGATCATACTATTTCTAATGTAATTATTGAGAGAGATGTAGTGTTTGATGAAAGTGTTATGTTAAAATCTCTCAAGAATGGTCCCAATGATATAATGCAAGTGGAGGTGGAGCATGTAGTTCCTTTAGAAGATGATATTTAAGGTATGTCAAACTCTAGAGAAAATTCTAAGAATCAAATTTCTGAGAAGACTTCACTTCAAAGATCTCAAAGAAACATAAAGCCACCTGAAAGTTATGGTTTTGAAGATATGGTAGATACTATGAATGAAGAGATGGATTCCCTTCAAAAGAACCATACTCGGGACTTGGTGAAATTACTAAAAGGTAAAAGAGCAATTGGTTGCAAGTGGGTATTTCAAAAGAAAGAGAATTCCTCTGAGATAGATGGTGTTAAATTCAATGTCTGTTTAGTTGCAAAAGGGTATTCACAAAAGTAGGGTATTGACTTTAATGAAATTTCCTCTCCTATAGTTAAACACACATATGTTCATTTTCTACTTGCTTTAGTTGCTTTTCATAATCTTGGGTTAGAACAGCTTGATGTCAAAACTACCTTTCTTCTTGGAGAATTAGAAGAGTAGATTTTTATGTAACAAGCTGAAGGGTTCATCCAAGAAGATAAGAAAAAATTATGTTTGCAAGTTGGACAAATCACTTTATGGTGTGAAATAGTCTCCAAGGCAATGGTATAAAAGGTTTGACAATTTTATGTTGGGACAAGATTTCATCCATTGCAAACATGATTGTTGTGTCTATTTTAAAATACATGCCAATAATTCATTTATTATATTACTTTTCTATGTTGATGATATGCTTATTGCTACTCAAGGCATTTCTCTACTTAATGATCTAAAGCTTAGAATGAAAAAGGAATTTGAGATGAAAGAGTTAGATGCTGCAAGAAAGATTCTTGGTATGGAGATTGATCAAGATCGAAAGCATGGCAAGTTATGGCTTAAACAGAGCAAGTATCTTGAGAAGATTATTTCTTATTTTCTCATGCAAAATTCAAAACCTGTTAGTACTTCTTTGGCATTTCACATCAAATTTTCTGCTCAACTATGTCCTTCTACACATGAGGAGTATGCATACATGAAGAACATCCCATTCTCAAATGTTATTGGAAGTCTAATATATGCTATGGAACACAGCTCAAGAGGCCAAAATTGTTGGCTACGTCAATTCAGACTATGTTGGAGATGTTGATCGACGATGATCATTCACTGGTTATCTTTTCACTATTTGTGGTGGACCTATTAGTTGGAGGTGTACCTTAAAGTCAACTGTGGGATTATCTACAATAAATTCTGAGTATATGGCAACTATAGAAGCAGTCAAAGAAGCTTTATGGCTAAAAGGATTAGCAAGTGAAGTTGATTTTTCTCAATGTGTTCTTCCTATTTTTTGCAATAGTTAAAGAGCCATATGCCTTATGAATAACCAAATGTACCACACTAGATCAAAGCACATAGATGCCCAATTTCACTTTATTCAGGACATTATTGAAGATGGTGATATTTCTTTACAAAAGATTCATACGTCAAAAAACCTACAGATATGTTGAAGAAGGTGATTCTGATTGACAAGTTCAAGCTCTATTTCTACTTGATCAATGTTCAAGGTCGTTGATCATGCCCTATGAGGTAATGGAAAAGGCATCTGTTGAAGACTCAAATTCAAAGAAGAAGAGGATTTGAGCCAAGGTGAAGATTATTGACTTAGTTGTGTCTCGAATCCAGATTTTTTTAAGAGTCCTAATTAAATTAGAATTCATATTAGAAAGTAATTCAGTGGGCTTGATCCTTCTCTAAATTTATCTTCTACTAGAAGACTTGTATTAGTAAAAGTTTTATTTGAGTCGGTCTCCTACTTTGACTCAAACTCAGTTAGGCCACATGTATAAATACCCTATTCATCTGAGGGTTTTAATAGAGTGAAATAGAGAGACATAGATCAAAAAACTCAAAACATCTTGTGATGGCTAGGCTACTTAGTCTCTTGTGAGAGTTGGTGATATTGGAGTTTCACCTCCATTATTGTAATATCCTCTTTCTTCCTCATCAACACAATATCCTCCGGATTGCCTTCGCCAGTGGAGTAGGCCGTAGGCCAAACCACATAAATCTCTTGTGTGCTATTTTTTCTTTTTTTCTATTCTTCTTCTATATTGTGAATTGTGGTGGACATCAATATTTAGTGCAACAATTTCCTTCCATAGTGTCGCTCTGGCATGCCTGATGGCCTGCCTCTGCGAGCTCCGCCATTCACCAACTTTGCCACCCGTCAATCCACAACCTAGTCAAGGCCTGGACCACCCATAGCCACTTGTGCTTTGCTGGAGATGTCAACCCACTGACTCACCACTTGAGCCTGAGCTCCCTACCATTGACCTAAATCCTCACCACTAACCCAAAACACAACACTTGTTTCCTTATCGCTAGAAGCTACCTTGCATCAAAAACTGAATTCTACCTCCGAGACACCACCATTCCACTCAAAGTTTGTGGCCAGATCTAAGCGGGAAGACTGTGGGCCACCATGCCTAACTGAGAAAGAGGGGAGGCAGCCATGGTTACAAACGAGGAGTAGTAAAAGAAAAAAAATATAAAGTGTTGGCTGCTAGCTTGAAAATAGAAAAAAAAAAGTGTAAAGGGAAGTTTTTGCAGCCACATGGGAAGAAGAGAATGAGAGGTATGGATTAACAGTGCAAAGAGAAAATATAAAAAAAATGCTGATTATTAAAAAAAAATCCCTTGCTGCAATTTTGCTCTATTGTCATCACGGTCACCTACAACTTCCTCGAAGATGGTGAACCCCAACACTAGTGTGATTAACCATGGTCTCATTCGTCACCACCACATCCATGCCCCTACAACTATTATTTTTATGCTCATGGCCATTTGTGGCCTCCCAGCGTAATGACAGGTCTCCACCATTGACTTAGGGCTAGTTCGTGAGCTCATCCAAAAGTCAATTTCGATCGAAGACCAACCTATGGACTCACTCGAAACTAATTTTGGACTTAAGATAGCTTACAAGCTCATCAAATATTTATTCCAATTAAGTCTAGTTTGCAAGCTCACCGAATGTCTATTTGGACAAATAGTAACCCACAGGCTCACCAAACTTCTATTCGGATTAAGTCCAGCTTATGAGCTCGTTGAACATCTATTTGGACTAAGGCCAGCCCGTAGGCTAACCAAACCTTTATTCAAACTAAGGCCAGATTGAGAGCTCACCAAATGTCTATTTAGACTAAGGTCAGTTCGAGGCTTGTTGAACGTCTATTTGGATTAAAGTCAACTTATGAGCTTGTGGAATATTTATTCAGAATAAGGCCAGCTTGCAAGCTTGTCGAATGTCTATTCGGACTAATGTTAGCTACAGGATCACCCAAATTTATCATGATAGCCTGAGAACTCTTAAACTAAATTGATTAAGCAAAATTGGTTAAATTAAAGTGATTCAACCACATGAAATAGATAAAATCATATTGATTTAGATAAATCACTAAATGTAACTAAGTCATTCAAGTTAATGTATTGAAATTAAACTAGACCCAAATCCATTAGAGATCCATTAAGAACCAATTAAGGGCTAGATCCAAAATCCATTAAAGATTAATTAAGAACCCATTAAGGGTCAGATCCAAAATCTATTAAAGATCCATTAAGATCTCATCAAGTGCCCAACCTAATATCCATTAAGGACCTGACAAGGACCTATCAAAGTTTGGATCCAATATCTATTAAGGATCCAATAAGAACCTAATGAAGGCACAACACAAGGTCGAACCTGATCCGAGCTGAAATTGAAATCATGTTCTAAATATTAAATTGAACCAAATTAAATTTAAAATAAAACTAAGTCTAGATTTTAGATTAAACCGAACAAAGGTAGGTTTGAACTTATTTAGTCAATTAACTACAAGATTTTGTTCTAATGAAATTCTTATCTATGCCTTACTAGGTATGGAAACACTTCAAATTATGAAGTTATCACCAACACCTTATCGACTATAGAAACTCTTCAAATAATGAAATTATTGCCTACACCTTATTATCTATAGAAACACTTTAAATTACAAAGTTATTGCTTATACCTTATCGAATATGGAAACACTTTAACTAAGTATTTATCATCTATGCCTTATTGACTATGGAAATACTTCACAAATCAAACTGAACTAAGGTAGGATTAAACTCACTTAGTAAGTTAGCTGCAATTCTTTGTTCAAATAAAATCATCACCTATGTCTTATTGGTTATGAAAATACTTCAAACCATGAAGTTATTACTAATAGCTTATTGGCTATACAAATACTTCAAACCATGAAGTTATTACTAATAGCTTATCGGCTATACAAATACTTCAAACAATGAAGTTATTGCCTACACCTTGTTGGTTATAAAAATACTTTAAATTATGATGTTATTGCCTATGCCTTATGGGTTATGGAAATATTTCAAACCTTAAAGTTATCATCTATGTCTTATCGACTATGAAAACACTTCAACCATGAAGTTATCGCCTATGCCTTACTGGGTATAAAAATACTTCACAGATCAAATTAAACTAAGGTAGGCTTGAACTCGTTTACTCAGTCAACTACAAATACCTTATTTAAATGAAATTATCACCTATGCCTTATTAGCTATAAAAATAATTGAAACCATGAAGATTTCTCTAACACCTTATCGGGTATGGAAATATTTTAGGTAATAAATTTATTACCTATGCCTTATTCACTAGAAATACCTCACAAATCAAACAAAACTAAGGTAGACTTGAACTCACTTAATCAGTCAACTACAATGTTTTGTTCAAACAAAGTTATTGCCTATGCCCTAATGGCTATGAAAATACTTGAAATCATAAAGTTATCACGAATACCTTATCAGCTATGGAAACACTTCAAACAATGAAATTATTATCTAGAATTATTTCTATAGAAATACTCCAAACCTCAAAGTTATTGCATATGTCTTATTAGCTTTGAAAATAATTATAAATAATGAATTTATCATCTATGCCTTATTGGCTTTGAAGACATTTCAAACCATGAAGTTATCACCCATTCCTTATTGGAAAATAGAAACACTTCAAGTTACAAAGTTATTGCCAAAGCTCAAAGCTATCAGAAATACTTCAAGCTAATCTTGATAAGCCACAGACAATGCCATCCAATGAAGTTATTGCTAAAGCTCAAAGTTAATGAAAATACTTCAAACTTCTCTCATCACCTTTCATGTCTCGCTGGATGACACCATTAAACCAAAATATCAACATCTGCCAATGGTCAAATTACGAGTTGCCCGAGCCAGACTCTGCTTGGTTATGCGAGAGTGGGTTAGCCATGAGCATCAAGCCTTTCCTATTTCCTATCTTATCTCATGTCCTTTTATGAGCTTAAATTATTTAAATTGTAATGTGAGGATATGTCCTTACTTAAGCCATATACCTTTATTTTTCAAAACCAGTCAAATAATACTTTCTTCTTTTCTTTTGTGTCTTTATTTTATTTTCTAGGTTTCTCACTTTAGAAGGTTTTTGATGATTGTCAAGGTGATTAATAATAGAGGCTTATGCCTATTGAAAGTCATGTTCCCATAACACCTGATTGCACATTCAAACCACCTTACATTTGATTTGTTATTATGACATTACTCCTTAGGGTCTTTGCTATTCTGGGTGGTTAATTTTGATCCCACGGTCATCTCTTCTATGCCTTTGCATTTAGCTTATTCATGATTGACATTGAAGATTGAGCTGATCACTTGTTTTCTTTGGATTGTGATATAAATTTCTTCTTAATCAAGATTAGCACCCTGTTCTAACTTATCTATGGAGTTTGCTTTTGCATTAATAAATTTGAGGGACTTTCCTAATTGAGCATGCATAATTTGTTTCAAGAGTTCTTGATGTCTATTGTAGTAGTAAAGTAACTTAAATTTATGAACTTTATTACAATTTTTGATTTGGCTAATAATCAGGTGCAAATCAGCAAAGATTTGGAAGTGGTGAATTTCCATCTTGATGTCCATTTCTAGCCTTGCAATTAGGGTTTCAGACTTGGCCTCATTATTGGTTCAAAGTCAAACACCTATTTTTATTTGGGGAATCTTTGCCTAGATTGCTAGGTTAATAGATGATGCCCATCAAAGCAAAGCTCCCAAAAAGGTTCTCCTTCTTCAACAAATAGGTGTTCTTTAGTAGATAGCTCAAAACTCAATGGAGAGTTGTTTGGCATTTGATGAGCTATGAGAAAGTTAGCAAGAGCTTTTCCTTTGATGCCTTATGTGGAGTGTATTTGATGTTATACTCCATAAGGATCAAGGCCCATTTTGCAAGCCTTCCTATAGGTACAAACTTGGTCATCAAAAATTTTATTTGGTCAACCATAGATATAAGGATGACCAATTGAGAGAGCACGTAGTGTCTAACCTTCTTGATTGAGAATATGAGTGCAAATAAGTGCTTTTCAATGGGAGAATAATTATTGTTTTGCCCCTACTATCATCCTACTTAGAAAGTAGAGTGTGTTCTCTTTGCCTTCTTTATTATTTTTGACAAGGAGGGTCCCCAGGGGACCTTCCATTGCTGTAGTATAGAGAATCAGAGGTTTGTCAGGGTTGGATGCCACAAGAATTGGTTCTTTTAAAATGTATTGTTTAGTATCCTCAAAAGCTTGCTGACACTATTGGTCCCAGACAAATAGAGAAAACATTTTCATTAGTTTGGAGAAAGGCGTATTCCCAGGAGATTTGATATAAATCTCCTTAGTTATTTTAGATTTCCCATAGGGGTATATCTATGATTGTTCCAGAAAGGACTACTTTTGTTTGAGAATTTCCTCCCCTTTTGAAGTGAAATCATGTTGGATGGGGATTAGCAATAATTCTTCTTCCAATGTGAACTTGGGCTCAGTTGATATCTTCACTACTCCTTAGCCCCTGCCTTTTGGCTCAGCCAAAACCTTTTCAAAGATCTTATTTTCTTGTGATACTTGATGCACCGTAGCTAGCTGGATACAAATACTTTGCTTATTGGAAGATACTAAGAGTATTTTATAATCTTCATCATGAGATAAATGCCTACTGATGACTATGTCCCACACATGAATATTAGTGGTTATGTAGACTAAACCATAACATTTCCACTTCCTTTTCTAAGGATGTAGGCTCACTCCTACAGTAGATTCCATATATTTTTGAAGAAATGGCATCCCTTTTTTGTTTATGGAAGCTTGATGCTGGACTTCTTAATTATTTGCCAGGGTTTGTTTGAGAAGTATCTAGGCATAATCTCTAGTCAATATTCACCATCATGTGCTAGATTTTCTCTTTGCAAAGAGTATTCCATACTGGAAACATAGGGAATTCCTAACCCCTTCTGTCTTTTGTATTACAAAGGGATATAGATGGTCTCCAATTCCTCCACGATGTTAATGCTTAGGTGATCAAGTGCCTTAAGCAGAACCTTTGGGACTTTTGCAAGATGGAGAGAGTTTTCCTTTAAGCCTTGATCATTGTCTTTGTTATTAGAGTCACTGCCCAAACTAAATGATGTGAATCCCTTATTTGAAGACTCTATGTCATTGTCTTTGTCATTATAATCATGCTAGCAATCTTTTTCCTTATTTGGTTGATGGAAGTAGGCATTTTAATTACCAATGACTTTTGGCAGTACTTTGCATGATCATAATGTATTTTGTAAATGTCAAAAAGGGGTATGTTCCCATAAATCTAACACTCTTTTCCATTTTCAAAATATTTGATGCACTAATTTAGGGTTGGCAATGCTACGCCATTTTCATTTAGCCAAGGCCTTTCCAACAATGCCCCGTATGTTGCATTGGTGTTAGTCACATAGAATTTAGCATCAGTTTTCAATTAGCCAACCTTTAGGAAGATTGTTATGGCCCCAAGAACTCCTTGGCTATTCTAGTTTAACCCTTGGATGGTAATCATTTTGAGAAAAAGGTTATATCTATCAAATGCCAAAGTCACAATGCATGGTGAGTCATCAAATTGACTAATGAACCTTGATCATTGAGTATGCAATTGATTTTATCTCCATCACTATTTCCAGTGAAATATAGTGCTTATTGTGATTAGTTCTCCATAGTAGCAAGTCATCATTTGTGAAAGTTATGGTAAGTGCTCAACAAACATAAAGTGCCTCTTTGATATTTTCTTTGGTGAAGTACTCTTGGTACTCTATCAGATTTTGTCAAATAGGCACTCATGTATTCCTAAGTTCCTATGACATCATCAGGGCATCAAACACACTTAACATATAGGGGATCTTCTTGAGGTTGGTAGCTATGTTATAATCAACCTTCTTTGGAGCAAGTCCAGTTAGTGATGGCTTTGCATCCTCATTTATTTAAATTTCTCTCTTTGTCTTTCTCATTAGGAGCATGTTGTCTCTGGGCATTGGGCTCTATTTGGAAGTTAGCACTTTGCTGCCTTAAGTTGCACTTGATTGGTAGAGTTTGGATTATTGTTGACATTTTGGGACCAACTAGGCTCCTCTTGTAAGTTACTTTCAAAGTTGATCATAGAGGTAGTGGGTCCTTGTCCCTAGTTGGTGACCTTTTGGGTGTCCATGGAAGATGCCTTTGATGACATAGCTGGCTAGTAATCATTCCGTTCAGCATCGAAGCTGGATGCATGAGGCTTCCTAGTCATAAGATCATCAGAAACACTCTCAACGAACCCTTCTACTTCATTAGAAGGCATGACTTTCTTCAAGATCTTGTATTTGGGGCATTTATTTCATGTTTGTTTGTCTTGGCTTGATGCTAGAACTTGGTGAGCACCTACCTTGTCCTGCGTGATCCTTTCTAAGAATGCTTGTTTCTTCCTTTGCACTTACTAGTGTAAAGCCTCCCAAAATGATAGTAGAGTTGTTCTGTTTTAGATGCAAAATCAAACTCTTCATATATATCCTATACATGCATTTTCTCCAAAGTTAGCAATGGGCACCCCTTCACTGGCTCCAAGACTAGGACTGGACCAAATCAAATGGGTTGGTCTTTTGGTGATGGCTGAGAAAGTTGGTTGCAAGTCACCACATGAAAAGAAGGGGAAAACTTGGATGGTTGACTTTGAGGGTGTGAGTGACCATCCTTAATCTCTGGAGGACTGGCTGACACCTATTTACCCTCCATTTGAGGCCTTGTGTACTTCTTTGCTCTTTCTTCCACCATACTTTCCAAAATTTTGATTTCTTGGCAAAGCATGGTGGTTACTTTTGATGTGCCTTCCATATAGGTAGCCATGACTTGATGTGGTCATTAATTATTTGCATGTATGTTTTATTATACCCTATGCTTGTCATGGCTAGGTCTTTTACCATGTCTAACTATAACTTGATAATGCTATAGTCATATTTGTGAGCCAACCTCTCTCTAATGTAATTATTGGGGAAGGAACTCACTAGAAGGCTTTAAGGAATTTCCATTCCATCAGTTATGAGGTCAGGTAATTCATCTATCTCATCTTGCTTCACACAGTGGCCTCATCATTATTGGAGTGGTAAGGTTGTTGATTCTGAGTGGCAGTGATAGCAACACAAGTTGCCACTAGAGGCTCTTCATTTCCATTCTCCCTATCAAAGTTCTCAAGTAAAGGCTTTAAGTCTTTAGGAAGAAATTCCATGAGGGTCACTTGTCTTCTCTCTCCTTGAATGCACTCTTCCAAGGCATTGATATACTCTTGAATGGCTGATTTTTTGACCGAGTACTCCTCAGGTTAGATTGGCTTCTTTCTTCTTATGCTTTTGTTCTTCTTCTTTTTACTGTCTTGGGTAGGAGCAAATCCTTACTCTGAGTTAGCTGTCTTTAACACCATCCCAAGTTTTTTGAGATTTTTAGTCATCCTTCTTATAAGCTTCTTTAGCTTTTTAGAAATATAGACATCCCAAGGATGCTTTTGCTTGGGATTACATTATTCTTCTGCTTTGAATAACAAACTAGCAAGTGGCTTATATACCTCAAACATCGTGATGTTGTTGATGTATTCAGTAGATATTTCAAATAGCACAGTATCAGGAGGGTTAACTTTCCTTGTTTGTGTTGCTTCTCGATCCAATCCGTGTACACATAGTAGTCTTCAATGGTGTAGCCTAAGACTCTATTATATAGGCAATATTTTGGATGATCTTTTTCATTTGCTTCACTTAGCCTTTTACATTCTAGCAGCTGAAGGCCCATTATCATGACATCCTAGAAGATTTTAGCCACTTTTTCTCTTTCGAAAGAATGTTTTCTTTTGAGCCTCTCTTAGAGAGTATTCAATGGCTTTATTTCTCCATCTCTTCCAAGGATTGGTATCTTTTGAGGAGTAGCTCCATTTGTAGTGGATTTTGTGGGCTTCTTCCATTTTTCAGCTATTTTGAAGATTGTTCTGATGCTTTTAGATGGCTCTCCACATCTTTTATCCTTTTCTAGTCTCATGTTCTATTGACTAGTCAAGATTGGTGCACCAATCCTTTCCAATTTCTTGACTTGAGTGATAAGATCTTGGAAAGTATAGATGGAGAAAGCACCCAAGTAGGGTGCCATCCAGTCTCTCCTGATAATGTTGAGGACTAAGTTTACAACCCCAAATTGACTTACAAGTTGTTCACACTTGATGTGAAGATTTCTCCGCCTAGTGATGTAATTCAACGCTGATTTATTGTCATGCTTTATTTTTGACACAAGATTTACAATGTTTAACTTGTTAACATCCCCAACCTGACCTAAAATGCTTCCTTCATTTTTAATATGTTTGTATTGATTATGGTCAAAAACTAGCATACCATTCAAAAGCTATTTCAATTAAACTTGCCAAAAATTAACATAGTAACAATGAGGAGATTATTGCTTGAATCCCCAGACAATGTTGCAAATTGAGTTATATGTTTCTTAAGATTGCCAATGCCATTAAATTGTTTGAACTTGGGCATTGATTACTCTTTGTAATAGGGCACATGATCATGATGACTTGGGTGTGGCTTGTTTGCCTCATTCATCCTATATGTACCATTTTCTTATCTTAGTTGGGTTGCTACCATTCACTATACTTGTTGCTGTATATATGCTAGTAGCTCCATGCTACAAGGATCCTTGAGATTGATGATTGAGCATCCCTTGCTAGTAGGGAGGTGCTTGTGAAGGGCTTACACCTTCCTAGGTTTCAACTGTAGAGGATGTATTTTTTGTTGCTCCTACAACTTCTTGGGATGATTATTGTAACCATTTCAATTTGTTGAGCTCATGTCTCATTTGTAACATCATCTCCATTAACTCCATGGACTTCTTCTAAGCCTCATCCTTCTCTTTGTCATGTTATTTCAACCATTCTCAATGTGCCTCTATGTTCATTTCCCAACTAGTACTTTTGGTTATTTCAAAGGCTTCTATCAGAATATAAAAAATCACATCCTAAGAAATTGGTCTCTAGTTTATGTGTTTTGGACCTAGGCTAGCCCCTTCCATTAGTTGTGCGGCCTTATTCAAAATCCCACTCATAGATCGAGTTGCTACATCTTCTCTTTGATATTGTTCATGTAGCAATAGGGTTCAACTAATGAGGATTCCCTCTTCCTGAACCTCCTTAACTACTACCGTCATTTGCATACCTTTACTTTAGCATATAGCTAGTTGTGGAGTTGGCTTAAAATCATTGCTTAAGTCATGATGGGAATCAACGCTGATAGTGTGGAACGTTTCCTTTTGTGGGGATTAATGTTGGGTCATCATGTCATGATGATTCATCTTTTTTGTTATTATTTTCCTTCTAGCAAAGACCTTAACGTGAGAATCTATTCCTTTTTTTCACCTTTTGGTTCATTTTTACCCTTCTCTAAACCCCTTAATGGAGCAAAGAAATTAGAGATTAAAATGGTAACAACTTATTTTATATAAGGGGCTGGCTTCCACTTCCAATTGAAAGCTCTAGCAGCCCTTCACTTGCTTGTGATGGTCAAGATGGGCCCTCCTTCGTCCAAGTAAGATTTTGGAGTTGCTTCTTGTTGCCCTTGTTTAGGAGTGGGGTAAAGATGATCAAAAGCCAACCTTTGCTTTGCACCTAATCTTTAAAAGACCGATGCCTTTGTTGCTTGAGGTGTGACCTTTAATTTTGTCTCAAGTTGATCACTCACCTTAAAATGATGACATCGGGTCTCTTTCCCCTAGATAGAAGACAAGGAGTGGACTTGTCCTGTCCAACCACACATCAGCTACTGGTCTAGCAAGTGCCTTCTAGAACTGGATGACCTCAAAAATGATTCTGAACTTGATATGGGCCCCAATTACTCCTGGCTTATTGTCAACTAAGGTAGACAAACTACTGATTTTTCTATTAAAATAATGGTGTATGTTTGTGTGCAAGCCTTTTCCATTAGTGCCTTTTATGTTTTATGTAAAGGAAGACCACAATGGATTGGTATTCATTTATAATTCTATAAGGAAGACCACAATTGATTGGTATTCATTTATAATTCTATCCTATTACTATCTCTGATGTCTTAGTTAGATTTTTGCACTTAAAGGAGAAGTCATATCCCATCAGGCGTGCCAAAATTTATGGTTGGCTGGTGCTAGAAGGTGTAAAGATTCACCACACACAGGCTTACCACAAATCAACAAAAAGTCCCATTGTGCATGCCAAAATTTGTGGAGTCATAATTGACCACTTGGGATAGCTAAAGAAGCCCAGTTAGCAATCTCAAAATAAAAAATTGAGTAATATTTAATCATTGTAGGTTTTAAGGTTAGTGTGGATTCATGACTTTCAATAGGTGCAAGCCCCTGGAGTTAATTACCCTAACAATTATGAAGAATCTCCTAATACATGATAGAGACATGGGACAAAAAAATATGATTTATTATATGGGTTTTGAATCACAAGGCTTAAGCAAAGACATACCCTCACTTTAAAATTTGAAGTATTTTAAATTCATAACATAAGGAAATAACATACAATCGAAAAAAATCAAGAAGACTTCATCCTCATCAGTGACCCACTCTCGTGCACTTGACTTTATATGATATGGTAGGTGGACTCACTAAAATTGATTTGGTTTGACTAGATGCTTAGTCTTATCCTTAAAGGATGTTTTTAACCTTTCTAGATTTTAAGGTATTACTAACTACTTTGGCTTACATCATATGATGAATTAAAGTCTTGCTAGTGATATTTCCCTTCTTTTTGATTGACTTCCTTTGATTTGAGCTTAGTGTTTGGTTGATTGTCTTACAGTGTGCAAGTCTACCTTAATTTGGTTGAAAATGGTGGTTAGTGACTTTAGCTTATGTTGACCATCCTTGTTTGGATTTGAATTGATTTGAACCTTGTTTAAGCATTTAGTTTGGGTGTAGGCTTGATTGCATTCAACTTCGATTCAATTTGAACTTGGTATGGTGAGGAATCTTGACATAACTCAAACATGGCTTTGGTTCAAGTCTAGTTTTGGACATAACCTTATTCAATTTTTGACTAGATTTCAATCTATTTTTAGGAATCAAATTTGAACTTTGATTTCACCCACTTATAGCTTGGGTTAGATCTATATTATATTTGAGTTTGATCTTCATTGGGTTTAGGTTTTGACATATTGAATCCTTAAAGGAATTTGGATCTAACCCTAATCAAAGTTGGGCTCAACCTCTTATCGGGTACTCATTGGAATCAGGCTTGATCCTTAATGCTTTTGGGTTTGACTCTTAATAGATCCTTAAAGGATTTCGAATTTGACCCCATTAGATTTTGGTTCAACCCTTAATGGATCTTTAATGGATTCAAATGTGACACTTACTGATCCTTAATAAATTCAGGTTTGATCATTTATGGATCCTTAATGGATCTTGGGTTTGACTATTAATGGGCCATTAATGCATTTGGGTCCAAACCTTAATGGAGTTTTTTTTTATTTTTGGTCCAACCGTTAATGATCTTTAATGGATTTTGGGTTTGATGTTTGTTAAATTGTTATTGGGTTTGGATTTGACCCATGCTAGACACTTATTGGGTTGGGTTCAAACTGATTTGGCTCAAGTTCAAACTCAGTTTGGGTCTGAGTCAGATTTGACAGAGTTCTAGCTAATATTTAACTTGGTTCTAGTTTAGGTTCAACCTGATTTTAATTTAGGTTCAACCAAGTTCTGATATAGGTTTAACCTAGTTCTAGTTTTGGTTTGAACTAGTTTGGGATCTAGTTCATCTTGGTGCTAGTTCCAGTTTGACCTAGTTATGGTTTTGGTTTGACTTAAGTAGACCCAATTAGGGTTTGGGTTTGAATTGATCTAGTTCAAGTTGAGCCGTATGGACCGTATTATGGTTCAAGTTTGAACAAATTTGGTTCTAAATTTTGGCTATGTTTAAACTTAATTCAGGTACATTTTAGACTGGTTTTTAGTCTAATGTTCAGCTTACTTGAGTTTAATTACACTTGGTTAAGCCCAACTTGTTTGGTGATTTTTTTGAATTCAACTTATCTTATTCACTTTAATTAAGCCAAGTTGGTCCAATTTGGTCCAATGTGATCAATTAATTGCTCATTAGTGGTATAGGATCTCAAAAGATTTTCTTATGTTAAAGGTTGGCCAGAACATGGTGGAATATAACTAAAATGCAACAAAACATGGTTAAGACATAGTAGAATATGGTTGGGATGCAGCCGAACATAGCAAAATATGGCTGGGATGAAGCAAAACACAACAAAATATGGCTAGAACATGGCGAAATGCTATAGAACATGGCTACGATACAGTAGAAGAGGACTGAACATGGCTATTACAAAATATGGATGGAATATGGCCAAAATACAACAAGACACAGCAAAATACATGGTTGAGATATGGAGAAATATAGCCCGAATATGGTGAAATATAGCCAAAATATAGTAGACCATGGCTGAAACATGGCAAAATATGATCGCAAACATGACAAAATATGACCAAAATAGAGCAGAACATGACTAGAATATGGTGGAATATGGCTAGAATATGGCTGGAAGATGGCAAAGCTTGGGACACTAAAGGATTCCCATAGGCTGAATGGTAGTCAGACCCTAAAGGTTGCTTATGGCAATTGGAATTTGGAACTCGAAAGGAGTCCCTTTGGCTGATTGGTAATTGAGACCCTAAAATATTTTCATAGACCAATTAGAATAGGACCTCAAAGAATTTTCTTAGCAATTGGCGATCTAGATGTGAAAGATTCCCTCAGTCAGAGTGGTAGTTGGGAGCCCAAAGGATTTCCTTTGGCCAAGTATGGTAGTTGAGACCCCCAACAATTCCCTTAGATTGAATGACAATTAAGACCTCAAAGGATTACCATAGTTGTAGTGATGGTCGGGATCCCAAAGAATTTTCTTAGGTCAAGTATGATGATGGTAGGAACTCCAAAATTTTCCTTAGGTCAAATGGTAGTCAGGATTCCGAAAGACTCCCTTAGGTTAAGTGGTGGTAGGGACTCTAAAGACTCCTTTAGACTGAATATCAATCAGAATCTCAAAGGATTCTCTAAGACTAATAGTGACAATTAGGAACCCAAAGGATTCTATTAGGCCAAATGGTGGTCAAGACCAAAGTATTCTCTTAGGCAAGAAAAAAAATGATCAACCCAATTTATACACAAATCAAGGCAATATAAGTATTTTAATTTTTTTTATAAAAAACTTTTTTTTGGCTCCTTGTTTTCCTTCTTTTCTCCCCTATTTCCCTGCAAATTATCCTTTTTATGTACTTTTTTAGTTATACTATTTCAATTTTTTTTATACTTCTTCTCACAACAACTTGTCTCCCAATTTATTAAGTTTTTTCTTATCTTTTCCTCTGAAAGCTACAGCCACTTACAACTTTTCTTTTATTTCTTTTACTTCTTCTTCCCCTATTTTTCTATTTTCTCACTCCTCCTTCTTTCCTCTCCAAAATCTCCATGTCTTGCCCCCAATGCTTTTGGTGGCCTAATCTGACTATCAGTGAGATGCAAGCACTAGGAGTTGACAGCAACCTATGGGAGCATTGGCGGATTAGCTAGTGAATGGCAAAAACCCTAAATCTTATGAAAATGATACACTTTTGGTGTTTTAAGATCTGATTCACTAATCAATACAAAAAATCACTACTCTATGATCCTTGCCTAGATCTTGAGGATTTGGAGTCTCCACTAGAATCATTGCTTCATAGGTTAGCCTAGCCCCTTACAACTTCACTTCCAATTGAGTAAATATGCACTCCAATCCGGAGTCTTGATCCTCTCACACTCCTAATAACTTAGGAGTATTTGTAATTTTAGAAAAAGATAAAAAATTTTGCTTAAGCCTTACTACAAGACCTCTCAAAGGACTAGAAGGGCTTTTGTAGAT
Organism: Trichopus zeylanicus subsp. travancoricus; assembly: GCA_005019695.1. Classification (NCBI taxonomy): domain Eukaryota; kingdom Viridiplantae; phylum Streptophyta; class Magnoliopsida; order Dioscoreales; family Dioscoreaceae; genus Trichopus; species Trichopus zeylanicus. The sequence goes on from RXID01014425.1 coordinate 546,260, forward strand.
TAAAATATGAAGAGCAAAGCTTAGAGCACTTGGACACTAGTGGGCTAGTGGAAGATTGTGTTCTTAGACAAAGATTACTCAAGATGTGCAAAATATCCTCCATTGAATAAATCTTAAGCTCCTAAATACCAAACAGGAAGAGAACTAGCTATTAGTGGCAGCTCTTTGCCTTGTTTGAGTGTCTAGAACATAAGGTTTGCGCATCCAGACCACTCCAATAGTCAAATTTAACTAGATATTACCACTGATGTCATTGACTTGGATGTCCAGTCATCAAGTTCAAGCCTCTAAACAGGCAAGATTTGGGCGATCTAACCTTGTACTAGATGATTAAAGCTAAAGAACCTAAAATCCTAAAGTTATAACTTTTGAACTTCAAGTGTCAGAGTTTGAGGTTTGGGCATCTGAAGCTATTAGAAATCCCCAAAGTTTTATGCTATGTCCGGCCATCTAAAATTTGAAATTCAGGCATCTAGAGTTCACAAAGAAATCTTAACTAGTTCACTACAACTTCAGTCCTTATTTGACATCAACTCATAACTAATCTTGGATAAAAATAATAGGCCAGTGAAGTTATTTCAAGATGAGTTTAATTGTTAACTAAAGCTCTAAACTGAGAATTCAAAATGCAAATCTCTAACTCAATAGAAATAAGATTTAAAAATTCTAAACCTAGTGGGCCGACTTGATCTCTTGAGCTTTCTTCAAGCCATCTCTAATTCTTCAAGTTTCATCTATTGATCTACCATCATGTCTTATCTTCAAGATTATCTTCATATCCTTCTACACTTGAGGCTTCTGAATAGGCTTGATCTTCATTTCAAGATCGTCTTGACTACTAGTTACACATGCTCAAGATATGATTAGATACAAAGTTTGTTTATCATCAAAACTATGAAGGGCACCAATCTCTCCTTTTTTGATAATGACAAACCTTCACAAAAATCAAATGAATAATCTAGTTTATTAAAGATATTTTACACTTTAAGCAATTTAACAACTAGAACCATGCATAACATAGATGTGAACCTTACACTATATAAGAATTTTAGCAAGTTTGGAATAAAAATGTTAGCGTCCCCCTTAATATGATAACTTTCCCTATTGGAAACAAATTAGCCATATCTATTTTTTTTCTCCATTTTTATGTCAACAAAAAGAGTTGAAGATAGACAAATTACAATGTAAAAACCATACATAGGGTGATAGCATAGTAAGTAAAGGATTATTGGCATCCATATCCACATACATGAATAATACAACAAGTGAGACCAAACAAAGATAATGCCATTAAGATCAAGGTGCCACACCATAACTACAATATAACATAAAGTTCTACATCCATACAAACTCAATATAAAAAGAATGAAAGTCAAATCCATATCCATGGACATAAACAAACAAGTGAAACAAATAGTTAAAACCACAAACAATCAACATCCACAAACACCATCACTAGAATACAAATATGACTAAAAACCATACCAGATTACAAAATTATAAGATGGAATCCTTAGGTTCTTGGGCCCAGCCCAAAATGATCCATAAATGCTATCAGCATCCCCTCTAAGTCATGCAAGGGCTCAATAGTCTACTAAGTCTCTTAGTTAGCTCATCTACCTACTATTCAATGGATCAATGTGAAGGTCCAACATCCTCAGTGTCAGCAGTAGCTCTAGCATCCTTGACCGCTCCAATGAGGCCAACAATAGTGGGGGTGACCTCTTGGGCTCGGCCCACTATAGGTGGCTGATCTCTGATCCATATTGTGTTGGCATCCTCCTGCAAGCTAAACCCCATGTGGTGAAGGCATAAGGAGGGGTATATTGATGAAGTGGAACCCAAGAGGTGAAAACTACCCTGAAATGATGGAAGATGTGAATGATGATGCTAGGGTAGCCAAGGATGGCAGTGCAATGCATGATGTACTAGACCATGTGACAAAGGATAATATAGGAGAAGTTGACTAGTCACTTGGTTAGAATACAATAGATCAAGTATAGCTTTATATATGAAACCTCATCATGATGTCCATCCTTCAAAAGGATATTATTGGCAAGGATCTAGTAGATAACATAGGATTGAAGAGGGATGAGGTTCGATGCCAAGGCTTTTGTCCAGTGCATAGCTTATGCATGGTTCTCATCAAAATCTATTTGAATAATATCAAAAAATTTGAGAATAAGGTTTGCATCAAACCATTGTTAAGTAAAGGTAACCTCTTCCCCTTCAATAGGATGTTCTAATATGAATCCTGAGATGTTTGGATCTATGGTAATCAATGCATCCTTGTAGTAAGTAGTGAGGGTCATGTGGTCATAGTCAATAGGTGCTTTTGCATAAAAAATTTGCATGTCCTCCTCATTGTAAGTCTAACAGGAGGATACAAGATTAAGCCACACTTGGACAACAAATAAGGTGGATAGGTTCAAGAAAGCTAGGTCAACAAAATTTGTGATACAAGATGGAATGATCATAGAACTAGAAAAATGATCATGAAAACATGTAGAATTATTCAAAGAATGAAATTAGGGAGAAAATTAGGGTTCCTCACTATAGGTTGAAGCTGGAGAATGCTTACGCTTAGATGCAACTATTTTGATGTGGGGAGCCACAGAGAATTTGAAAGATTAGAGGAGGATGAACATAGAAATGAGGGGAAAACACCAGAGAAAAGCCTTGGGACACAAATGGAGACAGTTGGAGTCACTAATGGGGCAGAAGGGAAGAGATTGCATGGCAAAATAAAAGAAGATCGAGTGGCTAACTAGCATTATAGGCTGAATTTTTTTGTTTGGACTTTTGAACTAACTTGTTTGGGTGTTTGAAGATAGCAGACAGAGAATAGAAAGTGCTAAAATTAGGCATCTAAAAAAATATGTTCAATTGTCTAAAGCCACTTTGGGTGCCCAAACTATCTTGGTTAGGCATCCAAACTTGACAAACACCACAAAAAAAGTTTGCGAAACAAGTCAACTAGCTTTCAAAATACAAAATCAATTTAATTAAGTTGTAAAACTCAAATTTCATTATGAATAAAGCAAAAGCATGTTTCATCCAAAGGTTTTGAAAAAATGTCTATAAGTTGATGATCAGTTTCAATAAAAATCAATGAAATATCCATTCTAGATGCATGACCACAAAAAAAGTGATATCAAATATAAATATGTTTTGAATGAGAAGGTAGTATCAGTTTTTTAGACAAAATAATAGCATTAGTATTATTACAATTAATTGGTACATTAGAAAATTTATAATCAAAATCTCAAAGTCTATGCCTCAACCAATGGAATTGTGAGTAACAACTTCTTGAGATGGCCACATATTCAACTCGATAGTACAAAGTGCTATAAAATTATTTTTCTCAGAGCTCCATGATACAAAAGCTTTCCGAAGAAATTGTCTTGTGTTACTTGTTCTCTCTTTTATCAACATGACAATTTGTGTAATTTGGATTACAAAAATCAACCAAATCAGACCACTTAGCCCTAGGATACCATAAGACTAGATCTAGTATGCTCTTAAGATATCTAAGTATATATTTCATGCTAACTAGATGAGACTTTCTAGGTGATGCTTGCAATCTAGCACATATGAAACACTAAACATTAGATTAAGTCTAGTTGAGTAAATTTTGTGACCCAACTCTAACTTTTAAGTTTGACAAGAATTAGAGTTGGACATTGGACCTAATTCATCATGGGTGGTATCTAATTTGAAATAAACATGGGCAAAAACTTCAGGCCCAAATACTGAATTGGGCCACACCAATCGACTATTTGGTAAATCGATCGATCTGTTCTTATGAATCAGGTTTGATAATGCTCTGCTAGTCGAATGGTTCTTCAACTAGTCGACTAGTTCTATTGAGTTGGGACCATTACAACCTCTATCAGTTGACCGGTTCCCCAACCCATCACTTGATTTGGATTGTGATTTGAAAAAATAAAAACAAATTCTTTTTGAATTCATCAGCAATTAATAAGATTTTTGAATAAAGGGATTACAATCTCGAAGTGTATCAATGAAAGATTTAAATTTGAGATTTTATTGAAAATAAAGGAAAGTATAATCAAATCAAATATCAAATTTGAATCAATCAACGATTTGGTTGGAGGATCCGCTCACCCTATAAAAATAGGACAAGAGCATGAATTATTTAGCATGAAAATTTAGGCAAAAGGAGCACAAAATTCAGAGGAAAAGGAAATCAGGAGATCATTGTTAAGAAGGCAAGAAGATATAAGGCTACCATTCTACTATTGTGTTTCTTTTTCTTATTTTCTTCTTGCTCCTTCCTTTGTCTCCTACATGGTTCCTGTTGGCACCCCCACCCACCCACCCACACACCCTCCATTTCCTTCTTTTCGTATCTCTAGCAAGGTCCTGCTGACTCATACTCTTGCTGCTCCCTCACCCCATCAACACCATGACCATCCACCGGCCAATCCTTGGTTAGCCACATTGCAAACATGGTAACATCTTGTCCTCGTTCCATCATCAATGTGACCACTTATGACTCTATCTTCATCATGACATCATCTTCACTAACTTAAGAACATCAAACCTTGAGGTCCACCATGGAAGTCTTTGAAGACAAGAAGAGGAGATGACAAGGAAGGGAGATAAGCTATGCAGACTAATAGCAGAACAACAATAACAAAAAAAAATAACTAAACAAATGTATGTTCCCATCTCATTGAATGCATTCTTCTCAACTGGCCTAGGGCTAGCCTATGAGCTCACCTAAAAGCCATTTTGACCTATGGCTAGCCTATGGACTTGTCGAAAAGTTTATTTGGACTAAAAGCCAGCCCATGGGCTGGTCTAATATCTATTTAGACTAAAGGCCAATTTATAGGCTCATCTAATATCTATCTAGACTAAAGGCCAACCTACGAGCTTGTCTAGTATTTTTTCAGTCGAAAGGTCAGCTTGTGGGCTCATTTAATATCTATTCGGACTAAAAACCAGCTTACAGACTTTCCATAAAAGTCAATTTGGAATGAAGGTTAACCTGTGGGCTTGATATAATGTCTACTGAGATTAAAGACCAGCCTGTGCGCTTGTCTAATGTCTATTTGAACAAAAGGCTAGCCTATTGGTTTGTCATACATTCTATTTGGATTAACGGCTAGCCTTTAGGATCATTTAACATCTATTCGGACTAAAGATCAGCCTACAGGGTCACACCAAACTCATTATGACAGCCAGAGGGCTATCAAACTAAAATAAAATTAATTAACATCAATCAATCAAACTAAATGACTTAGTCACATTAAACTCAATGCTAACTAGGCTAAATTAATTAAACAAAATCGAATTGACACAAAATAAACCATCAAATGGGCCCAAAACAAAAGATCAAAACTAGTCCAAATGGGCTAAAAAATGCTCTGTCAATCAATTGATGCCCTCAACTGATCGACTGTTCTTGACAAACCAAGAATGGTACCTGTTCAATTGGTCAATCGGTACTTGAACTGGTCGACGGGTTCTATTGAACCAGAAATCACACTTGCTTGGCTGGTCAAGTGGTATCCCAATTAGTATTCCCTTTCAATCAGAAAAATGCTGATTTGAGGTTCAGATTGAACCTTGATCAGTTCAAACTTTGATCGATCCATACTTGGATCAATTCAAATTCAAATCATGTCAATGAGGAATCAAAAGAAGCTCAAATTGAACTTTAATTGAGTCAAATAACATTCACCCTAAATCAAAACAAATTCAAATTGAACTCTAATTGATTTGAACTAAAATAAATTCGAATTGAACTCTAATTGAGTTTAACCAAAACAAATTTGAATTGAAATCTGATTGAATCAAACAATATCCACACTAATCAAATCAAATTTTAATTGAACTCTAATTGAGTTGGACAAAGACAAATTCAAATTGGAATTGAGTTAATCCATATTTGAATGAATTAGAATCACGTTTGACCCAAGTCCCAACTGGGTCAAGCAGAGTTTGAATCAAACCCAAATTAGGTCAAGGCAAGTTTGAACCAAACTTTAATCAGGTCAAATAAACTCAAGTTCAAGCTCAAGCCAAGTTTGAACCACAACCCAACCTCGTTAAACTAAGTTCAAAATGAACCCAAATGGGGTCAAGCTGAACTCCAATCTAATCTAGAAATAGGCCAAAACCTCAATGAGAAGCATATCAAAACTTGAACCAGAAACAGGTCAAAACCTGAACTAGAAATGGGCCAAAACCTTAACAGGAAATAGGACAAAATCTGAACCAGAAACATTCCAAAACCTAAACCAGAAACAGGTCAGAACCTGAATCAGAAATAGGTCAAAACGTGAAGCAGAAAGAGGTCAAACCTGAACTAGAAAATAGCTCAAAATCTGAACCAGAAATAGGTCAAATTTGAATCAGAACTGGTTAAACCAGAACCAGAACCAAGTTGAATCAAATAAACATGGACTTGAACTTAATGTTTGAACTCAAGCAAAACAACAGTTCAATATGCATCGAACAAAAATCTATTAACAGTTTGAGCATAGTTCAACTAAGAACCCAAGCAAGATTAGATCCAAGATCAACTATGGTTAGTTGACAACAACTCAAACTTAATGAACAATGCCCCAATGAGGCTGTTTATTACCAAATCAAAAGAAGTTAATCGCTAATGCTCAATACTATCAGACACGCTTCAAGCTAAACCCAACAATCCATCAATAATGCTATTTAAAGAAGTTAATTGCCAACGCTCAAAGCTATTAGTCACATTTCAAGCTAAATCTAATAAACTGTTAGTAATGCCATCAAAGGAAGTTAATCACCAATGTTCAAAGCTATCAATCACAATTCAAACTAAACCCAATAAGCCATTGGTAATTCTATTAAAATAAGTTAATCACTAATGCTCAAAGTTATCAGCCACACTTCAAGCTAAACCCAACAAGCTATTGGTAATGCTATCAAATGAAGTTAATCGCTAAGGTTTAAAGCTATTGGCCATACTTTAAGCTAAACCCAATAAATCATTGGTAATGCCATCAAAAGATGTTAATCACCAATTTTCAAAACTATCAACCACATTTCAAACAAAACCCAACAAGCCATTTAAGCATCAATGCTTAAAGCTATCAGTCATACTTTAAACAAAACCCAACAAGCCATTGGTAATGCTATCAGAGGAAGTAATCGCTAATGCTAAAAGCTATTAGCCACACTTCAAGCTAAACCTAACAAGTTATTAGCAATCCTATCAAAGAAGTTAATCGCCAACACTCAAAGTAATTAGCCACACTTCAAGTTGAACCCAATGAGTTGTTGCTAACACTATCAAAAGAAGCGAATCATGAATGTTCAAAGCTATCGGCTACACTTCAAGATAAACCCAATGAGCCATTGGTAACACTATCAAAAGAAGTTAATCATCAATACTCAAAGCTATCAGCCACATTTCAAGCTAAACCTAACAAGACATTGGTAATGCTATTAAAAAAAGTTAATGGCCAATGACTCAAAGTTATCAACCACATTTCAAGCTAAACCCAACAAGCCATTAGTAATACCATCAAAAGAAGTTAATCACCAATGCTCAAAGGTGTTCACCATACTTTAAACTAAACCCAATAAGCCGTTGGTAACACTATCAAAAGAAGTTAATCGTCAACTCTCAAAACTATCAACAACACTCAAGCTAAGCCCGACAAGCCATTGGTAATGCTATGAAAGAAAGTTAATTGCCAATGCTCAAAGCTATCGGCCATACTTCAAGCTAAACCTGACAAGCTATTGATAACACTATCAAAAAAAATTAATTGCCAATACTCAAAACTATCAGTCATAATTCAAGCTAAGCCCAACAAGCTATTAGTAATGCTATCAAAGGAAGTTAGTCACCAATACACTTAAAGTTGTTGGCCACACTTCAAGCTTCACCCACTTTCTCTCTCATCTTCTTTCATGTCCAACCAAGAAACATTTCAAACCTCGGTAGGGCTACCTGACACAAGCCATGGTAGTCAACCATGCCCTAGAATCATGCCGAGTTATTTGCATCTACCAAGGATCAAATGAAGACTCATTTGAGTCAAGTTGCACTCAGTCTAGCACACAATAGTAGGGTAGAGATGCACATGAAAACTTTTTTCCCACTTCCTTTTCTCATTTCATAGTCTTCCATAATTATGAATTTAAATTAGTTTCATTGTAAAGTGAGGATATACCCTTACTTGAGCCATGTACCTAAATCTCAAATCAATCAAATAATGCTTTAGGAGTTTCTTGACAACCATCAAGGTAATTAACAATAGAGACTTGTGCCTATTGGAAGTCATATTCCCAATTACCTAATTGCACACTCAAACCACACATATCTTGATTTGTCATTTTGAGGTTGCTCCTCAGGGTCTTTGCATTCTCGAGCATATTTTGATCCCACAAATTCTGGCACATCTAGTGGGACATGACTTCTCCTTCAATTGTTAAAACCTATCTAACATAATGGAGACATACCAAAATAGAATTATAATTATAAACTAATCAATTATATTCTATCTTTCACTGAAGAAAGCATCAAATGGTATCAACAAAGAACATCTCACCCTGACATATGCCATCATCTTGGGGGAAGGATCAATTGTTTGTTTATCTTAGTCGGTGATTGCCATAGGAGTAGCTGAAGCTTAGATTGAGTTTTGAACTATCTGTAAGATCATTCAATTTAGGAAGGTACCTGTTAGTTCGCCAACCAATGTTGCAACCACACAAGATGAGTTTGCTTCTCACCTTCCATCAAGGGGAAAGAGACCCAAGTCATTATTCCTAATGAGAAGAATCAATTTGATGAAGAGCTAGAAGCTATGCCTCAAATAGCAATGGCATTCATCTTCTAGAGGTTAGGCCTAAAGTGAAGCTCAGCCTTCGATCACCTTCACTCCACTCCCAATAAAGAGCAGCCAAAATAAAGTCTAAACATGTGCATGGATGAAGAAGAACTCATCTTTCAGATCACAAGCAAGTGAAAGGCTACTCAAGTCTTCATTCGATTTGAGAAGCCTACCACTCAAATGAAAATAGTCTTCATCATTTCTACCTCTAACTCTTTCTCTCTATTAAACAGTTTAGAGAAGGGTAAATATAAGTCAAAGGGGGCACAGTCTTATTTCAAGACTATAGCTAAGGAGAGAATAGCTAAACAAAATAATAAGAGGCACCATAAGGCTACAACGCAGCATGAGACCCCAAAATGGAAATCACCCATATATTTAGAGTCATTTCTCATCATGATTCTAGAACGAACTGTGATTCCAAAACCCAACTGGCCAAACACCAAAAGAAGACTACATGAATAAGGCTTACAGATAAAGAGATTTAGGAAGAAAGGGCTCTTGTGTGCCAAGCCTTGCTAACATGCAAAAGAGAGGGTGTAGCTACTTGCTTCATGAGTAGGCTCTTAAATGAGGCAATCTGACTGATGAGAAAAGTTAGCCATGACCTAAAATGACTATAGAAATATTGCAAGAATAGTTGAGAGAATAAGGGAAGAGAAAGATGAAGTTTAGAAGAAAATCATAGAGTTAATGGAGATGATGCAAATGAGTTAAAAGCTTGACAAGTTGGAATAATCTCAACAACAATCTCAAGCTGTAGAGGTGGAAAAAGATGCATCTCCTATAGATGAAATCGATAAAAATATTGGCATTTCACAAGTGCCTCCCCCACCAGCAAGGGATTCACAATCCCTAGTCCCAAAGATTCTTGATAACATGGAATTGCTAGCATATATACAACAACAAGTGCAACAAGTGGTGATTGCACAATAAAGACATGGGAATGACATGGGTGTGATAAATGATGTAGACAAATCATACCCTATTCATCACGATCGAGTGCCATATCCCAAGAGTTATACAGTGCCTATTTTCAAAAAATTTAATGGTTTGAGTAACCCTAAACAACATATACCTCGCTTCATGAGTTTATGTTGGGATTCAAGTAATAACTCCTCATTACTAATCTCCTAATTTTCAGCAAGATTAATGGTAGTAGCATTTGAGTGGCATACCATTGAAGAATTTATCTCAATACTAAGGCATGGCAATGAATAATTATTGGATTATATCACATGGTGGAAAAATTTCAATATTAAGTGTGAATAGTCCATGAGTTAGATTGAAGTGGTGATTCTGGTCCTTAGCAATATAAGGAGTGATTGGATGGCTCCTAACTTATCACTTCTTCCATTCACACTTTCCAAGACCTCATTATGTAGGTCAAAATGTTAGGGAGGACTGATCTACTAGCCTTAGCTAGTTCACAAAATTTTAAACTAGAGAAAGATAAGATGAACCATGGGGAGCCTTCTAAAAATGTGAGAGCAGTGTTCACAACAACTAAGCATAAGAAACCTATGAATCCTACCATAAATAGAGGTAATCCTTAGAAACTAACAACACTTCGAGGAGATTGAGAAGTAGAACCATCCAATAACTTTCCAACAAAAACCTAGGAATAAATACTCTTTCAAAAGGAGGAGGGTAGAAAAAACCTTTCAAGATGCTCTAAAATTGGGCCTCCAAATGACACAACAAAATGGATCACTGAAACTATTATCCCTACCACAGAGTCCTGGGACATACCATTGAAGACGACTTTGTTTCAATGAATCATTGTTGGATTATATCACATGGTGGAAAAATCTCAGTATTAAGTGTGAACTATACATGAGTTAGTTTGAGATTGTGAATATGGTCCTCAGCAATATAAGGAGTAATTCAATGGCACCCAACTTAAGCGCTTCTTCCATTCACACTTTCCAAGACCTCATTATGCAGATCAAAATGTTAGAGAGTGTTGATCTGCTAGCCTTAGCTAGTTCACAAAAATATCATGTTAGAGAAAGATAAGGCAATGCTAGGGAGCCTTTTAAAAATATGAGAGTAGCATTTACAACAACTGAGCATAAGAAACCTACAAATCTCAAAAACTATCAACTCTTGAAGTAGATGGGCAAGTAGAACCATTCAACAATTTCCAAAAAAAAACTTAGGAAGAAATACACTTTCAAAAGAGAGAGAGTAGGAGAAATTTTCCAAGATGCTTTGAAATTAGACCTCCAACTACAATAATGCAGAAGGCCAAATGATGCCAACAAAATGGATCACCAAAACTATTATTCCTACCACAAAGTCTTGGGTCATACCATTGAAGACTACTTTGTGTTCAAAAACTGGATTAAAAAGTAATATCAAAGGGCAAGCTAACTCTTGAAGTTAGACTTATTTGAAACATCCACTAAACATGTCAATCATATCACTATGTTTGAGACATATGTGCCACTTGTTGGACTCCTTTTTTGGCAAGAAGAATAATATATGCTCAAGTAAGAACACTTGTGGGAGATTTATATCTCTAGAGGGCTAATGAAATTGATAAAGAAGATAGCCAAGAATCTTGAAAAGCCTGAGATGGTGATAAAGAATGCTTCATTAGAACAAGCTCTCCCACCTGCTCAAAACATTAAAAAGAAAAAGTTAAAAAAGGGAAGAAGAACTAGTTCAACTGGATGAATACATGATTAAGAAATTGGCCATTCGAGAATACATTGATGCTATGGAAGAATATGTCCAAGGAGAAATAAGTTAAGTAACTCATGAGGAGTTCCTTCTTGATAACTCAGAGCTTTTCTTGAAAGCCCTGACATATCCAGTGGCAAAGTGTGCTACCATTATTACTATTGGAAGCTCACAGTTAAGCCAATTGCTAAGGGCATCTCATGATTCTGATGATAACAAAGTTTAGAACACAAGGCTAGAAGAAGCAAATGAATACATTGAGTAAATCACTAATGAAATGGAGATTCCCCCGGGTCTCCCAAAAGGCTATCACCAAGATGACTATTTTAGAGAATGGCTCACCCATAAATGTGATTATGGCATGATAAATCTATAACTATATACTATAAAAGATATAGCCATAACTAATATGAGATATGTTAGGGGACAAATGCAAATATTGAATGAATGCATGCAATCTATGACTGCCCACATGGAGAGCATGTCAACTGTAACTTCCATGCTTTGCAAAGAAATTAAGCAGATGGAAAAGTTGGTAACTCACAAACACTCTCAAGGACAATCATTTGACTCTATCACCATCAAGTAACCTAGTGGCAAATGATCAACCCACTAGGTTTGGTGAAGTCCCAACCCTAGAACCCATGGAAGGGTGCCGTCTACTAACTTTAGAGGAATTGTGCATACAAGACATGAACAATGAAAATGACTCCATGTTTGAGTAAGAATAAAAGAAGTAGGCATTTTGGGAAAGGATTAAACAAGCTAATGTTGGAGCTCATGTAGCTCCTACATCGAGCAAATCCAAGCATCCACAAAAAATGCCTTAAATACAAAGTCTTAAAGAAGGTCATGCCAATTGATGAAATAAAAGGCTTCATCCAAAGAGTTTCTGGAGACCTTTCTACAAAGAAATCCCATGTAGCTAATTTTGATGGTGAATGGGGTGATTATCAGCTAGTTACATCCTCCAAAGAGATCTAGAAAACTACCAATTAGGGGTAAAGACCCCTTACCTCCTATGACATGATCAATCTTGGTAGTGACTCTAAAGAAGAGCCTTGCTAGTCTAACAAAGCTATAGTTCAATTGAGGAGTACAAACCAAGTAAAACTCAGAGACAGTAAAATGCTACCCCTAGGACAAGCTCTAATACCTAGAGATAAGAACATATCCAAGGACAAATACAAAGAAAAAGAAATTTAGAGAAACAATGACATTTAGCTTTCGTAAGGTGAACTTGCACCTAAGAAGGTGGAATACAACATAGCAGCTCATCTCAAGAGAAATCTTACCATGCAAAGTGTGTTTCATGCCTTGATGATGTTACAAGAACTTAAGGATATATTGGTGCATATCTTGTAGAACAAAAATGATTATCAAGCATACTTCACTAAAAGAAAACTAAAGGAGTCTTTGTCTGCTCATCGAACTCCTACTATCACCTTCACAAATGATGACCTACTACCATGAATGATAAACCATAACAGGCCATTATATGTCACAGGGAATGGTGACGGGACCAAAATCAATTGCATCTTCATTAACCTAGGTTCTGTGTTAATTTGGTGACTATTCATACTCTAAGAGGTCTAACTTTGGACGTATGCCACTTGTCATTCAAAATTATAACCATCTAAGGGTTTAATCGGAATAGCCAAAGAGCTCTAGGAGTCATAACCATATCTTTGAAAGTAGGCAGATTAATGACTAGCACTAAGTTCTATGGTATTGACACTGATGCATCATATAAAACACTTTGAAGGAGACCATGGTTATATAGAAACAAAGTAATGCCATCAACCCTACATCAATGCCTCAATAACTTCGAGGATAGTAAAGAACACCAAATTAATGGAGATGTACATCCTTTTGATATTCATGAGGTACATCACAATGATGTAAAATATTATCAAAGGTCCCATCCCAGTAAAGGGTTTGCTTCCATTAGTCAAGTAAAGAAGAATATTGCTAGCTTGATCTTCACCCATCCTCATCTAGGGATTGACACAGACTCTATAGATGAAGAAACTCCACAATTCCACCTGGGTAGATGTTCTTTTGATGAGGATGATAATGTGGGTCAAATAAAAATTCTCTCCTCATTACAAAAAGCCTAGAAGGTTTACTTAAGCCATTATTGGATGAGCTATACACCAACTTTGTGGAGAAATTAATAATTTTCAACATTCACCCATGAAATAAGTGAGAAAAGGAGATATTATTTTACAAAGAAATCCCATATGCCCCAAGCATGCATGAAATCTTGAAAGTTGAGGAGCCAAAAGATGATAGTAACTATTAGCCAATAGTCATCCCTAAATATTTTCTAGACCAACTTCATCAGATAATCAAGAAATTTGGCTCCAATCATCAACAAATAAATAAAAAAGCCATTTATTCAAGAATCTATGGGATCCACCTCAAGGGTGTGGCTTATATTCCCAAAAGAGGAAATAAGAATTCCAAAGGGCTAGGCTACATTGCTCGAAGCATCTATGTATGCTTTATGGACACCATTGGACCTTTGTCTGATGATGAGGCTGATCAAACATCTTCGATGTCTTCTAACACATAAACCATATGCATTGAGTCAACCACAATTCTCCAAATATCATAAGAAGGTGAAGTTCTCAGCAAATTTTCATGAAAACCTAAAGATAGGGGGCATAATGTAGTAGAAATACTCTCAAAACCAAAAGAGGAACCATCACCATAATCCTCAAACCAAAAGGAACTACACCAGAGCTCAAAGATGGGTGGAAGCAATAATTAATAAATTTCCATCAATCTTGGTTCAGAGGACAACCCCAAGCCAACCTTTATTAGCTCATAACTCTCAAAGGAAAGCAAAGTCCAACCAAAAATAATCCTCCAAGAATACATTGACTACTTCGCATGGAGCTCCAAGGAGATGCCTAGAACAAATCCTAAGTTCTAGTCCACAAGTTAGCTATCCACCCTAAAACTTTCACATGTCAGACAAGCATCTAGGAAGATAAAATGTGACCTAGAATAAAAGGTGATTGAAGAAATAAGAAAATTGATTGAAGTAGATTTCATCAGGGAAGAGAAGTACCCATATTGGGTAGCAAGCATCATGCTAGTTAAGAAGAAGAATAGCCAAATCTGTATTTGTGTGGACTATAGAGACTTGAACAAAGCATATCTAGAAGATGATTTTCCATTACAAATAATGAAAGTCATGATCAACAATATAGTCGATTTAGAAATATTCACTTTTATGGATGGTTTGTTAGGGTACAACGAAATCAAAATGGATCCTCATGATAAAAATCATGTGATCTTTTGGATTATAATCGATATTTTTGTTTTAAGTTAATGCCCTTCAAGAGTAAGAATACTGGTGCCACTTATCAGAGGGCCATGACCTGAATTTTCAATGACCTCCTACACTAGGTGATCGAATGCTATCTAGATGATTTGGTAGTCGAAACTAAGACCAAGGACAAGAACATCCAAGGTCTAAAAGCAATTTTCTACTGTCTTAATAAATTTAACCTGAAGAAAAATTCTATGAAATATGCCTTCAAGGTGTCCTCTAGAAAATTCCTTAGTTTTATTGTCAAACACTGAGAAATTAAGATTTATCTATCTAAAATCAAAGCCATCTTGGATATACAATCACCCAACAATTTGAAATAGCTGAGGTTATTCCATAGGTGTCTCATATTCATAGGGAGATTCATTTTGAACTACTCTGAAAAATGCAAGCCCTTTTCCAAATTGATGAAGAAGGATACTCCGCTTATTTGGGATCCATAATGTTAATAAGCCTTTGAAGAGATCAAGAATATCTCTTAAAGCTACCAGTCTTGGCAGCACCCATGCCTAATAAATCTTTAATCCTCTATATGACCACAATGGAAGAGTCTCTAGGGGCACATCTTACCTTGAACAATAAAGAGGGTGAAGAAAATGCACTCTACTATTTGAGTAGAATGCTAGGGAGGTAGAGAATAGATATTCTCCCATTAAGAAGCATTTTTAGTGCTCATATTTGCAGTCAAAATGCTCAAAAATTATTTGCTTTGTTGTCATTAGGTCATTTTAATATAAAACATTGACCCAATAAAATACTCGATGCCAGACTCGCACTTATTGGAAGGCTGGCAAAATGGACCTTAATCCTCATAAAGTATGACATTAAGTTCACTTCCCAAAAGGTGGTTAAGGGGCAATCCCTTGCTAATTTTCTCACAGCTCATTTGGTGTTAAATGACTCTTCACTGAGTTGCAAACTCCTTGATGAAGAAATTCTTCTTGTTGAAGAGGGGGAACCCTATTAGAAGCTATATTTTGATGGGACATCATCCATCAGACCAAGAGTCAAGCCGAAGCTTCCTCAAATTAATACAAGGATTGGACTCATATTTGTCACTCCAAATAGGGGTATTTTATGATAATCCTATTCTTTCTGAAAACCATGTAAAAATAATAGGGTGGAATATGTGGCCCTAATTGCAAGACTAGAAATGACCCTCAGCATGGGAATATCACGCCTATATATTTTTGATGATTTGCAATTGGTCATCAATTAGGTGAGAGGTGGATATAAAATTTACAAATTCAAACAACTAAAATACTATGAAAAGGCTCAAGAACTTATAGGCAAATCCCACTTATTAAAATAAAGTTCCCTAGTCCATCAATGCAGAGGTTGCTTCCATAGCCAAGTTAGCCAACACAATGATTAATCCTAACCAAGGAGAAATGCCAATCATAGTTTGTAGTAGTCAAGTGATAAGCTTGGTTCTCAGTATTAGACACAAAAAGATTGAAGCTACAGTGATAGAGGAAGCAACAGATTGGAGAATATAATGCACTGACTACTTTAAAGGTGGAGAATTCTTGGAGAATAAATTTGTGTGAATGTAACTCAGAAAGATGGTTGTGTGCTTTCTGCTCATCAATAACACCCTTTATAAGAGGTCATTTATTAGTTACTTCTACATTATTTTTTCAGATGCAGAGGCAAAAGAAGTCATGTATGAAGTACAATCTGGGGTTTAAGAAGCCCGTTAATTAGACTTGAAAATGATGAAGTTCAAGTGTATGGGCTACTATTGGCCTACGATGGTAAGAGATTACATCGAATATGCAAGAAAATATCTCCTATGCCAAATTTATGGTGACTTCATTCATCAGCATCCAAATCCTCTACATCTAATGGCATCCTCATGGATGTTAAAGGTATAGGGTACAAATATATTTGGCCTATTTGAGTTGTCTACTTACAAAGTTCACCGCTTCATATTGGCAGCAATTTATTATTTCCCTTAATAAGAAAAGCAACCCTATTAAAAGAGGTAAAAGTAGATACTATCATTTGTTTCTTTCAAAAAAATATCCTTTATTGATTTGGTGTCCATCGAAGAATCATTTCTAATAACATATCATTCTTCAGAAGTTCAAGGCTGGATGATTCGTATATCATCATAAGATAGATTAGCGATATTCATCTACAATGTAAGGGTGAATAACCTCACTGACACATTCAACTAGATCCTCTTGAAAACACTGAACAAAGTCACTATTAGAAACAAAAGAGATTGTCACTAGAAACCTTTTAAAGTTTTGTGGGCTTATCGCACTACATATCAAACCCCTACCTAATCAACACCATATACATTGGTGTATAGCACTGATGTAGTCGTACCATTGGAAGTACAAATTCCCTCTCTAAGGATTACTTTGCAATAGAAAATTATAAAATAAGACAATTCCATCTTTACCTAGATTAGCGAGAGACTCCTTGGATAAAGCAAGGCTCATGACTCAACAAAATCTACAGATGTATAGAGCATAAATGTCTAGGTCTTACAACAAGATGGCACAACTCAAATTCTTTCAGAAAGGAGAAATGGTTTTAGTCCTAAAAATACCCATAATCCAAAATCAAAGTAAGAAAGGCAAATTTGAGCTTAATTAGGAAGGCCCTTATATCATTGAGATAATATTTGAAGGGGAATCCTACCAACTAATTGATGACAGAAGGGAGAGACCTATGACATTGATCAATGCTCAATTCTCAAAGAGGTATTATACATGAACCTCTAGGGCAACAATAATAAAATAGAAGTGTTTATGTTTTTCTATGATGGAATGTTTGGCTTTCTTAAAAAGAATGTCAAGTCAAACATCCACTCAATGTTGATTGCTCAATAACACTTTGCCGTGCTGAGAGGTGCTACGTCAACTTCCTAGGTCTCAAGTTCTGGATAGGCAAACATAGAACCTTAACTGCTATAGAGATAAAAAGGCTTGGCGGTTATGTCTGCTCGATCTTTTACTCGATCTTGTACTTTTTTGGGGGTAAAAAAAAACACAAAGCCCCAATCTGTATAAAAAGAAAATAAAACTCTCCCAATTCTTGACATGCCAGAAGGGCTTAGGTCAACGCTGCACTAAGCTTCGCTCAACCCGTTAATGGAGGGCGAATGGACTTCACCAAGCAATGTTTCAAATCTCAATAGGTCCAACTAACACAAGCGAAGGCAATCAGCCACACCCTAGAATCAAGCCAAGTTATTAGCATTCACCAAGGATCAAATCAAAACTCATCCAAGTTCAACTCGGTCTAGCGCACGGGAGCAGGGCAGCAACACACGGTAAAACTTTTATCCTACTTCCTTTTCTAATTTCATATTATTTCATAATTATGAATTTAAATTCATTTCATTGTAAAGTAAGGGTGTACCCTTGCTTAAGCCATGTGCCCATTTCTCAAATCAATCAAATGATATTTTTTTTCTTTTGTGTCTTGATTTTATTAACTTGGTTTCTTGATTTATGAGTTTCCTAACAATCATCAGGGTAATTAAAAATAGGGGCTTGTGCCTATTGAAAATCATGTTTTGACATCACCTGATTGTGCACTCAAACCACGCACATCTTGACTTGTCATTTTAAGGTTGCTCCTCAAGGTCTTTGACATCTCGGGTTGGCAATTATGATCCCATAGGGTCTATATACAGTAAGATATAATAAACTATCAATCATACCTTTGTACCACTTTTCATCAATCTTTTCACCATCTTCTTCTTTGTCCAATTTGGTTGAAGGGCTCATTGGAGTTTCCATTGGCTTAGCTTCATCCATGTTGAACTTCTCGAGTTGTTCTTTTGTGTATTTATCTTAGTTAATGAAAATCCCATCCTTCAATTGTTGCATTTGGAGAAATTTAGCACTCCCATTATATTCATCTTGAACTCCTCTTGCATAGTGTTTGCAAACATCTCATGTAAATTATCATTAGTAGCGCAAATATAACATCATCAACATAAGTTTGTACTACTAACAAATAATTTTCTACTTTTAATAAAAAGAATATGGTGTCTATATAACCTATTTGAAAACATTTTGAAATCAAGAGAGAACTTAGTTTTTCATACCAATCTCTTGGAACTTGCTTTAGGGTCTTCTCAAACAAAAAAACATCATTGGAGAAATTCGAGCCTTGAAATCTAGGAAGTTGTTTAAGATAGACTTCCTTCAATAAAATACCATTCAGAAAAGCACTTTTGACATCGATTTCAAAGACTTGAAAACTTTAAAAACATGCAAATGTAAGAAAAATCCAAATAGATTCCAAATGAGCTATGGGTACAAAAGTTTCATTAAAATCAACTCCTTCTATTTGGTTGAAACCTTGGGCCACTAATCTAACCTTTTTTTGAACCATAGAACCTTTTTCGTCTAGTTTGTTCTACCCATTTGGTAGCAATTTTTGGGTAGTTATTTGGTCTTGGAATAAGCTCCCAAACTTGATTTCGCTCAAATTGATTTAAGACTTCTTGCATAGAAAGATTCTAACTAGAAATATTTTGAGCTTCAACAAGGTTATTGGGTTCAACTTGAGGAAAAAAAGCAAATATGATGAAGATGATATTTAATAGTATGTCTAGTTTTTTTCCATCGATCAATATACCAATTATTTGATCCTTCGGGTGATTTATCTTGAACATCCAAGCCTTGGGGAGTTCTTTATTCCCATTTTGTTCTTCTTATTCATCCCCTTCATCTTCATCATTCTTTCCTTTGGGATCTTTCCTTGACTCACCGTCTTTTTTCTCTTTGAGTTGCATCTCATTCATTTTCTTGGAGATATCTTCATCATCATCAATAGGATTTTTCCTCCAATAGAGGGTTAGCTTCATCAAATATGATATTTATAGACTCCTCAACAACCATAGAGGAATTGTTGAAGACTCTATATGCCTTTGAAGTAGTAGAGTAGCCAAAAAAAATTCCTTCAAAAGTTTTTGAATCAAACTTAGACAAATGATCTTTTGCATTAAGTAGAAAATTGTTTGAGTAAATTTTGTTATCCAACTCCAACTTTGAGCTTGACAAGAATTAGAGTTTTAATTTGAGCCTATTTCATGATAGGTGGGTCCTAATTTAAGGTAAACATGGGTTCAAAATTCAGGCCCAAACACAAAATTGGGCTGCACCATTTGACCAGTTCCTCAACCAATTGATCAGTTATCTCAAACCAGGATTGGCAGTATTTTGTTGGTCTACCAATTCTCCAATCGATCGACCAATTTTTATAAGCTACGACCAACGCACTTTATCGGTTGATCAATTCCTCAATCGATTGTTTGGTTTGTGTTGAGATCTGCAAAATAGGAAATAAATCTCCTCTAAATTTATCAAAAATCAATAGAATTTTTAAGCAAGAGATTACAGTCGCAAAATATATCAATCAAAAATCCAAATCTAAGATCACAAGTAAGAATATATACATCAAATCTCAAAGACCAACAAGAATTCAACACTAATTTTCTATGAATTTTGGATGAAATATTGTAGGGATTACTGGCATGAATTACAATGAAAAAGAGCACAAAAATCAACACAAACCAGGGAGAAAAGAAATCAAAAGTACATCATTAAGAAGGAGAAGTAAGTTCCCATCTCTTCTTTATCTTGTCTCTTTGTTTCTCCTTTGCCTTCCTCTCTTTTGTTTGACTACTTGTGAGGTCCCTGCTACCTCTCATGCTCCTGCTGCCCCCTGCAACCATGGTCATCTAGGCCCACTTGCACATTAGTAGCCTCCTCACCACTACAGCCACTCACCGCCCTCCCATTCTCCTACGACCACCCTTGCCACTGTAGCAACCTATGGCCTCCTGTGCTCATACCACAGCCACCACCCGCCCACCCAACCCCCCTCCCCTTGAGGGAGAACCCATGCAGATGGACAATAGAATAATAATAAAAAAAATCAACTAACCTAGGACAACCTGTGGACTCACCTAAAAGTTAGTTGACCTTGGGTTAGCTTGTAAGTTCACTTGAAAGTCAACTAATGTAGAACCAGCCTATAGTCTCATCCAAAAGTCATCTCTAGCCTAGAGCCAACCTACGGGCTTATCAAAAAAACATTCTGCCAAGGGCTAGTAGGCAAACTTGTCTAGATGTCAATTTGGCTAAAGGCGAGCCTGTGGGCTCACCTAAAGGCCTATTTGGACTAAAGGCCAATTCGCAAGCTCACCTAAATATCAATTCAAGCTAAAGGCTAGCCAACGACCTTGCCTAAAGGTCTAGGCAACACAATGTCAATGCGCAGGCTCACATAAAGTTATAATAATAGCCCTAGGACTCTCAAACTAAAATTAATGAACATAAATCGATCAAAATGACTCAATCACATTAAATTCAAGCCAATTCAGTTAAAATAAATGAACAAAGTCAAATAAACTTGAACAAAGTACAAAAGAACCTAGATTGACAAAAGAAATGGACTAGAAATAGTTATTACTCTTGCAAAAAAAATTTTGTCGATCGTCTAGTATCCCAAACCAATCCATTGGTTCTGATAAATCGAGAAAAGACACCTACTCTATTAGATGACTAGTACCAAAATTAATCATCTAATTTTGATAAACTTGGAATGACACCTTCCCAGTTGGTCAATTAGTAACCCAACCAATCATCCATTTCGGTTAGAAAACTAATAAACTAGGCTCAGATTCAACTCTAATTGGGTCAAGCTTTGATTGATCTAAACTTTGATCAATTTAGGTCCAAATCATGTCAATTTGGGATAAATTTTTTTTGAATTGAACTCAAACAATAGTTGGACTAAATCAAAACTAATTTGAATTAAACTCTAATTGAGTCAACTCACAACAAATTTGAATTGAACTCCAATTGAACCAAGTTAAACAACATTCAATCTAAACCATCACAAGTTTGAATTGAACCCTGGATAACATTCAAGCTAAACCACAACAAGCTCGAATCAAGACATCAAAACTCTAATTGAGACAAGCCACATTTGAATCAAATCAAAATGAGTTTGAATCAAATTCAAACTAAACTCAAATTGGGTCAACTTGAGTTTGAACCAAATCTGAACCTAGTCAAGTCATGTTCGATCAGAAACTTTAATCAGGTCAAGTTGAACTCAAACTCAAATTCAAACCAAATTTAGACCAAGTTCCAATTGGGTCAAGCCAAGTTTGAACCCCCAACTAGGTCAGGCCAAGTTCGAACCAAGTTGCAACTAGGTTAAACCAAGTTCAAACCAAACTCAAATTGGGTCAATGCCAAAATGGACCAGAACCAGGTTCAAATCTGAACTAGAAACCTACTTAAAATCTAAACCAGAATCAAGTCAAATCTGAACCAAAAATTAGGTCAAACTTGAACCAAAATCAAGCCAAACTTGAACTAGAACTAGCTCCAAACTTGAACGAGAAATCAAGTCTAACTTGAACCAAAATCAGATCAAACCTAAACTAGAAATCAAGTTGAAACAAAAAGACTTGAACTTGAACCCATGTCCATTAAGGTCAGGTCTCAAACCCATTAATAGGTTGAGCACAAATCCATCAAGAATCTATCAAGGGTTAGATCCAACATCCACTAAGGATCCATCAAGAGCCCATAAGGGTTGGATTTGATATCCATTAAGGGTCCATCAAGAACCCACCAATGGTTGTATCCGACATCCATTATGGATCCATCAAAAACCCAATAGGGTAGGTCCAAGATCAACTAAGATTAGTTGATAATAAGCCCAAAGTCATCAACGACACCTCAAAGCTAATATACAATAGGTCAAGGAAGACCATCATTATCAAGACAAAGATGATTAGCACAAGCCAAGGCCACTAATCACTCCTTCAAATCAAATTGAACCAAAGGCAGGCTCAAACTTGCTTAGTCAATCAGCTAGATGCCTCATTCAAATGAAGCCAGCCAGTAATATGCTTAAAGCCGTAGGCCATAGTTCAAAGCTAAACCAATTCAAAACCCATCGGTGATACTTAGCTATGCCAACCACAAAAGTTGTAGGAAATGCTTCAAAACTAATCAATAATAAGTCAAGAAAAACCATCAATTATCAAATCAAAGTTGATTAACACAAGCCAAGGCAGCTAATCGCCTATTCAACTCAAATTGGACTGAAGGCAAGCTTGAATGTAGCCAAACACCTCGTTCAAGTGAAGTCAACTAACAATATGCTTAAAGCCACTACCCATATTTCAAATCTAAGTCAACTCAAAAGCTATTATTGACACTTAGCTAAGTCAACCCAAATGCCATTTGCAATGCTTCAAACCTAATTAACAACAATTAAAGACAGACTATTAATTATCAAATCAAAGATGATTAGCACAATCCAAGGCTTCTAATCACTACTTGAAATCAAATCAAACAGAAAGTAGGCTTAAACTCACTTGTTTAGTCAACCAAATTCCTTGTTCAAATGAAGTCAAGTAGCAATACACTTAAAGTTACCAGCCATACTTTAAAGCTAAGCCAACTCAAAAACCATCAGCAATGCTTAGGTAAGCCAACCCTAAAAGCCATTAGTAATGTTTCAAAGCTAATCAACAAGTCAAGAAAAATTGTTTGTTATCGCACCAAAGATGATTTGTAAAACTGAAGGCCACTAATCATCCATTCAAATCAAATCAAAGGTGGGCTTGAACTTAGCTAAATGCCTTATTTAAATGAAGTCAACCAACAATATGCCTAAAGCCACCATCTACACTTCAAAGCTAAGCCAAGGTAGTAAGTCACATTTGTCAACACACCATCGACATATGTTAACACACCATTGGCATATGTTAAGGATCAAACCAAGATGTATCCGACTCAGGTTCCACTCAATCAAGCGCAAGAGAGTGGGGTAGCAATAAGCATCAAGCTTCTTTCCTATTTCCTCTTTCGTATTTTTCATATCTTCCATGATTATAAATTTAAATTCATTGTAAAGTTGTATACCCTTGCTTAAGCCATGTACCCTCTTCTCAAACCAATTAAATCATGCTTTCTTCTTTGTTTGTGTCACTATTTCATTAGCTAGGTTTTTTGCTTTAGGGGGTTCCTAACAATTGTTAGGATAATTAATAATAAGGGCTTGCACATATTGAAAGTCTTGTTCCTACAACACTTAATAGCATACTCAAACCACAACACTTTTTCTTTGTCTTTTTTAGGTCGCTCCCTGAGGTCTCCAACATTCCAAGTTGCGAAATTTGATCCCACTAATCCTAGCACACCCGGTGTGACATGAATTCTCCTTCAAGTACAGATTCTAGCTAATACAATAGAGATGTCACCAAAATAGATTTATAATTGAAAACTAATCAATTGTATTCTCTTTTGTACAAAAGAAAGCATCAAATGGCATCAGCTAAGAGTATGCCCCCCCCCCCCCCCCCCCAACATAGACCAGCATTTTAGGAGAAGGATCATTTGGATATTTACCTTAGTTGATGATCGTCACAAGAGTAGCTAAAGCTTAGATCATGTTTGGAACCATCTCTGAGGTCATCTTGTTCAAGAGGGTACCTGCTAGTTCACCAACCAATGTTATAGCCACACAAGGCAAATTCACTTATCACCTTCCATCAAAGGGAAGGAAACCTAATGTCATCATTCCCAATGGGAAGAGTCAATTTGATGAAGAGCCAAAAGCTATGCCTCAACCAATAAAGGCATCTGTCTTTCAATGGTTAAGCATAAAGTGAAGCTTAGTCTTAAATTGCCTTCACCACACTCCCAATAAAGAGTAGCCAGAAGAGAGTCCAAACACATGCATGGATGAAGAAGAAGATATCCTGACTTTCATAAATAAAAGAAAGGCTAGTAGAATTTTCAACCGACTTGGGAAGCTTATCCAACCAATGAAGTAGGTCATCACCATTCCTATATCTAATTCCTTCACCCATTGAATGGCTAATAGAAGGGTCAAAGTAAGTCAAAAAGGGCACAATATTACCTCAAGACTGTACCTAAGAGGTGAATAACCAAACAAAACAATAGGAGCCACCATAAGGCTACAACTCAACATAAGACTCCAAATGGGAGATCACCCATACTGTCATAGTTATTTCTTGTCATGATTCTAGAATAGACCATAAGCCCATGACCCAACCAGCCAAATGTCAAAGGAAGGTTGCATGAATAAGGCTTACAAATAAAGAGGTTCAAGAAGAAAGGACCCTTGTGAGTCAATCCTTGCTACCATGTTAAAGAGAAGGTGTGACCATGCATTCCATGAGTAATCTCTTGAGTGAGGAAACCCAAGTGATGGGAGAGGTTGGCTCTACTAAAAAATATACGAAACCTAGACCAAACTCCTAAGATGTAGACAATCATATTCTAATAGAAGCTTTGGTCATAATTGAAAGTTCTAGTGAGGAAGTGACCAAAGAGGCATTGCAAGAACAGTTGAGACAATAAGAGAAATAGAAAGATGAAGTTCAAAGGAAGGTCATGAGTCAATGGAAATGATGATATAAACAAGATAAAAGCTCAACAAGTTGGAATAATCTTAACAGCCATTTCAAGCTAAAAAGGTGGTAGAAGACACACCTCCTATAGATGAAATCCATGAAAATGCAGGACCATCACAAGCATCTCATCCAACAGCAAGAGATACCCAATCCTTGATCTCAAAGATTCTTGATAATATGGAACTGCCAGCATACATACAATAGTAAGTGCAACGAATGATGGTTGCACAACTAAGACAAGGAAGTGACACAGATATGACAACTAATGCTAACAAATCATACCCTAATCATCACGACTGAGTGCCATATCCCAGAGGCTATATAGTGCCTAGCTTTAAGCAATTTAATGGCATAGGTAATGCTAAACAACATATAGCTCACTTCATGAATTTATATAGGGATTCAATTATAACCCCTCATTGTTACTCCACCAATTTTCAGCAAGCTTAACTAGATTAGTATTTGAGTGGTATACTAGTCTATGATTAGAATCCATATAAACCTGGTCACAAATGAAAGAGGCTTTTTGAATTAGGTTTGGAGGAGCTAGTGACAAAGTGACTATTACAGAACTTGTCTCAATACCAAAGCGCGATAATGAATAAGTGTTGGATTATATCACATGGTGGATAAATCTCAACCTTAAGTGTGAACAATCGATAAGCCAGTTCAAGACTATAAATCTAGTCCTTGATACCATAAGGAAGGATTGGATGACACCTTACTTGAGTGCTTCTTCTATCCACACTTTCCAAGACCTCATTGTATAGGTTAAGACGTTGGAAAGGATTTGACCAACAGCCATAGCTAGTTCACAAAATTTAAAAATGGAGAAAAATAAGGCAAAGTATTGAGAGCCTTCTAAAACCATAAGGATAACATTCACAATAAGTAAGCAAAAGAAACCTATAGACCCTACCATGAATGGAGGCAATCATAGAGATTACCAACTCTTGGTGGAGATGGGGAAGTACACCTTTCCAACACTTTCCAACAGAGGCTTAGGAATAAATACTCTTTTAAAAGAGAAAGGGTAGGCAAAATCTTCCAAGATGCTTTAAAATTAGGCTTCTAGTTCCCAAAATGCAAAAGTCCAAATGAAGCCAAAAAAAAGGATCATCCAAACTATTGTCCTTACCACAGAGTGTTGGGACATACCATTAAAAGACCACTATGTGTTTGAGAATTGGGTTGAAAAGTAATACCAAAAGAACAAATCGACTTTCTCAAAGTCTACATTATTTGAAGCACCCACCAAACACATCAATTACATCACTATGTTTGAGACACATGAGTCACTTGCTGGACTCCTTTTTGGGGAAGAAGCATAGCATACACTTAATAAAAGCACTTATGGGTGATCTATATCTCTAAAAGGCTAAAGAAATTGATAAAGAAGATGGCTAACAATCATAAAAATCCTGGGATGGTGATACAAAAGGCTTCATCAGAATAAGTTTTTCCACCTACTCAAAACACCAAGAAGGAAAAGATCAGAAATGTGAGGAAGAAACTAGTTCAACTAGATGAATACACAGTTAAGAAATTAGCCATCCAAGAATACATCAATGTTGTCGAAGAGTATGTCCAAGGAGAAACAAATCAAGCAACTCTTGAGGAATTCCTTCCTAACAAACTCATAGCTTTGATTGAAGGATTCAACACAAGAAATAGAGAAAATAAACTTCTAGTGGCAATGTGCACTACCACTTTTATTGTTGGAAGTTTACAATAAAGCCAATCACTAGTGTTATCTCATCACTCTAATGATGATGAAGTTCAAACACAGAACAAGAAGAAGGAAATGAATTCATCAACCATATTACTCATGAAATGGAGATTTCCACGGGGCTCCCTGTGGGCTATCGCCAAGATGACTACATTAAAAAGTGTTTCAACTATGAATGTGATTATGTCATAATTAAACTACATCTAGACAATATAAAAGATCTAGCCATAACTAACATGAAGTAAATTAGGGGACAAAAGCAAGTGTTGAATGAACACATGTGGGATTTTGCAAAGAAATTAAGAAGATGGAAAAGTTGTAGTTGGAAAGACAAAAGTACACAAAAAACCATAGATGTGGGGTAGGGAATCACCTACCAACCCTCTTCATGACCAAGATGGTCATCCATGCCATTTACCCAAAAAAAGGGTCAAAGAAGATAAAAAATTCTCAACAACAATCATTTGAGTCTATTGCCTCTTGTTGCATGGTAACTCACACAGCAAGAATAGACATTGATGATCAACCATCACAATCACCATCAAGTAGCTGAATGGCCAATAACCAACCAACTAGGTTTGATGAAATCCTAGTCCTAGAACTGATGCAAGGGTGCCCACTACCAACTTCAGAGGAATTATCCATACTTGATACAGACAAAACATATGCATCGAGATAGCCATGGTTCTTTAGACATCCTACAAAGGAGAAGTCCTCAACAATGCTTCATCAAACCCTAAAGATAGGGGGCATGATATAGCTAAAATGCCTTCAAAATCAATAGAGAAACCCTTGCTGAGTCCTATTCAATATGACAAACCACTTGGTGAAGACATGATCCTCAAGCCAAAAGAGGTCGACCAAAACTCGAAGATGGGGGCCAAGCCACAATTGATGAACTGATGAAAATTAACCTCAGTTTAGAGGAGGACACCAAGCCAAACTTTATCAGCACATAACTCTTAGTGGAAAGCCAAGCCCATCACAAAGTAGTGTTCAAAGAATACATCAACTTCTTTGAATGGAGTTATAGGGAGATGTCTGGACTAAATCTTGAAGTTGTAGTCCACAAGCTGTCTATCAATCCTAAACTTGACCTATCAAACAAGCACTTAGGAAGATGAAACTCGACCTAGAATAAAAAGTGATAGAAGAAACAAAGAAAATTGATTAAAGCATACTCCATCAGGGAAGAGAAATATCTAGACTAGGTTGCAAGCATTGTGCTAGTTAAGAAGAAGAATGGCCAAATTCGCATTTGCCTAAACTATAAAGACTTGAACAAGGCATGTACAAATACAATTTTTTATTACCAATAATGGAAATCATGATAGACAATACAACTAATTTTGAAATGTTCTCCTTTATGGATGGTTTCATAGAGAACAACCAAATCAAGATGGATATTAATGGTGAAAAATATATGACCTTTCAAACTCCAATCAGTATCTTCTGCTAAAGAGTAATGCCCTTTGGGCTCAAGCATGTGGGTGATACTTATCAAAGGGCCATGACCCAAATCTTTGATGGCCTGATATAATATACTAGCTAGTTGAATTCTACGTGGATGATAAGCACATCCAAGACCTAGGAGTGGTTTTTGACTACCTTAAAAAAATATAAAAGATGCACCCTATGAAATATGCCTTTAGATTATCATTAGGGTAGCTCCTCAGATTTGATGTTAGACACTGAGGAATTGAAATTTGTCCATCCAAGATCAAAGCTATCTTGGTTATGCCACCGCCCAACAACTTGAACTAGTTAAGGTCATTCCAATGCTAACTCGCATATATAAGGAGATTCATTTTAAACCTCTCCAAAAAATACAAGCCCTTCTCCAAATTAATAAAAAGGGATGCTCCATTCATTTGGAATCAGGAATGCCAATAAGCCTTTGAAGAGATTAAGCAATATCTCTTAAATCGACCAGTCTTGGTAGCATCAAGCCTAATAGACCTTTAGTCCTATACACACACCACAACATTTCCCAATATTTCGTGTGCTAATAAAGTGCCCCTAATAGTAAAATTTGTGCCACTAAAGTTTTAGCAGTGCTAATTTACGATGCTAAACATGTATCGCACTAGCTAGCGCTAGGAATATTTGTGGCACTACAGTAGCACCACTAAAGAACATTCACGGTGCTAATCAAAAGTGTTGCCAATGTCATAAGTTAGCACCATGAATGATTGCTATTCATGGAACTGAATATTAGCATTGTGAATGGATTACCATTCATAGCACTAATATTAGTGCCACTAATGGTGATCCATTTATGGCACTTATATTTAGCTTTGTGAATGGAGCAAACCATTCGTGGCAATTTTGTATTAGCAACACAAATGGTTCATGCATTTGAGGCACTTCAGTAATAGTGCCATGCCGCAAATGGAATGAATGCCTTTTATGGTGCTTGTGCCTCACCATTTGTGGTGCTTTTTGTTTAGCACCATGAATGACTCAGTATCGGCACCCATCTATCAAAAAGCATATCTAAACACTAATTTTACATATGCTAAATATAAACCACAATTGTACATATCAAAATACAATTTCCATTTCGTACATATTGAAAATACAAGTTGTTATAGTTGTTACAAAATCTAAAATACAACACAAACTACACAAGAAAAAGGAAATCACTTTGTGCCTCTATTTGCCTATATAGGTCTAAATGAATATAATCAAAAAAATTAAAAATTGACATAAGTAATGAAATATATGAATATGTATTTGAATTAATTGAATCAATACAAAATTTAACCAAGTAGTCAGGAAGTAGAAGGAGTCTCCCTCAATCCATCCTCTTTGTTATCATCATTGCCTTGTTCTTAGGATGTTGCACCTAACACCTACATAATTTCTCACAAAAAGCATTTATTAGCATTACAAATAAATATTTCATGCTTACTACAAATTAGCAAAATTTGAATCATACCTCAGATTGTTAGGTAGACCAAAGACACGATATGAGGGAATTCATCAAATATTTACTTCCTGAACCTCTCCATTACTGAAGCAATCTATGCCTGGATCATTGCCCACACTTGACTATGTGTATACTTAGGATCTAAAAATGGAGAACCAAGTATGCTCTTAATTGATTCTCCAAATATACACAAATTATCAGCAAAACAAATTTGTAAGTGCTAGATCATTCTGAATCAACATTACATCCAACATTTTCTACTCTTATTACTTACAAATAATGAACACAGCAATCATCTATCTATATGCATATATTTATTTATTTTGTCTTTGTTGATTGGTGACAAGCTCGGAGAGCTCCACATGCTCAAGGGCCATGTTGAATCTGTAATTAAACTCAGAAGACTAGACATGAACACCACGTAGTAGCACTACGCTATTTGACAACAACTACAAATGGACATAACCAGCAGTAATAGTTATAGCACTATAATTTAGTAGCAAGTTCAAACAAAGCATGATTTTAATAATGAAAATCATACAATAATCTTGAAAAGGATGCATTAGATGCATAGCCAATCATTTTTTAATAGATGAAAGCAACCCTAATTTTAGGAATGATATTGTTCAACAACTTAAAAATTTTGTACAAGGAAAAAAATAAAATTCAAAACTTAATCTTTTTATCACAAGTATCATCTTTAGCAACTCCTACATTAAAAAAATCCACAAAAAAATCTCTCAAAATTCACTTTATTTGTTCATAATCCTTAAAATTTTCATCAACTTCGAACCTTATACTTGTCAAACCTTCAAGGATTCTTCATTTGTTTTTTGATGTATTCCATTATGAGAAGATATATACTTAATGAATCATTACAAAATATTAATGATAAGTTGATGGAAGAATGACTCACACAGAAATTCCATGATTCTAGAAGCAGATGCTAATAGAAGAATTAATTCATGCAACATAATTAGAGGAAGACTTTGGGAAAACAAACGAAGTGTTGATTTAGATTCTAGATTTCTTATAGAATTCCTTTAGGAAGCAACATGGAAGAAAAAAAATGAACTGTTAGTATTAGTTTTCAACTAATCTTATTATTATGGAGAAAAAATTTTTCAATGTCATTTTCAATCTTCTTTAGTCATTCGACTCTGATGGTTTTGCATGACAATGAACTTGAGTAAATTAGGAGTTGTTCACCAGGTAGAGCTATAATAGAAATTTAGAAAGAACTTTTTGCAATCCAATTATATCTTACAAAAATCATAGACTAGAGAAGTAGGAGATTGGGCATTGACCTAAAACATTATGAACTACTGGAGGAGGGTGCAACCATAGATTTTGCACCTTCTAATATTTTTTTCTTTGACTTCCGTTTTCATTCACAATGGGTCGGGTAAACGAAGGCCATACAAGCGACGAAACTCTTCGTTAGTGAAATGGCGGTAGAACTCACGGTAAATTTCTTCATTCCTGTTGAATAAAGAAATTTAGACTAGCTAGCACTAACATGATGAGGTGGTGACATTAGCGCAGAGTTGGTGGAGTAGAGCTAGAGAATATGGCAGTGAGACTTGCAGTACATGATGGTGAGGAGGAGTTGGAGCAGTTGGAGGCGATGCCCTATAGGAGCAATCCCATGAGGTGGTAGTGGCCTACAAGAGCAATCAGCAACAACTAGGAGTAGGAGCAGATGGCGAGGAAGGCAACGATGCGCTTTAGTCAAATTTACATGATTAGGAGCAAAGGTCGAGTAGGCAGCTAATACTCTTTGAATATGACAATAAAATCACACAAAAAAGGGGATCAAGTCATGCTTTAAATAGGTCAATTATGGCACTAATGAATTAGTTCTAACAAGATAAGATACTAGCAGCGCTATCTCAGCACTACCAAAAGTCTAAACATAAGCAGCACTAGATTTAGCGCCGCTAAAGCCATCTACTAGTGGTGCTAAATCTAGAGTTGGCATAGCCTATATTTTGTAGCACTAACAAGGAGCACTGAGAATTAATGAGTATTTTCAATGCTATTCTATTAGAGCCGAAAATATCCCCATATTGGCGCACTAAAAAGATTAGTGTTGCCAATGTTCTTAAAATAATGGCACTATTTTAGCATTGCTTGGTTAGTGCTAGCATTACATAATAATGTTGTAGTGATAGCCACAATAGAAGGATCTCTGGGGGCACTTCTCACCTAGATTAACAAATAAGGAAAAGAAAATGTACTTTACTATTTGAGTAGGACGCTTGTGGGGGAAGAGAGTAACTACTCTCTCATTGAAAAGCATTATTTGGAACTCATATAGTAAAAAAGCTTAGGCATTACTTACTTTCTCATTAGGTCATTTTCATATCAAGGATTGATCCCATAAAATACTTGATGACCATACTAATATTTATTGGAAGGCTAGCAAAATGGGCTTTAATTCTCATGGAGTACGATATCACGTTTGCTCCTCAAAACGTGGTTAAAGGGCAAGCCCTTGTCAATTTTCTCACAACTCACTTGGTGCCAAAGGGCTATCCACTGAGTTGTGAACTCCTTGATAAAGAAATTCTTATTATTGAATAAGGGAAATCCTACTAGATGCTATACTTTGATGGGATATCATCTATTGGACCAAGGATTAGGCCAAAGCTTACACAAATTAAAGTAGGCATTGCATTTATATTTGCCACCCCAAATGGGGATATTTTACAAGTTTTCAATTCTCTCTTAAAATCATTCACAAACAATGAGGCTAAATATGATGAGGCCTTAATTGTAGGACTAAAAATGGCCCTCAACATGGGGATATCACACTAATATGTTTTTGATGACTTACAATTAATCATCACTCAGGTGGGGGTTAATATAAAATCCATAAATTTGAGCTATTCAAATACTATGGAAATGCTTGAGAACTCATAGAGTAAATTTGACATGTTCAAATAACTAAAATGTCTCGATCCATCAATGTGGAAGCTGATTCTTCGGAAAAATTAGCCAAGTCACTCGCTAATCCTGATTGAGGGAAAAACCTAGTCCTGATTTGTAGCAGCCAAGTGATAAGCTTGGCCTTTAGCATTAGACACAAGAATAATAAATCCAAAGTGATAGAGGAACCAATAGCACGAATACAACTCAAAAAGAGGTCTACATGCTTTATGCTCATCAATAACACCATTTATAGTAAGTCTTTTGATCAGCTGCTTCTATGCTGCCTTTCAAAGGAGGAAGAAAGAGAGGTCATGTATGAAGTACATTCCAGGGTTTACGGAGTCTATCAATCAGGTCCAAAAATAATGATGAAAATCAAGTGTATGGGCTACTATTGGCCTGTGATAGTGAGAGATTGTAGTGAATATATAAGAAAATATCACCTATGTTAAGTTCATGATAGCTTCATTTATCGACATCCAAATTCTCTACATCCAATGATATTCTCATGGCCTAATATTTGGGGTATGTTAAGTTCATGGTGGCTTCATTTATAGCCAATGGCTTACTGATTTTCCTCTATATCCAATGAAAGTTATTATTGGATTTCATAATATCTCTTTGCATATGACTACTAGTGTTTTGGAAGGAATATCATCGCCCTTGAGCTTTGTTGCCTTGAGAGTTTAAAATAGAATTTCTCAATGTCCCTATTTGTCCCTCAGTTTTAAGATATTGTTTAGGACTTTTATCCACTTTAGAAGGGCCATTGTAAAGGATAAAACACAAAAAATAACCTAAGAGGGGGTTGAATTAGGTTTAAGAAAATCTTTCACTAGAATAAACATGAGATGCACAAAGTAATTTAAGAATGAAACCCAAATTTAAATTATCCAACCATAAACACAACCACAACCACAAAGAGTGCATAATTTAAATAGAAAACAAAAAGAGAGTGCAAATCGATATACTCCATGGTCCTCCCTTAAAGACTTCAAACCTTCACTAGTATTGTTGCTTCGTTTAGGTGAAGACACCCTTACAACACCTCATGACACCATGATGTTCTTCTAGTGCTAGATAACTAGTGCTAGGAATACAGATTACATGGGTGCTAATCTAGTGCTATATTATTAGCACTGGGAGAAGTTGCCTGTCGTAGTGCAAATGTGATAGACACTAACAATCAACTACCCCAATTATCATCAAATAACTTAGTAAAAGATGATCAACCTATTAGGTTTGGTGAAGTCCTAGTCTTAGAGTCTATGGAATGGTGCTCTCTACTAACTCTGGAGGAATAATATATACTAAACACAAATGATGAATATGACTTTATGTCTAAGTCAGGACAACTTTACAACCACTTTGAAAGGCCCTACACTAGTTAGTACCAAAAGAAGATGTAGGTATTTTGGGCATGGATTAAACAAGGTAATGCTCAAGCTCATCCAACTTCTGTGTCAAACCAATCCAAATATCTATGAAAGAAATAAACTAAATACAAAATCCTAAATAAGATCATGTCAACTAATAAAATAGAAGAGTTCCTCAAGAGGGTTTTAGATCTTTCAACTAGGAAACCCCATGTGCCTTGTTCTGATGTCGAATGGAATGATTATTAGCCAGTTACATCCTCTGAAGACATCCAAAAAATTACTGATTGGGGGCAACAATCCACTACCTCCTGTCACATGATCAATCTTTGTAGTGATTCTAAAGAAAAGCCTGCTTGGTTTCAAAATGTTAGAATTCAACCACAGAATGCAAACCAAGTACGACTCAAAGAAGTTAAAGTATTAACCCCCACGTCAAATTCTAATGCCTAGAGACAATAATATCTCCAAGGGTAAGAAGGACAAAGAAAAAGAAATTATGATAAATATGAATGCGGAGCATTCACAATCTAAACTTGCATCCAAGAAGGTAGCGTACAATCTCATCTCAAGAAAATTTCTATCATGTTAAGTGTATTTGATGCCCTAATAATATTGTAAGACCTTAGAGATACGTTGGTGTGCAACTTTCAAAACCCAACTAACTATTAAGAATACTTCACTAAAAATAACATCAAGGAGTCATTATATGCTCATCGGATGACTACCATCACTTTCACTAATGATGACTTACTATTAGGGATGGCAAACCATAATAGGTCATTATATACCACTAGGAATAGTGATCGAATTAAAATCAACCACATCCTCTTGACCCAAGCTCCTCAGTTACTTTGGTGACTCTCCATATTCTAAGGGCCTTAGCATTGGACATATGTCACCTATTGTCTAAAAATATAACAATCCAAAGATTTAATGAAAATAGTCAAAGAACCCTTAGAGGCATAACAAAATATATGAAAATAGGTAAATTAATAACTGATGCTAAGTTCTATGTGATTGACATTGATGTATTATACAAAGCACTATTAGGGAGATCATGGTTACGTAAAAATAAAGTAGTGCCATCAATCCTACATCCATGCCTCCAATACTTTGAGGATGGTGTCAAGCTTCAAATTAATGGTGATGTATATGTTGTTGATATTCATGAGGCACATTATGATGATATAAAATATTATCAAAGATCCCATGTTGATAGAATGTTTGTTTTCATTAGTCAATAAAGAAGAAGATTTCTAGTTTGATCTTCACCCCTCCACATTTTGGGAGTAACACAAACTCTTCAAATGAAGAAACCCCACAATGCTACTTAGGTGGCTATTCTTCTGATGAAGATAATAATGAAGTTTAAAAAGAAAGTACTCTTTTGGTTACAAAGGTCCAAGAAGGCTTACTTAAGCCATTAGATGAGTTAAATACCAATGTTGTGGAGAAATTAATAATCTTCTATATTCCTTATTACATAAGAGAGAAAAGGAGATATTGTTTTACAAGGCAATTCCCTATGTCCCAAGTATACATTAAATTCTGAAAACTAAGGATCCAAAAGATGATGGTGACCATCTGCTAGTGGTCATACCTAAATATTTTCTAGACAAGCTTTGCTAAATAGTTAAGAAATCCATGTGCAGACTTCAACAAACAAAATAATAAAGTTGTTTCTTCAAAATTTTGTGGGATCCACCACAAGAATGTGCTTATATTCCCAAAAGAGGAAATAAAAATTCCAAATGACTGGGCTATATTGGTCCAAGTATATATACATGCGTTATGGTCACTATTGGATGTTTGTATAATAATGAGGATGATCAAACATCCTTAATATCTTTTTATACAAATAAGCTAGCATGGTTGTATAAATATAATAGAAAGGCAAAGTCCTCAACAAAGCTTTATTAGAACTTAAAGACAGATGGCATGATGCAACTAAAATGCCTTTGAAACCAAAAGAGCAACCTTTGCCAATTTCCATTCAACATGGCGAACTAGTTGGTGAGGAGATGATCCTCAAACCAAAAGAATATCCACCATAATTCAAAGATGGA
This sequence comes from Trichopus zeylanicus subsp. travancoricus, assembly GCA_005019695.1. Taxonomy (NCBI): domain Eukaryota; kingdom Viridiplantae; phylum Streptophyta; class Magnoliopsida; order Dioscoreales; family Dioscoreaceae; genus Trichopus; species Trichopus zeylanicus. The sequence goes on from RXID01014425.1 coordinate 582,627, forward strand.
GAGCAATCCACAATTAATGAGCTGATGGAAATCAATCTAGGTTCATAAGAGGATCTTAGGCCAACTTTCATCAACATACAACTCTTGAAGGAAAGCCAAGCCTAATTCAAAATAGTGCTCAAGGAATATATTGACTGCTTTGTATGGAGCTACAAGGAGATACCTAGATTAGACCCTGAAGGCACAGTCTATAAGCCAACCATCAATCTCAATCTTTCACCTATTAAACAAACACATAAGAAGGTGATACTTGACCTATAACGAAAGGTGATAAAAATAAGGAAATTGATCAAAGCATGCTTCATCAAAGAAGAGAAATACCCAGATTGGATAGCAAGCATTATTCCAGATGTGAAATATAGGCACTTAAATAAATCATGTGCAAAAAATGATTTTTCATTACCAATCATGGAAATCATGATTGACAATATAGCTAATTTCAAATTCTTCTCCTTTATGGATGGTTTTTCAGGATACAACCAAATCAAGATGGATCTTGATGATGAAAAGCATAAATCTTTTGAACTCCAATTGGCATTTATTATTATAAGGTGATGCCCTTCTGAGCTTAATAATATGGGTGCCATTTATCAAAAAGCCATGACCAAAATTTTGATGAACTTATATACTAGCTTGTGAAATTAAGTCCAAAGGCAAGCATATTATACTAGCCATGACCTTATTTGATAATCAAAACTAAGTCCAAAGGCAAGCATATCCAAGACCTAAGAGTGATTTTTGACTACCTTAGAAAATATAGCATAAGGATGAACTCCGTGAAATATACCTTTGGGGTATCACTAGAAAAATTCCTTAGCTTCATTGTCAAACATTGAGTGATTGAAATAAATCCATCTAAAATCAAAGCCAACGTGGATATGTGACTACACAATAACTTAAAATAGTTGAGGTCATTCCAACCTCACCTTGAATATAGAAGGAGATTCATTTCAAACCTCTCTGGAAAATGCTCCATTCATTTGGGATCGAGAATGCCAAACAAGCATTTAGAGAGATTAAGTAATATCTCTTAAAGCCACTAGTCTTAGTAGTACCCATGCCTGGTAGACCCTTAATCCTTTATAGAGCTACAATAGAAGGTTCCATGGGGGTATTTCTCACCTAGAATAATGAGGAAGGAAAAGTAAACACACTCTACTATAATAGAATGCTTGTGGGCATTCTCCCATCAAAAAGCATTTTTTGGCACTCATATTTGTAGTTAAGAAAGTCAAACATTGTTTACTTTCTTGTTATGTCATTTTAATATCAAAGGTTGATCCCCTCAAATACTTAATGGCCAGACCCATACTAACCAGAAGGCTTGCAAAATAGGCCTTAATCCTCATGGAGTATAATATAAAGCTCACTCCCCAAAAAGGCAGTTGAAGGACATGCCCTTACCAATTTTCTCATAGCTCACTCAGTGTTAGATGATTCTCCATTAAGTTGTGAACTCCCCAATGAAGAAATCCTCTTTTTCGTGGTGAGGAACCCTCCTAGAAATTATACTTTATGGGGCATCATCCATCAAATCAAGAATCAGGTTGAAGCTTCCACAAATTAAAGCAGACATTAGACTCATATTTGTCATTCCAAATGGGGGAATTTTACAATATTCCTATTTTCCCTCAAAACCATGTACAAATAACAAGGCTCAATATGAGGTCCTAATTAGCAAACTAGAAATGACCCTTGATATGCAAATATCACATTAATATATTTTCGCTGACTTGCAATTGGTCATCAGTCAAGTGGAATGTGGATTCAAAATTCACAAATTTAAGCTATTGAAATACTATGAAAAAGCTCAAGGACTCATGGGACAAATCTCACATGTTCAAAAAGATAAAAGCTCCCCATTCTATCAATGTAGAAGTTGATTCCTTAGTCAAGTTAGTCAAGACACTGGTTGATCATGACCATGGAGAGATTCTAATCACACTCTATAGTAGACAGGTGATAAGTTCAATCTTTAGTATCAAACACAAGAAAATTAAACCTAAAGTGATAGAGAAAATAATAGATTGAAGAATACCATTTACCGACTACCTTAAAATTGGAGAACTCCAAGCAAATAAATCAGTGTAGATGCAACTCATAAATAGGGTTGCTTGCTTTCTACTCATCAATGACACCCTTCACAGAAGGCTTTTTGATCAACTACTTCTCGTTGCCTTTCACATAGAGGCAAGATAAGTTACATAGGAAGTGTACTATGATGTTTGTGGAGCTCATCAATCAGGCCTGAAAATGATGATGAAAATCAAACATATTAGTTATTATTCGCCCACAATGGTAAGAGATTGCGTCAAATGCACAAGAAAATATCACCTATGTAAAATTTACAATGCCTCCATTTATTAACACCCAAATCCTTTATATCCAATAGTATCATCATAATGTTTAGGATATGGGGTTGAATATGATTAGCCTAATTATCATTTTATTCTAGAGGTCACTACTTCATATTAGCAGTGATCAATTATTTCTCTCCGTAGGAAGAGACAATTCCATTGAAGGAGATAAAAGTGAATATTATCATTTGTTTCTTCTAGGAGAACATCCTATATCAGTTTGGTGTTCTCCTATGGACCATTTTTGACAATTAACCATCCTTTAGAAGCTTCAAGGTGGAATAGTTTACACATCATCATCAATTAAATTAGAGATATTCACCTATCTACAATGGAAAGTTGAATGCCTCACTAATGCATTCCCAAAATACTAAAGAAAGTTATTACCAAAAATAAAAGAGACTAGCACTAAAAACATTTTTATGGCATTATGAGCTTATCACATCATATATCGAACCCCCACCCAATCAACACCATATGCATTGGTGTTCGGGGCTAAGGTAGTCCTACCATTGGAGGTATAAATTCCCTCTATAAGGATTGTATTGCAAGAGAAAATTACAAAAAAAGATCATGTTCATCTTCACCTAGGTGGGCTAGACTCTTTAGATGAAACAAGACTCATAGCTCAATAAAACCTAAAAATATACCGAGCATAAAGACCTAGGGCCTACAACAAGATGGCCTAGCTAAGATCCTTCCAAAAGATAGAAATAGTGTTGGAGTTAAGAAGACCCATAATCCTAAATTGAAGCAAGAAATGTAAATTTGAGCCTAATTGTGAAAGTCCTAATATCACCAAATGAGTATTTAAAGGGAAATCCTACCAACTAATTAATAACAAAAGGGAAAGACCTATGTCACCCATCAAAGCCCAATTCCTAAAGAGGTACTTTGTGTGAGCCTCTAGAGGCAACAACAAAAGAAAATAAAATGTACATGTTTTGTCTATGATGGAATATCTGATTTAAAAAAAAATATCTAGTCAAACATGCACTCTATGTTTCTTGAGGTAAAATACGGACATGAAACCCCATACAATAAATTAAAGTCCATCTTGCATGGTGATGGAGCCCGCATCCACAAGGCAAATCAAGTCCATTCTTTGATAGAAAATTAAGTCCACTCTCGCATGCTAAATGAAATCCATATTCACATGGCAAATGAAGTCAACTCTCATATGGCAATTTGATTCCACTTACACGTGGTCACTCAAGTCTACTTCCATATGGCAAACTAAGTCCACTTTCATGTGGAAAACTGAAGTCTATTTTGTATGGTGACCAAGTTTGTATTTAATGATGAACAAAATCCACTTCTTTGTGGCAATTTAGTCCACTCTCACATAGCATATTAAGTCCACTTCTATGTGATAAATTAAGTTTATTTTGTATGGTGATCATATCCGTATTTACATAGTGAACCAAGTCCACTTCCACATGAAAAGTCATGCTCACGTCCACATGATAAATTAAGTCCACTCTCACATGGTAGATCAAGTCCACTTTCATATGACAAATTAAGTCTATTTTATACAATAATCAAGCCCATATTTAAGTGGAAAACTGTTCTCACTTGCACGTGATAAATTAAGTCCATTCTCATGTAGTAAACTAAGTCTAGTTTGTGTGGTGATCAATTTCACATTTACATAGCAAATTAAGTTTACTTCTATGTGGCAAATCAAATCTAGTTTCAAATGTCAATTAAGTCTACTTACACGTGGTAGATTAAATCCATGCTTAGGTGGTAAAATAGATCAGAATGCTAGCATAGGACTAGTAATTGAAAATTGTTGACACCCTCTTCTCTCATCAAAACTTAAAAAGAGGATGACAAGGGATACTTTGTTTGGGTTGATTTTGGCTAAAACTAAATTTAATCAAAACTTAGTCAAAATGGAGGCTTGAATGCCATTGAATTACAACTCAAACATGGGCCCTAATTAGACTTAAATCTCGATCAAATTTGATATAAAATTAAGCTCAATTCTGACCCAAATTATTGTGAAATTTGGGATCAAACTGAACTCAACTTAAGTGGGCTAAGTGGGAGAGATATTTAGACCAAAATTGGGCCCGAAATTCATCAAAAAATCTGAGATAAAAAAAAATAAATTTACAAATTAGTCTCTGAATCGAATAAATCTTTATTATAGGATCCTTGGCCAGATTTTTCTCAGAAATGGGCCCTCAAAATGGAATTTTTATAAAAAAAGCTCATAAAAAACTTGAAATAATATATTGGTCCCTGCAAAATTTAAGATTTACAAATAAGCTCCTCAAAAATTTATAATTACAATTTGATATTTATAAAATCTTGTGTTTGCAAATAAAACCCTAACAAATTTAATTTTTTAAATACACTCCTATAATTTTTATTATAAATAATCCCCTCAAAGTTTTTTATTTTTAAATAAATCCAAATTTTATAAATCGATCCTTTTTACAAAAAACTTGTAAAATTAATAAGATTACAATTTGGACTGAATTTTTTGAAAAATTATAAATAATCCCTTCTAGTTTTGATATTACAAGTGATATAATTTTCAAATTTGTTATCTATAATATTTCTTATACAATTCAAATAGAGTCCATTCATCCACAACAAACAAAATAAAAAAAAGGAACTGACAAGATCTTTGGTTCAAATTTTTAATGAATCCAACTCGATCCAATATGATCTTCTCGATACCTATAAAAAACTATAGAAGCTGCAAAAAGAAGAGGATGATCATCATAAATTAGAGAAGATATTGGAAGGCTAAAGAAACATGAGTTGTAAAAATTAGTGAGTGAAGAAAATATTATCTTTTGGTCTCTAATTATGTATACTGCTTTATTCTCTTCTTTGGTCTACCTTCACAGTATAAGCTAATCATCATCATTGCCCCACCACCTTGTATCCCTAGATCAAGTTTGGGTGCCTGAGCTCTGAGTTTAGGCTTCCCGATCCTGACTGTTGAATCTACAGACTTGCATTATCGTGCTTTGCTTGTAGCACAGGCTCCACTGCCCATTATTCTTCACTAGAATCTGAACATCGACCTAGATGGAGCTCCCCATTCCTGTTGGATTCACCACTTGTGAGCCACAAGCCCATAACTTCTATTGGCCTCCTTTCCTAGCACCACCTCCACCACAAATGGGTGGTTTCCTCCAACTTGGACTTGAAGAAGAAGATTAGAGGAATAGGAGAAGAGGGCTCAACTTGGGGGAGAAGAAGGAGAAGTAAAAAAAAGAAAAAAAAATGGGCTTTTGGCCTAGAAAAAAAGAAGAAAAGAAAAAATTTGGCCAATTGTGAAGAGAGGGGGAAATTCAAAAAAAAAAACAAAAATTATTATGCTAAAAGAAAATTATATCGATGTTGTCTTGATTTTTGTGCTCTTCTCAATCTACTTAGGGCCAATCCTGAGCCTCACCCATAAGTCAATTTGACTTAGGGTCAACCGACAGACTCACTTGAAAGTCAATTCAGACTAAATGTTAGGCCCCAGACTTGCCTAAAAATCAAATCGACTCAAGGCTACCTTGCGAGCTTGCCTCAAAGTCAAATCAACTCGGGGTTAACCCATGAGCTGACCCGAAGTCATTCTAATCAATTAATAGCTTGAGGGCTCTCTAATCAATTAACCAAAATAATTAAAAGAAATGATAGACTAGAAGAGCTCAAAGACTTGTGATTGGAACTAGATGATCACCATGCAATACTAATGATTATGCAAGTCCTAGTCCTACTAGTTCATCTCATCCCCATTAGTCACTCCATCACTGATTGGACACACTAAGCGACCAATTTGCGGAGTTCTTCATCAGCACCAATCAACATGTCGATCAAATCAAGGATATGATGCATGCACTACTGCATTATTTTCCTTGTGGGCCTACCTCTTAGAATTTTATTTTCTATTTTGATGATGTTTTAATGGGATCTTATGGATGTTTATCTTGTAAAACCTGATTCACACCCCCTCTTCATCGGTTGTCATTTGGGCCTTTATTGGGAACCCATTTCAAATAGCTTGTACTTTTCGCCATATTACCATATTCTCATAGTTTATTGATTTCTTTTGGCTTGGCTATGACTTTCAAGTGCCTCTTGACCTTAATTTTCAATATTGATCTACTTTTAGTTTCCTTTTGGCACTTACTTTTTTGACAGTTTTTCTTGGTTTGTAATGCATTAACATGAGGCTAGCCAACTCATCCAAATTCCAAAAAGCGATCCAATTTTCTCTGCTTTTATCTAACCTTTATTTTTTCTTTTGCACATTGGCACTTTTCTTGGCTTCATTATCACTTTGCATTGCTTCACCATTTTGGGGATCCAATGTTTACAGGTTCGAGAATGGCAATCAATTCTTACTCTTTAGGTCCACCTCTCTTGGCTTGATTTCATAGAAGAGATTTGCCCCTTTGGGAGATTTCTTTCTACAATTTTTTGGGGCTGAAAGTTTGTCTCTCGAAGGTGCTTCCCAAATGGTTAACCTTTGATCTCTATATTTTGCATGATAAGTGTTCTCCTTGATAAGCTTTCTTTTACTTGTGGATTGATTGCCTTTCTTTTAGGCTTGCTTTCCCAAGGTCAACATAGGGTTTAGCTGTAGACAAGATACACGTGCTTCCAATAGCACTAGACTTCCTCACTAACCATCATTTTTTCTTGATGCTGCTTTTCTTTCAGAGATCTTAGGTCTATGAGAGATAGGTGCTTTCCTAGTTTTTGATGTGATTTTTGAAAACATTCTTTTTCAATGGGAAAACCTAAAAACACAAGGAAGATGAAGGAGTATTTTATGCAAGAAGAGGTATGCAAACAAACAAAGATGAGAATTTCTTTTTGTGGTAAGAGGATCATAAGTGCAAAGGGAGACAAGAAATATGATGAATACTAAGAAGGAAAGGGACATAATCTAGATAAGCTCATCTCAGTGGGTGAGTATTGCTTCATGTTTCTTTTCTCAAGGAAGGACTTTATTACCTCCATTATTGACCCCATGGATGCCCCTTTGAGTGAGCTTAGAGTGAGACTTACATGGAGGTTTGACTTTCTCAATTTTGTTTGCTTGCAAGCTTTTCTCATTGTAGAATGAGTGGTTTACTGCACTGATGGCATCCTATAGATCCTCATCCTCCATTTCCTGCAAAATGAAAGTTCTTACTTTATTGCTTGCTCATTTGCTTGTGACAATGGAGAGGGAAATTTTAGATGACTCAAGTGGCCTTCATTGTTTAGAATAGTTGATGGAGAATTGGGTTTATCATTCTTTCTTTTATTTGTCATGAAATAAAAACCATCTTTTTCCTTAGAAGGCAGCTCATACTGATGATATGGTTTCATTTGTAACACATTAGCCTATTTGGCATCCTACATCAAGCATCATCTCTTATAGTCTATTGAGGTAAGGTGGATTGGATATTAAGGAATGTAACTGTAGGTTTACGAGAGGAGGAGCTAGGGAAGCTACCGATATGAGAGTTGGCTCATGGGAAGATGAGGTGATGTTCATGGACATAGGGGTTCAATTTTGGTGGTTCAAGGATAGCTTGTATAGAAGGAGGTTTCCTAAAGGCTAATGGGAAGTTAGTGAGATTTGAAAGGTCCTCTTGTTCATTGTCTAAAATGACAGAACTTTAGGCAATGGTGTCAAGTGAATGAAATTTCCATCATGGCTCTAAGCCACCTCTTCAAACTGCAAAGTTGTAGTAGGAAGGGATGTCAACAATGTAGAACTTTACTTCTTTTGTTATGGGTCTATAGGTGATGGGTAGGTGGATCATTCCTCTACACTTTATTTTTGAGTTGTATGCCAAGATGTTGAAGTCTGATTCCATAATCTAATCATAAGGAACAATGAGAGCCTTTAGGGTTGACAGGGTATAAATGTTTGTAAATGCTCCTATGTCCATAAGAACTAAGCTATTCTACTCTTTACCTAAATTGATATATGAAGAGGCTTGCCTCTAACCTCATCTTAGGCAGATCTTGGTCAGTGAAGGTGATGATTGGGTTTTGAAAGAGCTTTTATGGATGATGGGTAATCATTCAAGAGGAATGTCACCCATGAGCTCTATTTAGTTAAGTGTTTTAAATAGAAATTTGCAGTTCTTAGGAGAGTCTATTATGAGTTTTAAGAGTGAAATTTTTGTAGAAGTCCTACCCAATTGTTCTAATATGTCGAACTCTTCTACAATTTTAGTTGCTCTCACTATGATTTTAGCTCTTGGCTAGCTTAATTGGCAATTTTACCATGGTTCTCAATTGGTGCAAGGTTCCCATTCACATATTTTCTCCTTTTATATAGTTATGATAAAGTGAGGTATCTTTCTTAATTATTTTACAAGATGTATTTTATGTAATTCCTCATCTCAAGAATCATACCCATCATATGTATCATTAGATGTATAGAATGTTCACACATGTTTGTCAGTTTCAAGATCTAGTTTTGTTATTTTTGTGGAGTCACTATTGAGCATGTGGGATGGCTAAAGGAAATCAAGAAGCAACCTCAAAATAACAAATTAAATAACATTAAGTTCTTGTGTATTTTTAATGACTTCTAATAGACATAAGCCTATGTTATTAATTATTCTGTGAATCATTAGAAAACTCCTAAAATTAGAAACCTAGCCAAGCATGACAATGATGAGACAAAAAATTTGATTTCATTTAATGGCTTTTGAAATACATAACTTAAGTAAGGGCATATCCTCACTTTATAACTTAAACCATTTTAAATTCAGAACATAAGAAAATAAAGTGTAATAAGAAGGATCTAGAAGGCTTCATGCTCACCACTATAACACTCCTGTGCACTTAATCGAGTATGATGTGGCAGATGGAATCGCTAGACTTGGTTTTGGCTTAACTATATGCTTGGTTTAATTGTGAAAGATGTTGATAACCATGTTAAATTTTAGGGTATTACTTTCTTATTTGGAATGTATTGGTTGACTCTATTCAATTTTGAAGTATTTTTGATTGCTTTTTGCTTGTTGTCAGTGCTTGTTGTTGGTTGACTATATTTTGTTTTGATTAGAGCTTGGTGCTTAGCTAGCTGTCTGACTACATGAAAGCCTACCTTAGCTCAATTTAGTTGAAAGGGATAGTTAGCATCTTTAACCATCCTTATTTGGACTTGATTTGATTTAAGGATAATTGATGGTCTTATCTTGATGTCAATTTACCCTAGCTTAATTGACCTCAAGTTAGCTTGTCCATGCTTTGGCTAACGCAGGTTATTTGATTTTGATTTAAATTTTGGGTTAGGATAACTTGACTGCCTCTAGTTCAATCTGAGGTGATTTGATTTGACTCTACTTGATTAAGTTGTTTGAACTTGACTTGATTCGGTTTAGCTTCTATTTTGACTCAATTTAAATTGACTCGATTTAATTTGATCCTTGTTCAAGTCTTCAATTATGGTTCAGATTTGATTGTGGTTCAACCTTGATTCAACTTGAACTTGGTCTAATTCGGACTTGGTTTTGGGTCAAGTCTGCCTTGATTCTAATTTGACTCATTTCAAACTTTGATTTAGTTTGAGTCTGGCATTGTTTGAATTTGGTTCATTTTAGATCTGGTCTTGGTTCAAGTCTCATTCTAGTTCAAACTTGACTTAATTCAGACTTGGTTTTGGTTCAAGTCTAGTTTTGGTTCAACCTTCTTTTGATCTAAGCTTTATTTTGGTCCAAGTTTGGTTCTAGCTTTAGAATTGGTCTTGGCTCCAACCCTAACTCTAGCTTGAACTTGGTATGATTAGGACTTGATTTCAACTTATTTTGGAGATTGGGTTCAAATTTAATCCAACCCAAACCCTAATTAGGATTGATCCTTAATTTGTTCGGGCCTTATTAGATCCTTATTAGATATTGGTTTGACCCATATTATGTCTAGATTCAACCTATTTAGAGTTGGGGTCCTTACCAATTTAATCTATGTTGACCTTACTCGAGCCTGATTAGGGTTTGGATCTGAACCAATTTGGTTTGGGCTCAGCTTGACTTAGATAATATTAAGATTCGATCTTAACTAGTTTAGTTTGGTTTTGACATAACTTGAACCCAATTATGGTTTTGACCTAGACCAATTAGGTTTGGATTCAATCTGAGATAGACCTAATTAGGGTTTGGATATGAACCAATTTGGTTTGGGCTCAGCTTGACTTAGATAATATTAAGATTTGATCTTAACTAGTTTAGTTTGGTTTTGACATAACTTGAACCCAATTATGGTTTTGACCTGGACCAATTAGGTTTGGATTCAATCTAAGATAGACCTAATTAGGGTTTGGAAATGAACTGGTTCGATTTGAGTATAGAATGACTGAAAACAATTAAGGTTTAGGTACCAATTTGGTTTTGGTCTAAATTAGTCCAATTTTGGGTTACACTCAAGCTTAACCAAAGTCCATTTCAAACTCATTTTAGTCCAAAATTGATTAGCTTAATTTGATCAGCTAGCATAGTCAGGTTTGTCCTGCTATTTGTTCATTTGAGTCTGATCAACTTCTTTAACTTATTTGATTAATATTTTTTTATTTGAATAAGGCATCCTGACTTAGTTTGACTTTAGGTGATCAAGTTGACTAAATTGACTTGGTTGCTCAAGTAATTAGAGCCCAAAGGCAATTTTAAATTTATGTGTGATAATTGGATACTCGGATGATTCTCTTAGGTAGAATGGCAGTTGGGGCACTAAAGGATTTTCTTAGGATAAGTAGCGGTTAAGATCTCAAAGGATTTCCTAAGACCAAGTAGTGGTCGAGACTTGAAAAGTTTGGTTAGGTCAACTATGTTGGTCAGAACCCCGAAGGAATCCATTTGTGCCCACCCTCATCTCCTTGATGACCAAGCCCAAGCTCCAATTCTTTCTTCTTCATCATTCCGCCTTCGACAGTAGTCACATCAAGTCAAAGTAGTAGCAAAGGGCCACCCCATGGCAAGTTGGATTGAAGCACGATGTAGAGCTACCCCACAATGGCTCGAATTAGAGCATTGTGCAGAGCCACCCCACAATGGCCTAAGGGGAGAAACGGGTGACAAAGTTGACCAACCAGGTTTGAGGCAGCAGTGAATGTCAGTCAAGACTATAGCTCCACGAGTGATAAGTGGTGGTAGAGTTGCACTCAGGCAAGGAGCAGTGCTAGGGGAACCTTCTCCAACATATTGGAGGCACCTCAATTGGAGAAGTGACTGAGGGAAACTATATGGAGGTAGAGTAGTGGCGATGAGCTTGCCGAGGCGCAAGTGGCATGGGTAGCTAAAGCTTTTAGCAATGACGCAATGATGTAAAGGGAGACCTGGTGGAAACATAGGAATGGTGGAGACCCAACCGAGAATTTGGCAGGTGCAAGGGAACTAGAACTCACCATCTTTTAGCCTGAGCCAACCATGTTTTGATTGGGATGAGATGGGGTTCTGGTTGGGATTTGGCAGGTGCAAGGGATGCTTGTTGCAGGCAAATGGAGCACAAGCAGTGGGTGAGATGGCATCAGCGAGCAATGGAGATGGTTTTCCAAGGGAAGAGAGAAGGAGAGCAAAGAAAGGCAAAGGCAAAGCAACAAAACAAAAGAAAGCTAAGTAGAGACTAGCTCACTTGTCTTCTTATTCCTCAATTAGTCAAACTCCATATCCTACCTTGTCTCTTCTGCTCTTCCTCTCAAGTCTCCATTGAGCTTTGTTTGGTTCATGGTAGGATCGCGAAGATCATATCAAGTCACATAGGTCAGTTTCTTTTTTTCTTTTTTTTTGAATTTTTGAATGAATGTGAGTGATGTTCTATTTGAGTGTTTTGAGTATGTAGATTTGATTCTCAATTATATTGGTTGAGATATGTAATTTGTATTTACTCAATCATAAATTACAAAGATAATATTGTCAATCTTTGCCGTGTTAATGACTAAATTGTAAATTTAGAAGTAGGGGGTTCTTTTTGCAAAATAGTGAATAGGGACCTTCACATATGGTTTTGAAATCTTCAAGAGTGTGTTTGCAAAATTTTGTTTGTAGAAGCAATTGAATTGGCCTCATATATAAATTTAAATTGCTAAGGAGCTCCTTTGCAAATTGACTCAAAATGATAAAGTAATTTTCTCTATGAATTTATAGTTTGCTAGAGGGCTATTTGCAAAATATAGAAAAAATCATCCAATAGTCTATTTGAAAATATAAATTTTTGAGGGATTTATTTTCAAACCCTAGATTTTTTAATGCCTAATTTGTAATTTTAAAATTCACCTAGGACTTCTTTGTGATAATTTTATTTAGTTTAAGAACTTATTTGTAAATTTTTTTGGCTCAAGGACTTCTTTATGATAATTTTATTTGTTTCAGAGACTAATATGCATGGACTTTTGGTCAAGCACCACTTTGTAAGGATTTAATTTCTGGCGAGGACCTTTTTTATAAGAAGTTTTGGCAAAAGACTAATTTGTAAGGATTGTTTCTCTCTTTTCTACCCAAGCGCATCTATGTTTCCTAACACAATTTTAATCTAGACTCGGACTAGCCCAAGTCAAATATAGTCCTATTTAAGGTGATCTTTACTACAATTAAAATCAATTAAAATATAATTAAAATTAAAAATTACACGTCACTAAATTATATCTTAAGTGTGGGTCCCGATCAGACTTAAATTGCGTCTGAGTTTGATCAAAAATTAAGCTCAAATCATTGTAAATTTGGGTTCTAATTAAGCCTAATCTAAATGGGCTGAATGGGCTAGATTTTTAAACCAGAATTAAACCCAAAATTCATCTAAAATTGAGCAGAAATACCAAAATACAAGAACTTTATAAATAAGCCCCTAAATTGAATAAATCTTCATAAATGGGCCATATACTAGATTTTTCTCACAAACAAATCACTAAAGTAAGAATTTTGTAGAAAAATTTGATAAAATCCTGAAATTACAAATTAGTCCCGTAAAATTCAGGATTTATAAATAAACTCTCAAAAGGTTGATCATTATGATTTGGTCCTTATAAAATTCAAAATTTATAAATAAGCCCCTCAAAAAAATTTTATTTATAAATAATCCCCCATATTTTGATTTCTTGCAAATAAATCCCTAAAAAATTTTTATTTATGAGCAAGTCTAAATTTTATTCAAAAAGAACCATAAAAGTTTTAAAACTTTATAAATAAGTCTTTTTTATTAAAAAATCTCTATAAATTATAAAATTATAATTTAGTCTATTTTCTAAAAAAAATACAAATAACCTCTTGAATTTCATAATTTTGGAAAAGAGTACAATTTCATCCATAATATAAAATCTGAACTATATTTTCATTTATAATTCAAATATCTAAATTGAGGATCTTATCCTCATCCAAATTAAGATAGAATTCACATTCAAATAAATTTATCCACATCCAAAACAATGGATTATCACAAGTTTAAAATTATGAATGAAGATCGATTCGATCTTCACATTCCTGTAAAAATTCATGAAACTTACAAATTAGAAAATGGAGAGAGATCAAAAAAATTAGAGAAGGAATTAGATTGCAGATATAGAGATCAGTAAAATATGAACCATGGAATAAGAAGAGCAAACAGGGGAAAATCAAAACAGGTGAAGTGTCGAAACTCATCTTCGTAGCTTCCTTCCCATCTATATATGTCCTTGGTGTCTTGCTTCCTCCCTCCCTTGCGAGTGCATTTCGAATATGCAATGGAACCCATCACGATGATCTTCTCTCTTGCATCACCATGCCCCAAGCGTTCCCGCCGAATCCTTTGCTTGTAGCCATCCACAAGTGGCTTTTCGATTATATCCATAGCATATGCTTCTTCAGCACCTCCATGCAGCCACCATCGGCCTCGATCACTAGTGCCCTAGCCCAGAGTTGCAGCGCATCCCACTTCTCTAATAGCTAATCTTCCACTCTCATCCTAGTGAGTCTCAAGCTTAGTAGTTGTCCAAACCCATCCCCATCGAGCTGGTGTTGTGCCACCCAAAGGCTCCTAAGCTCACCTACACTAGCTTGGCCTTCAACTCCTATACTGGCCTTCTCCCGTGCTCCAGCCAACCCGACCAATGCCAGTGCCAATCATTGCCATCAGCACAATTTCTTCCTCCATGTTGAGGCCTACCTCTCCCATTATGACAGAGTGCACAAGCTCCTCAAGATCAGCTACTACGCTGCCAAGATTGCCCTCGCCGAACCCATGGATGGAGAGGAGTTGGAGCTTTTACTCCTAGCTTGTTGTGACGTGATCCAGTCAAATCTAGCCAGAAAGAGTGGGGTGAGGTGCCTACCAGAAAGGCGGCCAAGGTCAACTAGATCCGACCATCTCTAGCCAAATCCGGTTAGAGGAACTACTGAGCCGCTCGTGGCCTGATCATGGGAAAGCATGGAGGAGGGCTTCATTTGAGGTTAAAGATGAAACCCTTTTTCTTCTAAAAAAAGGTATAAAAGAAAAGCTTGTTCTTGTAAAAAAAATCTGGCCAAAATAGGAGAAGGTTTTTTTTTGGGATTGAGAGAGAAGAGGAAAGAGAGAAAAAAATTAAAAAATTTATTATGTAAAAAAGGAAAAAATTTGGCAAAAAAAAGAGTTTTCAATATTGCAACTACTTGCAATTTTTGGCACATTGGCTGACTCTAGACCTCACCATAGCCACTCCTAGTCGCTCGAAGGTGGCGATTAAAATAGAGGATTATTGACCTTGCTGTGGCCACCTGCGGCCCCTCGAAGATGGTAATTAAGATGGCAGTG
Source organism: Trichopus zeylanicus subsp. travancoricus (assembly GCA_005019695.1). Classification (NCBI taxonomy): domain Eukaryota; kingdom Viridiplantae; phylum Streptophyta; class Magnoliopsida; order Dioscoreales; family Dioscoreaceae; genus Trichopus; species Trichopus zeylanicus. The sequence continues at coordinate 597,707 of RXID01014425.1, forward strand.
AAGATGGCAAACTTATGATACTATTTATGATCATCTGTAGCCCCTCGAAGATGGTAAACCCATGATCTTGCTGCGATCTCCCATGGCCCCTTGAAGATAGCGGATCCACATCAATCCGCTCATCCCCAGGAGCCAGCCTTTGAGTTTGCACTCAACGGTCTTTGAGCTCCGATCCAAACTAACCTTCAAGCTTGCACTTAGCTAGCTCTCAAGCTTACACTCAGTTAGCCTTTGGACTTGCATCGAACCCAACCTTTAGGCTCATACATAGCTAACCTTCTGGTTCGCACTCACCCAACCTTTGGGCTAGCACTCAGCCAGCCTTGTGGCTCACAAACAAGTTAGCCTTAGAGCTTGCACTTAGCTAGCCTTTGAGCTCATAACTAACATTCAGGCTTGCATCCAAGCAAGCCTTCAAGCTCGCACATAGCTAGCCTTCAGGCTCACACTCAATCACTCTTCTGGATTGCACTTAGCTAGCTTTTAGACTCGTACTTAGATGACCTTTGTTCTAGCATCCAAGCCAACCTTCAAGTTCACACTTAGCTAGTCTTTGAATTTGCACTCAGCTAGCCTTTATACTCACAATAACTCAGCCTTTGAGCAAGCACTTAGCCAGCCTTCAGACTTGCACTCAACTAGCCTTTGGGCTCGCATCCAAGCTAGCCTTTGAGCTTACACTCAACCAACCTTTAGGCTCATAACCAAGCCAATCTTGGGGCTCACAACTAGCCAGCTTTTAGGCTCACACTCATCCAACCTTTAGGCTCACACTAAGCCAGCCTTTGGGCTCACACTCAGTTAGACTTTGGGCTTGCACTTAGCCAACCTTCAGACTCGTATCTAATCCAGCCTTGGGCTCGCATCTAAGACAAATATCAAGCTCACACTCAACTAACCTTTAGACTCATATCTAAACCAGCCTTTAGGCTTACATCTAAGAGTGCCTTCAGGCTCTCACTTAGCCAGCCTCGGGCTCACACTCAGCCAACTTTTGAACTCGCATCTTAGCCTACTTTCGGACTTGTACTTAGCTAGCCTTCAAGCTTCGCACTAAGCTAGCTTTCAGGTCTATGCTTTTCCAGCCTTCGTGCTCTCACTCAGCCAGCTTTTAGGCTGGCACTAAGCTAGCCTTTGGACTCGCACCCAGTTATGCCTCGGGATGCACTAAGCTATCTTTTAAGGTTACAAACTAAGATAATCTTTGGGTTTGTGCATTTGAAACCAGGCTATGGGTCCATCTAAAATGATCATAAATAATCAATGACCCTCAAATCAAATTAATTAATATGAAATTAAACTCAATCAAACTAATGGATAAAGGCCAAACTAGCTCAAATGGAGATAAATTAGTTAAATAAGTGGTCCAAATTGAATTGAACTCCAAATCCAAATTGAATTGTTCTAAGCCAAATCAACTCAGACTCAAGAAGGGTTAATTCGAAATCAAGTTAAATTTGGAATGAATTAAGTTCAAATCAAACCTTAATTGGGTTAAATCAAGTATAAACTAAAATAGCCAAACTTAATGTTAAACCAAGACTAAGGGAGGCTGAGCCTAGATCAAAACTAAGTCCAACTAAATTGACTTGAATTTGAACCAAAGTCCATTAAAATGCTGACTTGAACTCAATAAGGTCCAACACAAGGTTGAATTTTAACCAAGCTAAATGATATCAAACTTGAATCTGAACTAAATAGGGTCAAATCTAGTCCCATTAGGTGTACTGAATCTTTGGCAATACTCCAGGCCATGAACAAATGAACAATGTTGCTACCCTGACCTAAACTAGAATTAGTTTGAATAAGAACTAAATAAGGTCAAACTGAGTCTCGCTGAGTGCGCTACAAAAGCGTTTAGTAACATTTAAAAGCTATATCCAACTCCATAAGCCATTGTTGATACTATCAAATGAAAGAAGTTAATCGCCAACACACTCCAAGCTGTCGGCTACACTATCAAACTAAAGAAGTTAATTGCCAACATGTTCAAAACTATTGACCACACTTCAAAGCTATACCCAACCACACAAATTGTTGGTGATGCTGCCAAATCAAAGAAGTCAATTGCTAACAAACTCAAAGTTGTTGGCCACACTTTGAAGCTAGTCAATCCTGGAAGCCGTTGACGATGCATCTTCCAAGCTATATCCAACCCCGTAAGTAATTGGTAGTGCTACCAAATTAAAGAAGTTAATTGCCAATATGGTTCAAGCTATCAATCACACTTTAAAACTATACCCAACTCCATAAGCTATTAGTGTTGCTATTAATCCTAGGAAGTTAAATGCTAATACACTTAAGGCTATTGGCTACACTACAAAGCTATTTTTGATCCCCTAAGCCATCGGTGATGCTACCAAATCAATAAAGTCAACTAACAATACACTTAAAGCCATTGGCCACACTTCAAGGTAACAACCCCACAAACAGTTGACGATGTGCCTCTTTAAGCAAGTCAACCCCATAAAAAAATCAAAGAAATTATCGCCTATGCCTAATTGGTTATGAAAACACTTCAGGGTTAAAAGAGTTATCACAAATGTGTGATTAGTTAATGAAAATACTTCAACCCAAATGAAGTGATCACCCATGCCTTATTGGCTAATGAAAATACTCTAATCAAAATAGAGTTATTACCAATGCCTTATTGGCTAACGCAAATACTCCAACCCAAATAAGTTATCACCAATGCCATATTGGCTAACAAAAATACTCCAACCAAATTAAAGTTATCTCCTACACCTTATCATCTATGAAAATACTTCAACAAAACCAAAGAAGTTATAGCCAAAGCTCAAAGCTAATGGAAACATCTCAAACTTCTCCCATTCCCTTCCACAGTTTAGGTCGAACGTCAAGCAGTCCGAAGTATAGTAGCTAATACAGAAAAGTAGAACCCTGCTGTACAGTACAGTAGCAGCTAGAGCTACGAAATAAGAAGTCAAAGCCTAGCAAGAGGACGAGCCTAGCCAAAGGACGAGCTACCAGCCTATGACAGCGACGTCTTTTGGAGTCTTCTGTAAAGGCTATGCCTTAGGATATAAAGGCTACGCCTTAGGATAAGATCTCTTTTGGAGTCTTTTGTAAAGGCTACGCCTTAGGATAAGAGGGCTATGCCTAGGACAAGACTTCCCTGGGAGTCTTATGTAAAGGCTATAGGCCTACTCTAGTATAGGCTACTATTATGCTGATGTAAGCGCTTAGCTCATACCACCAGCTGATGTGAGCGCTTACATCACCGTGCCCTCTATATAAGGGGCACGCCTCCATTGTAAATGATCATCGTAGAAATCTTAGAAATTAATATCGAAGTAGCAATAAGAATCCGAGAGTTTCTCCATATCTTCTCCATATTTCCTGTTGCTACTTTCCTTCTTAAGAGAGCTTTCGAGACCTTGAACACTTCGGCGAGCATCGCCGGCGTTAGGAAGGTCGATTTCATGGTATCAGAGCTAGCTAAAGATATGGCGGAGTAGAACCCCCAAGAGGTCAAGGTACCAAGAGTGCGAGGTAAGGGTCGTAATTACCTAAATCCTGATCTTCACTACTGTGTTCAGATTTTGTGTTAAGAATTCATAAGTGCTATCTTTTTCCTTTGTGCTATTTTGCGGGTTAGAATTAAGCATGGTTTTTACTGACTGGGTGAAGAGCTTTGTGTAAGGAAAAAGGACAGGTCCTAACTTGGCAGTGAAGGTGAGTGGCCGTGAGTAAGCCCAAGGGCACACCTGTATGATCCTGAAGCATTGCTTTAATCTAGTAAGGAATTGCCATGTTTAACCTAATACTGGAATTTATCCTTGGGAAAATTATGGTAACTGTGAACTTTTAGCCCATATATCTGAAGCATGGGAAAAATCCATTCAGGAGGGGTATGAACGTTCCCGAACCTCTAGCCTTGAGTATCTTGACCTTGCTTTAGTAACAAAAGTTTCCACCAACCAACTAGCTCACAACTTGTCTGTTATTTACGACAAAACCTGTATTGCATCAAGAGTTAATTTAAAGAACTTAAGACAACTTTTCGAACTGCATCAAGCTTGCACACAAGAGATCTCGAGGCTCGAGATTTCTCTGAGGACTTTAACAACTGCAGTCCTAGACAGCAGGCCCCTTTCAAGACAGGAGGCCCGAGAACTAGTACTTGAGGCGTTCAGGCAACAACCCCAGCAAGGAGAACCAGGCGACAGCCTTGAACGGCTGGACAAGCTTCTCCAACAGCACGAGAGGCGCACGCGAAGGCCTCAGGAGGCACGAGGCAAACTAAGGGTCTTTCGAGATCCTTATCAGATACTTGCTGAGGAAGTGCAAAAGCTTGAAGGCTGATGGCTTACTACCTGCCTACCCCACGGGAAGACTACTACAATTGGTGTTATCAGGACCAGCAAAGCTACCAACAATCGTACAACAATTATTATGAGAACAAGGCTCCGGAGGAGGAGTACTTCACCAGAGGAGACAATTACCCTCGAACCTCTTCTTATTACAGGCCTTCTTACAACACCAACTATGTAGAGATCCCTTTTAATGCGCAGTATCTACAAGGACTTCAAGAAGCACAACGCAAAAAGGACCGTCACTCCTCTTTATCAACCCAAAGTCTGCACAGCTCCCTCGACCCACCTGAGCAGGAGAAAGCAGTTTGTGTTCTGGGAGAACTAGAAGGAGGGTATCGCCCTCAGGTAACGCTGCCTTACTTCCAAGGAAAATGTTCTCATTCTTGGTAGCATAACAACTTCGTGCAGCCACGAGAAGAAAAGTGCGTGTGCTGCAAGATCCAAACAATGCAGTGGGCAAGGATTCATTGCCCCAAATGCAAGGTTACTACCTGTAACCTATGTGGACCCTATTACTTTAAAATAGCGGTCCCAGTTACACCAGCTCCACCGGAACCATTCCCTAACCAGAGGCTGATGCAAGAAAGGTGTGAAGGGGAAATTGAACGGCTGGAGAAGGAGGTGGGCTACTACAAAGAAAGAGTCAAGGAATTAGAGCTAGGCGCAAGCCTGCAAAAGGACTCTAAGAAGCTTAAAGAAAAGGAAGCAGAAGCAGGCGAGGAACTGGAATACACCAGTATCCTACTACAGGAAAGTGTCTACAAGACAATAGCTGAAGGAGAGGCTCAACCTAAGCCCGGGCCAAAAATAGTAAAGAATATGCTCTATAATATGAATGTTGAACTTGAAATACCTAACATTCCCAGGTTCCAAGTCAGAGCCATACTAGACACAGGAGCAACAACCTGCTGTATTGATGAAGCCTCAGTACCACCAGAAGCACTGGAGAAAAATAGCTTCGTGGTACAATTCAGCGGAATAAACTCAAAGCAATCGGCGGACAAAAAGCTAAAGGGTGGAAGGATGCATATTGGGGATAACAGCTTCAAGATCCCCTACACTTACAGCTTCAAAATGGAGCTAGGTGATGGCATCCAGATGATAATTGGATGCAACTTTATAAAAGCCATGCAAGGAGGAGTTCGGATAGAAGGTAACATTGTAACCTTCTATAAAAATTTAACTGTTATCAGTACTACTCCTACAGCATCGGTGGCCGCCGCCGTAGAAGAGTTGGAGCTGGAGGAAGAAGAGTATATTGATATCCAGCAATCAGTATACTACAATACAGGGCTCAGCAGGGAGTCCTTCCTCCAAAAGTTTCAACCAGTAATAACAAGGCTGAAGGAAGCAGGGTTTATTGGCGAAAACCCGTTAAAGCACTGGGCAAAGAACAGAGTGGTGTGCCATCTGGATATCAAAAATCCAGACTTTGTTATAGAAGATCATCCTATGAAACATGTCACCCCACAACTACAGGACACCTTCAAAAGGCACGTAGAAGCCCTACTGACCATGGGAGTCATCCGGCCAAGTAGAAGTCGGCACAGAACAACGGCCTTCATCGTAAGGTCAGGAACAATCGTCGACCCGACTACAGGCAAAGAGGAGAAGGGAAAAGAGAGAATGGTCTTCAACTACAAGCGTCTTAATGACCTTACAAACAAAGACCAATACAGCCTCCCAGGGATCAATACTATCCTAAGGAGGGTAAGCCACAGCAAGGTCTACTCCAAGTTTGACTTGAAAAGTGGTTTCCATCAGGTGGCCATGCACCCAGATTCTATTGAATGGACCGCATTCTGGGTCCCCTCTGGCCTATACGAATGGTTGGTCATGCCGTTCAGCCTGAAGAACGCCCCAGCCGTATTCCAACAAAAAATGGACCATTGCTTCAAAGGTACAGAAAGCTTTATTGCCGTCTACATTGATGATATTCTTGTTTTCTCACAGACAAAAGCAGAGCATGCCAAGCACCTGAACATCATGCTCGATATTTGTGAGGAGCATGGGCTCGTCCTAAGCCCTACAAAAATGAAGGTAGCGGTGATAGAAGTGGAATTCCTAGGTGCCATCATCGGGAACCAACGGATCCGGCTGCAGCCTCACGTGATCAAGAAAATCACTAAGGTACAAAATAAATCACTCATGACCAAGAAGGGGCTTCATTCCTGGTTAGCCGTCCTCAATTATGCCAGGAATTACATTCCCAACTTGGGAAGGCTCCTCAGCCCACTGTATGTAAAAACCAGCCCAACTGGAGAAAAGAAAATGAACCAACAGGATTGGGCTCTAGTGGGCCAGATTAAAAAATTAGTCCAGCAACTACCGGACTTGGAGGTACCCCCTACAGAGAGCTACATCCTTCTAGAAATAGATGGCTGCATGGAAGGATGGGGGGCATCTGCAAATGGAAGCCGCAGAAATATGATCCGAAATCCGCAGAACATGTGTGTGCTTACGCAAGCGGGAAGTTTAACCCTATCAAATCCACTATCGATGTGGAGATCTATGCGGTGATGAACTCACTGGAAGCACTAAAGATCTACTACTTGGATAGAAAGGAACTAACGATTCGGACGGACTGCCAAGCTATAATTAGCTTCTTCAACAAGTCTCCGAATCACAAGCCTTCCAGGATATGCTGGATCGCCTTCACGAACTATATTACTGGGATAGGGATCCTGGTACACTTCGAACACATCGAAGGCAAGGATAATCAGCTCGCTGACTCCTTGTCACGATTACTTTCTTCTCTAGTCTGTGCAGGATGGCCAGCAGAAGGAGACCTTGGAACTCTGGAGCTCGTGGCCACAGCAATTCAAGAAGTCCAAGCAGCCCTAGCACAAAAGGAGTGGCAGCAACTAGCCGAGATGCTACTACAACTGCAGGGTTCCCTGCAAATGAGCAGGATATCCGTGCAGCAGCAGCAACAGCAATCACAGCACTTCGGCAACTGTGTAATCTCCACACCAGCAAGCTATGGGAGTGTGAACGACGCAGCTACCAGGATCACTTTTGGGCCACCTGGTACCCTACAATGGCCCAGATAGACCAGCAGCTCCAGAATACCCTCCGACTAGTCCAAGATGCCACTTCCAGGACCAGCAACTTTTCACTCTCTCAGACACACACGGAGCGTGGTGGGAAGCATAACTGGTCAAAGAAGACGGCACCCCCCCTGTACAACGCCACTGTCCCGTAGCAGGCGGAGCGTGGTGGAAAGTATAGTAGCTAATACAGAAAAGCAGAACCCTGCTGTACAGTACAATAGTAGCTAGAGCTACGAAATAAGAAGTCAAAGCCTAGCAAGAGGACGAGCCTAGCCAAAGGACGAGCTACCAGCCTATGAAAGCGACGTCTTTTGGAGTATTCTGTAAAGGCTATGACTTAGGATATAAAGGCTACGCCTTAGGATAAGATCTCTTTTGGAGTCTTTTGTAAAGGCTACACCTTAGGATAAGAGGGCTACGCCTAGGACAAGACTTCCCTTGGAGTCTTATGTGAACGCTATAGGCCTACTCTAGTATAGGCTACTATTATGCTGATGTAAGCGCTTAGCTCATACCACCAGCTGATGTGAGCGCTTACATCATCGTGCCCTCTATATAAGGGGCACGCCTCCATTGTAAATGATCATCGTTGAAATCTTAGTAATCAATATCGAAGTAGCAATAAGAATCCGAGAGTTTCTCCATATCTTCTCCTTATTTCCTGTTGCTACTTTCCTTCTTAAGAGAGCTTCCGAGACCTTGAACACTTTGGCGAGCATCGCCGGCGTTAGGAAGGTCGATTTCAAGACGTCGCTGTCATAGGCTGGTAGCTCGTCCTTTGGCTATGCTCGTCCTCTTGCTAGGCTTTGACTTCTTATTTCGTAGCTCTAGCTGCTACTGTACTGTACAACAGGATTCTACTTTCCTGTATTAGCTTCTATACTTCCCACCACGCTCCGCCTGCTACGGGACAGTGGTAGGTATTGCCTGCATCTTCCTGACTCGCGCTCTTTTGTTCAGGAACCATTTGTGGATGTTAGCTTCAGAGATTGGGCCATGTAGTCTTAGCGCCCAAGTCAGGTCCTGTGTGTGCTTCTTTCTAGGGGGCCTGTCACTTTGACAGAAAAGGCTGTTGAGTATCCGCAATTGCGTTGGTGTCGGTGCCCACCGTCGTCCGGCTGTGGGTTCTGTGTTGCATGCCTTTGGCCATCTGACTTGCATGGAGCCTGTCAGGTGCTCCCTTGTTTTCTTGATAAGCAGCTTGATTTTAGATTGCTGCTCTTTGTCATAGTCTGCACATGCTATGTCCTTGAGAATTCTGTTGGTGTGGTCGTAGAGCTCTTGTATGATGAATCCCGGGTACTCTGTACGCCTTGGTACTTGCTCAGCCTGTGGGATGTAGTGAACCACACAGTTATGCATGACGCTTTCTGCAGGGACTACCTCAGTATGGAAACTGTAGAAAAGTTTGCTTGTATCCCTGGATTCTCTTGGACTCCAATCTTCTGTGAGTGCTTCTTTTGGGCGGTACAGCCATTGTCCTATGAGGGACACCTGTCCTTCTTTGTCTTGGAAAATCCCCTTGATAATAATTACATAGGGATTTTTGTATAACGATTCGGGCGCTAGTAGTACCTCGTCATGAAGATGGTAGGTTTCTCCATCTAGCCTGAATGCGAGGTAGTGTAGTTTCTCCTCTGGGCCCCTTTCGAAGGTTAGAACCGCCTTTCCTATGGGCTTTGCTGGGTACTCCTCTTGTGCCAGGGGAGAAGTACTTGTTGTTGGGGTAATGGAGCTTTGCCCGTTGTTATGCCTAGTGCACCCTTCCTTTTGCAGTTGGCATCCTTCTTTGAGTTCCTGCAGAACATATATGACTTCATTTTGTATGAGTGGGCGGAGGGAGTTGTGGAGGGTCTGAGGATCCTCCCCTTCTGAGATGCTGTATATTGTATCACTCTGGTCTTCTCCTTCCTGCACAGATATTAAGTCATAATTATCTGGAACATTTAGTTGCTCGAAGATGGCAACCCTCTTTACGTTCTTTCTGTCATTGGGGCATTCTCTGGCGAAATGCCCCATGTCTCCGCAGAGGTAGCACTTGCAGCGCCTGTTGCGCACAAGGTGCTTCCTTCTCTCAATGTGCACGTGGGTGTCGTGCGGCTTTCCTTTGTATGTCTTCGCCTTTCTGACCCCGTACTTCTTTTCTGTGGTGTAGTAGCCTGGGATCGGGATCTTGCTGCAGAAGGAAAGATCCTTGAGGGATCTTTTGAATGCGGCATCTTTGCATTTCTCCTCCAGGTATTTGTAGGCGAATAGTATCCTGGGTATCACCCCGATGTTTACTCCAGGATACCTCTGATCGAAGGCCGCCTTCATTCTTCGGCCAATGTCTCCCGGCATTTTTAACCAGAACTTCTCAGATAGCTCCTTGCCTATAAACAACCTTCCGGTCTTGGTAGCTAACCTGAGGTAGTCATTCATGTATAGAAGGATATCTTTCATGTTTGTACATGAAAGTCTTTCCAAGTCCCTGTATGCCGTGTCTTGAGCCAAGGTTGAACCTTGGGCTGGATCCTCCAATGAGAAGACCCTTCTCATCTGGGAAAGGATGTTTTGAGTGCCATCCCTTCCTCCTCTGGCTGCAATAATGGCTTGGTATTCTGCGCCATATAGCATACACCATTGCACCCATGCAAGCCTGGCTGTTTCCCCTAGGAGGTTTTCCATGTATTCAATCTTGTCTCGCGCATCAGTGAATCCTTGCGCGGCAACATGGTTCCTCGTGATGGTTTCCCATCTTGCACATGTTTCCTCAAATAGCCCGAGCTGTTCGGGTATTATCAAGAGGGCTCCTTCGTTCTGCTGTGCGGACGGTAGGGTCCACCTTTCATTGTTGAAGCCTCTTTGGAAACTTCCTTGGTTCCGCTGCCCAGACTCCGTTGTTGTTCTGGATATTGCTGGAGTCGTGTTGGCCGCTGGTGGGTAACCTGGGGGTCCTGGTTCCATTGAAGCATCTGTGGGGGGCATGTACGGCCCGCTCGGAGATGTTGCCGAGGTTAGTGTACTTGTGTACACCCTCTCAGATAGCCTTTCGGCTAGTTTTCGCAGGGCAGGGTACTCCATCTCCGGTACTTCCTCTTCGATGCCTACTGCAATAACATTAGCACTATGAGGGGGACAAGTGTTACCCTCTTCCTCATGCCTCTCAGAAGGTATGCTGGCTGGTTCCTCCTCATCAGGCTCCTTCTCATCATCTTCGTCTCCCCATCCAGTTGGTTCGGGGGGGCCACAGTAGAATGACTCCGGGGGAGTGTATTTGACATAGTAGTCGTACTTCCCACTAGGTTCTCCTAGTGTGTCCCAGACTTCATCTGGTTGTTGGGAAAGCACGTCCCTTCTGTCTTCAGGAGGATCTTCATCCTCGTCGGGATATACATCCCACTTTGGGGCTCTGATTGGGTATTCCATCTCTCCTTCTCCTTCAGGGAACCCCTCTTTGCAGAGCTGATGAAAGTAACTTTCATCGTCACTTTCCTCTTCAGCTTCTTCATCTTCCTTTAGCAGGATGGCCAGTATATGAGGAGTCCTGAGCTCCTCTTCATCATTGACTGCCTCCTCATCTCTTGGGAGGTAGCAGGATCTTCTTGGCGTTTCTGCCGGCTTGTAGCTTCCGAACCGCAGAGAGATGCTCCCATCAAGGAGGCTCCTGCTCATGACCTCCTCAGGTTGAGTTGGTACGGAGAGCTTCGTTGGCCGGACAGTCCAGCTGCGCCCTTGTAGCGCCTCTGCTGAGTACCTACGTCCTGGGAGGGCGTGTACTCCGTGGCTTGCTAGGTAGTCGACGACTCCTTGAATTTCGTAGGCAAAGCCTACGTTTGGGGTATTCGAGAGCCTTCCTACCATGCCTCTAGTGATTAATAAATTGGACTCACCACTTTGCCAGTTCTCGTATCCCTTAGTTAGGATAGAGACTTGTACGTGCATGTAGAAGTCCTTGACAGTCATCATGACGTCTGGTATAACGTATACCAGTTGACTGCCTTTTGCTAGGTCCACCTCCATCATGGCCAGTAGTGCTTTGTTTCCTTCCCACCGGTTGTCGCGGAAGACAACCAGAGCCATTGTACCAACCTCCTGTCGGTGTAGGATCTGGAGTCGAAGTTGAAGCACACTGAGGTGTATGTACTGCATCCCGCTTTGCCGTAGTTGATGGTAGCTTTCCTCCTGTATGAATGGGAGGTCTACCTGGTTATTGTCAACACAGAGGATTGCCTCCTCCAATCTATGTGTGTACACCCGATGGTGCACATCGTCCTTCCGGGAGTGGTACAGAACCTCCGCTGGAACTATGGCAGCTCTCTCCTGCATTGATAGTTTTAATTATACCTGAGGATCGATCTGCTGCTCTAGTGTGTCTTGCGGGGTGTTTCTTCCCATCAGGAGTCTACCCATTCTCCTGGTTGTTTGTTGAGCCGTATGAAGGTGCCTGTGGCTCCTCCGGTATCCCCGAATCTGATCTTCGCACATCGGAGATGGTGCTGGGATAGGTAGCTCTTTGTAAACCAACTGGGTGTTGGTTCCTGGGGCCATCGCCTCCAAGCTTTTGTACTTTCTCAGCTAGTATCTGGTAAGGATTCCGAAAGACCCTTAGTTTGCCTCGTGCCTCCTGAGGCCTTCGTGTGTGCCTCTCATGCTGTTGGAGAAGCTTGTCCAGCCGTTCAAGGGGTTGTTGCCTGAACGCCTCAAGTACTAGTCCTCGGGCCTCCTGTTTTGAAAGGGGCCTGCTGTCTAGGACTGCAGTTGTTAAAGTCTTCAGAGAAATCTTGAGCCTCGAGATCTCTTGTGTGCAAGCTTGATGCAGTTCAAAGAGTTGTTTTAAGTTCTTTAAGTTAACTCTTGATGCAATACAGGTTTTGTTGTAAATAACAGACAAGTTGTGAGCTAGTTGGTTGGTGGAAACTTTTGTTACTAAAGCAAGGTCAAGATACTCAAGGCTAGAGGTTCGGGAACGTTCATACCCCTCCTGAATGGATTTTTCCCATGCTTCAGACATATGGGCTAAAAGTTCACAGTTACCATAATTTTCCCAAGGATAAATTCCAGTATTAGGTTAAACATGGCAATTCCTTACTAGATTAAAGCAATGCTTCAGGATCATACAGCTGTGCCCTTGGGCTTACTCACGGCCATTCGCCTTCACTGCCAAGTTAGGACCTGTCCTTTTTCCTTACACAAAGCTCTTCACCCAGTCAGTATAAAACCATGCTTAATTCTAATCCGTAACATACCACAAAGGAAAAGATAGCACTTATGAAATTTTAACACAAAATCTGAACACAGTAGTGTAAATCAGGATTTGGGTAATTACGACCCTTACCTCGCACTCTTGGCACCTTGACCTCTTGGGGGTTCTACTCCGCCATATCTTTAGCTAGCTCTGATACCATGAAATTGACCTTCCTAACGCCGGCGATGCTCGCCGAAGTGTTCAAAGGTCTCGGAAGCTCTCTTAAGAAGGAAAGTAGCAACAGGAAATAAGGAGAAGATATGGAGAAACTCTCGGATTCTTATTGCTACTTCGATATTGATTTCTAAGATTTCTATGATTTCTAAGATGATCATTTACAATGGAGGCGTGCCCCTTTATATAGAGGGCACGGTGATGTAAGCGCTCACATCAGCTGGTGGTATGAGCTAAGCGCTTACCTCAGCATAATAGTTACCTATACTAGAGTAGGCCTATAGCCTTTACATAAGACTCCAAGGGAAGTCTTATCCTAGGCGTAGCCTTTATATCCTAAGGCGTAGCCTTTACAGAAGACTCCAAAAGATATCTTATCCTAAGGCGTAGCCTTTATGTCCTAAGGCATAGCCTTTACAGAAAACTCCAAAAGACGTCGCTGTCATAGGCTGGTAGCTCGTCCTTTGGCTAGGCTCGTCCTCTTGCTAGGCTTTGACTTCTTATTTCGTTGCTCTAGATGCTACTGTACTATACAACAGGATTCTACTTTCCTGTATTAGCTTCTATACTTCCAGGAAGTATAGTAGCTAATACCGGAAAGTAGCATCCTGTTGTACAGTACGTAGCAGCTAGAACTACGGAATAAGAAGTCAAAGCCTAAGCAAGAGGACGAGCCTAGCCAAAGGACGAGCTACCAACCTATGACAGAGACGTCTTTTGGAGTCTTCTGTAAAGGCTATGCCTTAGGATATAAAGGCTACGCCTTAGGATAAGATATCTTTTGGAGTCTTCTGTAAAGGCTACGCCTTAGGATATAAAGGCTACGCCTAGGACAAGACTTCCCTTGGAGTCTTATGTAAAGGCTATAGGCCTACTCTAGTATAGGTAACTATTATGCTGATGTAAGCGCTTAGCTCATACCACCAGCTGATGTGAGCGCTTACATCACCGTGCCCTCTATATAAGGGGCACGCCTCCATTGTAAATGATCATCCAAGTATCCAAGCATTGTAAGCAATAGAAGTATCGTGTGAATTAGCAATAAGAATCCGAGAGTTTTTCCATATCTTCTCCTTATTTCTTGTTGCTACTTTCCTTCTTGAAAAGGGCTTCCGAGACCTTGAACACTTCGGTGAGCATCGCCGGCGTTAGGAAGGTCGATTTCATGGTATCAGAGCTAGCTAAAGATATGGCGGAGTAGAACCCCCAAGAGGTCAAGGTGCCAAGAGTGCGAGGTAAGGGTCGTACTTACCCAAATCCTGATCTTCACTACTGTGTTAAGATGTGTGTTAAGATTTCATAAGTGCTATCTTTTCCTTTGTGGTAATTTGCGGATTAGAATTAAGCATGGTTTTTACTGACTGGGTGAAGAGCTTTGTGTAAGGAAAAAGGACAGGTCCTAACTTGGCAGTGAAGGCGAGTGGCCGTGAGTAAGCCCAAGGGCACACCTATATGATCCTGAAGCATTGTTTTAATCTAGTGAGGAATTGCCATGTTTAACCTAATACTGGAATTTATCCTTGGGAAAATTATGGTAACTGTGAACTTTTATCCCATATGTCTGAAGCATGGGAAAAATCCATTCTGGAGGGGTATGAACGTTCCCGAACCTCTAGCCTTGAGTATCTTGACCTTGCTTTAGTAACAAAGGTTTCCAACAACCAACTAGCTCACAATTTGTCTGTTATTTACAAAACCTGTATTGCATCAAGAATTAACTTAAAGAACTTAAAACAACTCTTTGAACTGCATCAAGCCCTCAGAAGACTAAAGGCTGCTAGAAGCCTAAGCAGCACCATGGAAATCTTAAGGGAATCCATCCTAAGGGAATCCATGCAGGGGATACATGCCCAGGGGCCTCTGTACCTCGGTCCATGGACTTCTTATCGGATGAAAGTGATGACTGGCATGATCAGGTGGAAGACCCAAGCGAGACGGTTACTGCAGCAGGAGATGATACATCAGGATGAAGAAGCACAAAACAGCACCACCTGTCCTATCCAGAAAAGAGATAACTATCTCACGGAGGAGACAAATCTGCTCCCTCAGAAACTAGGCCTTCATCCCTCACGGGATGATAAAGAAGAGTCAGAAGTGAACAAGGAATCTGTACGTTCTTCAAAAGACAGTGAAGAGCATAACCTGCCAAATGAAGAGACGGAACCTCTAGGCGGGAAGGAGCCACCACAAGCAAAGCTAAGAAGGGAAGCACCAAGCATGACCAACTCTGAAGAGGTAACAAACCCCCGTGGTATGCTAAATCAAATGACTACGCTCTTTATGCTAGAAATCGAAGACAAGCACAAAAGCTGCCCTCGCTATGAAAGGGAATCACTACGGCAGCTCAACTGTGAGCAGTGCCAACAGATGATGAAAGAGCAGCACGGCTACATCTCATGGTGCGAAGAAGAGATCGCCCGGCTACAAGAAACACCGCAAGATCCGGACACTGCAAATTTGAAAAAGGCCAGGGAAAAGAAGAAAGATACTCTTACACCTGCTACGACGAATCAAGAACTAGGAGGGCTGAGAAAGGTCACAGAATCTGACATTCCAGAAGGGGTTATGATTAACCCCCTTCCAGATAAAGGAGGCATCCATGCCTTTGGCAAGAAGGAGGAATGGGATACCCTAGGGGAACCCAGTGGTAAGTTTGATTATTATGTCCAATACTCACCACCCCCATCATTCTACTTGCCCTTTCCCAAGGCCAGCGAAGCTACTGGCTGGAACGATGATGAAGGATCGACTGACGAAAAGAAACCTACCAACTCCTCTATAAGCAATGAAGCAAATGGCCCGCAGGACGCTACAGCAACAGAAGCTGAAATACTCCGTCTGAAGGAAGTCAGCCACGGAGAGGTCAAAGAGAGGTATCAACCTCAGGTACCATTTCCTGACAAAAGCACCAATACCCCAAGCGAACCTTCACAAACTAAAGTCCTTCAAGACACGGAGGCATATCACCTTCGACCACAAGAAGAGAGGGATAAATGCCAGGGGAAGAAGCAGAGGAAAAAGAAAGTACTGCATTGCTTCAACATAAATGAAGAAACCTACAATCTGGCTGATGAGGTAATGCTTTTCCCCAACGCAAAGAATGAAAAGCCTTATGTCATGATTATTAAGAAGATTTTTCAAGACAAGGATAGAAAAATATGCTTTACTGGGCAATGGTTATATCGCCCGAAAGAAGCACGCCCGATTGATGGGAGTACAAGGAGATTCAGGGATACTAGGGAACTCTTTTATAGTTTCCACACTGATATAATCCCTATAGAATCTATCATGCACAAATGTGTAGTTCATTACATCCCACGAAACAAGCAGCTGCCACTCCGCACAAAGCATCCTGGATTCATTGTGCAGGAAATTTATGACCACACTCAAAAGATTCTAAAGGACCTAGTGTCCAATGACTATGACATGAAAAAGCAATGTGAAATTGGGCTCCTGATCGAAAGGACAACAGCACTGCTGGGCAAACACCCAGAAGCCTTCACCAATCCAGAAGCCTTCACCAATCCGGCTAGCAGCTTGCAGAACACTCACAACACCAAGGCGAAGCATCTACACTCCAATGCAACAGCAAGCGGAAAGATCAGCAGCACAGGAGAAGAAAACCGCCCACAAAGGAGTACATACTGCATGCACCAAACAATGCAAAAGGTGAAAATCCATTCCCCCAAATGCAAGCTGATACAGGAACAACAACATTATATTGCATGGTGCGAGGGAGAAATTGAGCGACTGATGAAAGAAGTTGAAGGGAGAGCACAGAAGTTAGAAACAGGCCTGCACAAAAACTATAATGAAAAGGAAGAAAAATCGGCAGCAGGACCAGCGGAAGAACAAGAACATACCAATGTTCTATTCCAAGCAAGTGCAATAGACAGAGCAACCCAGCTCAACTCAGAACCAAGATTGGTAAACAACATGCTCTACAATATGCTTATTGTATTTGAAATACCAAATCTTCCCAGGTTCCAAGTACAAGCAATATTAGACACAGGAGCTACCACGTGCTATATTGATGAAGCATCAGTACCACCTGAAGCACTGGAGCCAAGTAATTGCATCGTACAGGTCAACGGAGTCAACTCTCAACAAATGACGAACAAGAGACTAAAGCAGGGAAAGATGTACATCGGAAAAAGCAGCTTCCAAATCCCCTGCACGTACAGTTTCCAAATGAAGATAGGGAATGGAATCCAATTCATTATTGGATGCAACTTCCTGCAAACTATGCATGGGGGAGTACGTATACAAGGTAATATGGTTACCTTTCATACGACCCCTGTCCTAGCAATGGCCAAAGCTGTGGACAATCGGGAGGCCACCAACAGACAGAAGCGCCGTGGGGGAAAGGCCCTAGTACCAACAGGCGGCACCCCACTGTACAAAGCCACTCACCCGTAGCAGGCGGAGCATGGTGGGAAGTATAGCTACCACTATCCCGTAGCAGGCGGAGCGTGGTGGGAAGTATAGTAGCTAATACAGGAAAGTAGCATCCTGTTGTACAGTACGTAGCAGCTAGAACTACGGAATAAGAAGTCAAAGCCTAAGCAAGAGGACGAGCCTAGCCAAAGGACGAGCTACCAGCCTATGACAGCGACGTCTTTTGGAGTCTTCTGTAAAGGCTATGCCTTAGGATATAAAGGCTACGCCTTAGGATAAGATATCTTTTGGAGTCTTTTGTAAAGGCTACGCCTTAGGATATAAAGGCTACGCCTAGGACAAGACTTCCTTTGGAGTCTTATGTAAAGGCTATAGGCCTACTCTAGTATAGGTAACTATTATGCTGATGTAAGCGCTTAGCTCATACCACAAGCTGATGTGAGCGCTTACATCACCGTGCCCTCTATATAAGGGGCATGCCTCCATTATAAATGATCATCCAAGTATCCAAGCATTGTAAGCAATAGAAGTATCGTGTGAATTAGTAATAAGAATCCGAGAGTTTTTCCATATCTTCTCCTTATTTCTTGTTGCTACTTTCGTTCTTGAAAAGAGCAGCACAAGGGGAGCAGGGTAATAGCACACATCAGCTTCTTCTCCACTCTTCCTCTTCCTTTATTTCTTTCATGTTTTCTATAATTCCAAGTTGAAATTCATTGTAAAGTGAGGGTATTCCCTTACTTAATTCATGTACCATTTTTCTTAATTAATTAGATAATACTTTCTTCCTTTTTTATGTCTCTATTTTTATTAACTAGGTTTCTCACTTTAGAAGGTTCTTGACAATTTGTCAAGGCAATTAACAATAGGAGCTTATGTATGTTGGTAGTCATGTTCTCATAACACCTGATCACATGCTTTAAATTAAAATAAATTTTAATTTGTGATTTGAGATTACTTCTCAGGGTCTCTACTATTCTGCACGGTCAGCTTCAACATCACAAATTTTGTCACACCTAATAGGACTTGACTTCTCCTCCAAGTAGAGAAACCTGGTTAAAATAAGCATATATCAAAAGAAGAAAAGTTAAAAGCTGATGATTGATTAAGAGAAATAGAAATGGCATCATTAAGTAGCCATTTTGCCCCAATCCACACCATCATCCTCGGTGAAAGGTTTATGGCACACTTTGTCAACCAACAATCATAATAGGGATAACTAGAGTTCACATAGGTATGGATTAACTACTTGCCTTGCACCTAGTAGGTAAAGATCAAGTCCACTCAGAGGGCAAATGCCTCTTGTCCAAAGGGCAGTGACCTCCTATCTAGGGGTAAGAAAGCCAAACCCATTTAAAGGGGCTAAATTCAAATGCCATTATCTCAAACCTTGATGATAAAATAACAATCACTATAGGGGAAATTGGAGTTCATATTAGCTGTTGGGTTATATTCAACTCTATCTAATTTATAACATGGTGCTTCTGCTTTCACTAATAGCATCACTGCTCCTAGCATTACTAATATTACCATTGATCTAGTTACTACTCCACTTACCTAGTATGGATCAACCCTTGCCTCCCACCTATGGGCAAAGATCAAGTCCACCTAGAGAGCAAAAGATCAAGCCCACCCTGGGGGCAAAAGATCAAGTCCACCCTAGGGGCAAAGGACCAAGTTCATTAAAGGGGCAAAGACCAAGTTTGCCCCAGTAGCAAAGGTCAAATTTCATTGTGTTAAATCTTGATAATAAAATAGAGATTTCATTAGCACAAATTAGAACATCATCCTTTCAAAGACTAAGTAATAGGTAAAAGATAGTTTTGACTACCTACAACTTATAAGAGGAATCAATAGAACATTTAGTCGACTTCAAAATGTTGAATTAAACCTAAAGCTAGATTTTACAATCCTCACCTCCACTGCTACAAAGGCTAAAGGAGAACAATAGAAGGGCATGCGTTCAATCTTCTTTCACTAAGAAAGGGGCAATGCCATCTTCACCAGACAAATTAATGCCAAGTCAACAACATGGAAGAGTCAAATAGTTGCATGAGCTTCGAAACCAAAAAAATAAAAAACATCTAATCAAATCAAAATCGACTGGACAAGTATTCATTCCATACTTCTCAAGGCAGAACATAAAAAATAAAAAGAATCAAAAAATAATGAAAAAAAGAATTTTCTTAGCATTTAAGTAAAATGCCTTCTATTTTAGAAATAAGGTCTCTGAAAGTGAAAGAAAAATGTTCAAAGACAAGAATGATCATTAATGAAATATGGTGGAGTTGAAACCCCAGCTCTTCTCCTGTCCAACACTCTAAGTTAACTTTAGGAATGCAAGCTTAGAAATATGATGACCAATCTGCAAGTAACTATAACCCTATTAAGGAAATTACTTCAAAGACAAAAGTGCTACGATCTAAAGATAACCTCTCTAGAATCTCCTGTAAGAGGCAAAAGATCACTCCTATAAAAAATAAATAGAAAATAAAGTCCTAAATGGGCAATTCTCATATGAAAATTAAACCCAAAAGAGGTAAACTCAAAGAGTAAGAACCGATTGGCATCTATGAGCTTGCAAATCTTAGATCCTCAAAAAAATAATGAGATTGCTTAAAAAAGCAGAAAAAAGAAAATAAGAAAATAAAAAATGATAAAAAAGAGAAGAAAATTTAATCGCATGCCAAAATTAGGAGTATTGACCCAACCTCATCTCGGTGTATTATCGACCAAGAAAGACCACCCAAAGAGTAAGTACTGATTAGCATCCATGGGTATGCAAACCTTAGAAATTGGGGTTAAGAGGCATCCAATATCAAAGCCAAAGTCAAAAGAAGAAACTAACCAATAGGAACATGGTGAAAGTAATGAAGTCGTCAGAAAAATAGGTTCATAAAGAAAATATTATATTTAGAAAAAGGTATAAGGGGAGGTCGATTGGTGACCTATCACCTTTTGAGACCAAAATCATCGTTTAACTTTGATAGACCTAACCAAGTAGGAGGTCTTAGTTGAAGATGAAAGGATACATTACTTGTCTATTAAAATATTTTCAAAATAATAAATCTCTAGATTATTTTCTTTTAAAAATAAAACAAGTATAAATACATATAGTCCACATCATTTATTTCTTCCAACATTATAATCAAATTTAAAAAAAGAAAAAACATCGCTTCATAAGGTTACTTCTCTCAAAACTCATATGCCATTTAGCATTTAGAAGATGAATTGTCGGCTTGAAGTACTACAATTTAACAAGCATCGATTAAAGTGTCTGCTTACTGAGTCAGCTGGCTGCTATTGCATGTCTTACTCTAGCATGTCAATATGGCATTATAGGAGATAAGTCTCATAAAAATATGGTATAAATAACAAGGTAAAGCTTCAAGATGGCACTCAAGATAGCCCTCCAAGCAATCAAAGCCAAATTGATTTGATTGATTGGTCAAGCCATCAACCACTACCTAAAAATGAACAAAACTGGGGGCATATCTCTCCCCAAGTCCTTTGATTTTATGACCACTCCAACATAGGTTGGGATCTCTTCTCCAACCATTGTCAAGTGACAGTCTTTATATTGTGGATGCAAGGGTTCTAATGCACAAAAAAGAAAAGTGGAACTCCTTTTGATTACAAAAGGTTGTTACTCCTTTATCATTCTATTCAAGAAAGAAAATGGAAAATGCTCATATCTAAATTGTATAAGAGCATGCAACAGCTCTCTTCCAAAATACATAATGATGTTAGATGGCATATTACCCGAGCATCCATTGTGAAAGCTCAATCAGACATTAAATCCATCTTTCCATAAAAGAAGATAGTAAAAATAAAATCACCTCTCATGCTTAAGGAAAGTATATTGCTAAAGCATCTGAAGTGGATAGCCAATCCATTAGGTTAATACCAAGTGAAATCTTCATTTTCCACCATTAAGAGGCTGTAGACAAGAAAATCAAGACTCTTGTAAAATACTCATAAAGGAAGTATATAGCCAAAACTTCAAAACAAAATGCAAAAAGAGATGATCAGGGGTTTTTTTCCTCATCTCAAAATACCAGGGGCAAATAAAATTCTCTCACCTAATACTTAAGATACTTCCATCATCATAGTGTTCAAAAGAAACTAATATATTTGATGTTTCCTATTATTTTTATAATCAATAGATCAAGTCAAAAGTCATAAAATACTTGATAAGGAATTCAAATAAGCTATTTATATAGTAATAAAATCAAACATGCCACCCTCAAGCAGCAAAATCAAGCTTATCACCTCTAATATGGTGAAATCAAGCTCATCTCCTCCAAGGTGGAAAAATAAAACTTTAACATCAAAATGGTAAAATCAAATACCTCATTTGTGAGGATTACAAAGTCAAACATACTATCTTTAATATGGCAAAATCAAAGTAGAAACTTTGGAAAATAGCCAAGTAAAGTCCTTCTTGCATAGCTGCTGAGCCCGTATTTACATGGCACATTAATCCACTTTCGCATGACAACCAAGTCCACTTCCATGTGATAATTAATTCTACTTCTACATGACAAATCAAGTCCACTTTTACATAGTAAACCAAGTCCACTTTCATATGGCAGCCTAAGCCCACTCTCACATGGCAATCCAAATCCACTTTCACGTGGCAAACCAAGTCCACTTTCACGTGACAGTCTAAGTCCACTCTCACATGACAACTTAAGTCTACTTCCACGTAGCAACCTAAATCCATTTCTTGTGATAAATCAAGTCTACTTCCACATGGCAGCCTAAATCCATCATCGCATGGCAATTCAAGTCCCCTCTCATATGGCAATTTGAATCCATATAGTTAACTCCTAAAATGTTGATGTAGGGGAAAATACTTAGAATTTGTTTAGAATTTTTTTGTACCCTCAACTCTTACCACAACTCGAGAAGAGGCTATGAAGGGGCAATTTGTTTAAGGTATTATTTGCTATAATTAAAATTAATTAAAATTAAGACTTATATACCATTAAATTATACCTCAAGTGTGGATCTCGGTTGAACTTAAATTGCATCCAACTTTGATAAAAAATTAAGCTCAAATCATTGGACAATTTGAGCTCTAACTAAGTCTAATCTAAATGGGCTTAGTGGGCTAGATTTTTTGACTAGAATTGGGCTCAAAGCTTATGTAAAATTTGGGCAAAAATGACAAAATAAAAAATTTTACAAGTAAACTCCTAAATTGAACAAATATTCATAAATGGGCTCTTGGTCAGATTTCTCTTACAAATAGGTCCCTGGAATATAGATTTTGTAGAAAAATTTGACAAATCCTAAAACTATAAATTATTCTCGTAAAATAAAAAATTTATAAATAAGCCCCTCAAATGGTTGATAATTAAGATTAAGTCCTTATAAAATTCAAGATTTGTAAATAAGCTCCTTGAAAATTTTTTATTTACAACTAAGCTCGTATAATTTTTACTTCTTAGAAATAAGTCCCACAAAAAAAATTTATTTATGAATAAGTCTAAATTTTATTCAAATAGGACCTGAAAGTTTCAAAACTTTATAAATAAGCCTTTTTTATTAAAAAAACTTTGAAAATTATAAAATTATAATTTAGTTTAATTTTCTGCAAAAATTACAAATAAGCCCCCTGAATTTCATGATCTCATAGAAAAGTATAATTTTGTCCATAACATAAAATTTGAATAAGATTTTCATCCATGATTCAAATATCTAAATTGAGAATCTTATCCCCATCCAAACTGGGATATAATCCATATTCAAACAAATTTTATCCACATCCAAAATAATAGATCATCATAAGTTTAAAATTATGAATGAAGATCGATTTGATCTTCAACAGGCCTGTAAAAATCCATAGAATCTACAATTCAGAGAACAGAGAGAGATCAAAAAATTGGAGAAGGGATCATATTATGGAGATGGAGATTAGTAAAATATGAGCCATGGAATAAGAAGAGCAAACAGGAGAAAATCAAAATCGGTGAAGTGTTGAAACTCATCTTCGTAGCTTCCTTCCGGTCTATATGTGCCCTTGGTGTCTTGCTTCCTTCCTCCTTTGCAAGTGCATTCTGAATGTATAATGGAACCCATCACAATGATCTTCCCTCTTGCATGACCACTCCCCAAGTGTTCCCGATGAATCCTTTGCTCATAGCAATTCACAAGTGGCTCTTTGACTATATCCATGGCAAGTGCTTCTTCTGCACCTCCACAAAACCACCATCGGCATTGACTCACCAGCACCCTAGCTTGAAGTTATGGTCGCATCCCACTACTCCAAACCCAGCTCCATCGAGCTAGTGTTGTGCCACCCAATGGCTCCTTAGATCGCTAGCCCTAGCCTGGCCTTCAACTCCCACACCAGCCTCCTCTCATGATCTGACTAACCTGACCACAGCTATCACCAATCATCACCATCAACATAATTTCCTCCTCCATGTGAACGCCTACCTCTCTTGCTATGAAGGAGTGGACAAGCTCCTCAAGATCAGTCGCTACGCCGCCAAGATCGCCCCTGCCAAACCCATGGATGGAGAGGAGTCAGAGCTTTTGCCCTTAGTTTGTTGCGAGGTTAGATCTAGCCAGATTTGGCTGGATTTGGCCAAAAAGAGGGAGGCAGGGTGCCTCCCAGCCCTACCGTGGCCAACGCTAGCCAAATCTAGTCAGAGGAGAGACCGAGTTGCTCCTAGCCCAGTCATGCAAAAGCATGGAGGAGGACTTCTTTTGAAGGTTGAAGATGAAGCTCTTTTTTTAAAAAAAGGTATAAAAAGTAAAAAAAACTTGTGCTACAAAGAAAGAGAAAGAAATCTAGCCAAAATAGGAGAAGGTCTTTTTTTTGGGGCCTAAGAGAGAAGAAAAAAGAGAGAAAAAGATAAAAAAATTATTATGTAAAAATAAAAAGGAGAAAATTCAGCAAAAAAATAAAAAAGAACTTTCAACACTGCAACCACTCGCGAACTTTGGCACGATGGTGGACTCTTGACCTTGCTACGGCCACTTGTATCCTCTCGAAGGTGGCGATGAAGATTGTGATGAAGACAGGGGACTTGACCTCATTGCGGTCACTCATGTCCTCTTGAAGATAGTGATAAAGATGGCAACTTATGATACTGCCTGTGGTCACCATGCCCTCTCGAAGATGGCGATTAAGATGGTGAACCTATGAACTTATTGTGGCCAATCACAGCCCCTCGAAAATGGCAAATCCCTATTATCATGAACTAGCCTTTGGGCTTGGACTCAACTAGCAATTGGGCTTACATCTGAGCTAGCCTTCAGGCTCATACTTAGCCAACCTTCGGGTTCACACTTAGCTAGCCCTCAGGCTCACATCCAAACCAACCTTCGAGCTCTTACTTAGCCAGCCATTGGACTTGTAATAAGCTAGCCTTCAAGCTTGCACTTAGCTTGCCTTTAGGCTCGAATCCAAGCTAGCCTTTAGGCTCACAGATAGCCATTCTTCGGGCTCACACTTTATTAGCCTTCAATCCCACATCAAAGCTAGACTTCAAACTTGTGCTTAGGCAACCTTCGAGCTTGCACTTAGCTAGCCTTGGGCTAGTATCCAAGCCACCCTTTGGGTCACACTTAGCCAGCCTTCAGGCTCACACTCAAGCTAGCCTTTGGGCATGCACCCAACCAGTCTTTGGGCTCACACGCAGCTAGCCTTTGGGCTCACACTAAGCCATCCTTCAAGCTCGCACCCAAGCCAGCCTTCACGCTCACACTCAACTTGTCTTTGAGCTCACACTTAGCCAATCAACGGGCTCATATCTAAGTGAGCCTCCAGGCTCACACTGAGCCAAGCCTTTCAGCTCACACTCAGCCAGTTTTTGAGCTAGCATCTTAGCTAGCCTTCAGGCTTGCACTTTGTTAGCCTTTTGACTCACACTCAGCTAGCATTAAATCTAGCATCTAAGCTAGTCTCAACCTCACATCCATTCAGCCCTCGGGCTCACACTATGCCAATTTTTGAGCTTGCAAACTAAGCTAACCTTTAGGTTTACACATTTGAAACCAAACTATGGGTTCATCTAAAATGATCATAAAGAGTCAAAGACCCTCAAATCAAATTTATTAATGTGAAATTGAACTCAATCACAACTAATGGACAAATGTCAAACTAGCTAAAATGGACTTAAGTGAGTCAAAGAAAGACCCAAATTGAATTAAACTCCAAATCCAAATTGAATTGATGTAAGCCAAATAAACTCATAATCAAGAAACAAAATCAAGTTAAATTTGGATTGGACTAAGTTCAAGTCAAAGCCTAATTGAGTTAAATAATGTCTAAACTAAAAGAGCCAACTCAAAGTCAAACAAAGACTAAGCCAGGCTGAGCCTAAACTGAAACCAAGTCAAACTAAATTTACTGGAACTTGAACCAAAGTCCATTAAAATGCAGACCTGAACTCGATAAAGGGCCAACACAAGGTCAAATTTGACTCAAGCTAAATAGCATCAAACACGGATTTGAACTAACTTGGGTTAAACTAAGTCTTATTGGGTGCACTAAATATTTAGCAATACTTCAAGGTCATGAACAAATAGATGATGTTGCCACTCTGACCTAAACCAAAATTAGTTCAAATAAGAACTAAATAATGTCAAACTGAGTGTCGCTGAGTGCACTTCAAAAGCATTTAGCAATATCAAAGCTATATCCAACCCCATAAATCATTGATGATGCAATCAAATTGAAGAAGTTAATCACCAATACGCTCAAAGTTGTTATCCATACTTTAAAGCAATATCCAATCCCATAAGATATTGGTGATGTTATCAAACTAAAGAAGTTAATCGTCAATACGGTCAAGCTATCGACCACACTTTGAAGCTACTCAACCCTAGAAGCTATGATGATATATCATCCAAGCTATATCCAACCTTGTAAGCCATTAGTGATGCTCCCAAATCAAAGAATTTAATCACCAATATGCTTCAAGCCATCGGTTACACTTCAAAGCTATAGCTAACTCCATAAGTTATTAGTGACACTATCAGTTTGAAGAAGTTAATCACCAATATGCTCAAAGCTATTGACCACACTTCAAAGCTATACCTGAACCTCTAATCGGTCAGTGATGCTACTAAATCAAAGAAGTCAACTAACAATGCACTAAAGCCATTGGCCATACTTCAAGCTAGTCAACCCCACAAGCAGTTGACAATGTGTCTCTCTAAACTAGTCAGCCCCACAAGAAAACCAATGAAGTTATTGCCTATGGCTATTGAAGCACTTCATGGTTAAAGGAGTTATCACCAATGCCTTATTAGCTAACAAAAATACTCCAACCCAAACAAAATTATTGCCCATGGATTATTAGCTAACGAAAACACTCAAACTCAAATGGAGTTATTGCCAATGCCTTAGTAGCTAACAAAAACACTCCAACAAAAATGAAGTTATTACCAATGTCATATTGGATAATGGAAACACTCCAACCCAATCGAAGTTATTGCTTGTCTTATCAACTATGGAAACACTTCAACAAAACCAAAGAAGTTATAGCCAGAGCTCAAAGCTAATGGAAATACTTACAAACTTCTCCCATTCCCTTCCATAGTTCAGGTCAAATGTCACGTGGTCTAGTGCAAGGGAAGCAGGGCGATAGCACACATCAGCTTCTTCTGCATTCTTTTTCTTCCTTTATTTCTATCATGTTTCCTATAATTCAATGTTGAAATTCATTGTAAAGTGAGGGTACACCCTTACATAAGCCATGTACCATTTTTTTTCTTAATTAATCAAATAATACTTTATTTTTTTTGTTTTTGTGTCTATATTTTTATTAACTAGGTTTCTCACTTTCAAAAGTTTCTAATAATTATTGGGGTAATTAACAATAGGGGCTTATGCCTATTGGAAGTCATATTCCCATAACACCTAATTGCACAATTCAGATTAAAATAAATTTTGATTTATGATTTGAGGTTGCTCCTTGGGGTCTCTACTATCTCAGGTGATAAACTTCAATCCCACAAGTCCAATTTGAATTAAATCACAATTCTAATCCTAATTCACATCGTATTCAATGTCAAACTCAGATTTAAAAATTGATACAAAAAAAATGTCCTCTTTGCATTTGTGGGATCGAAATTGGTGGCTCGGGATAGCAAAGATCACAGAGTATGATCTCAATGCACAAATCAAAGTATATTAATTTGATTGTGCTATCAGATGTTGTGGGAATATTGACTTCGAATAGGCACAACCCCTATTATTAATTACCCAAAAAATTATGGAAAACCTCCTAAAGTGAGAAATCTAGCTAATAAAATAGAGACACAAAAGAAAATAAAAAAGCATTACTTGATTGATTTTAAAAAAGGTACATGCCTTAAGCAAGGGCATCCCTCACTTTACAATTTAAAGAATTTCAATTCATTAATGGCATAAAAAAAATAAAAGGGTATGAGAAGAGCTTGATGTCTGCTACTGCCCTACTCCCATGTGCTGGATTGAGTTAGGTCTAACTCAGATAGGTCTTGACTTAATCCTTAGCGGATGTTAATAATTTAATTTGGTGGTATCATCCAGTGGGATATAGAAGGAGATGAGAGAAGTTTGAATTACTTCCAATAGCTTTGAGTGTTGGCAATAACTTTATTAGATGTTGTTGCCAATGGCTTATTTAGATTAACCTAAACTATTTTCCTTAGCCTAAGTGTTGGTGATAACTTCCTCTAGTTGAAATGTTTCCATTAGCCTCATGGCACTAGCAATAACTTTATTTGGTTGAAGTGTTTCCATTAGCCTGGTGGCATTGGCAATAACTTAATTCAGTTTGAAGTATTTCTATAGCCAATGAGGTGTAGTCATAACTTTGATGATTTAAAAGTATTTCCATCACCAATAAGATATAAGTGATAATGTCATTGATTTTAAAGTGTTTCAAAAGCCAATGAAGTGTAGGAAAGAACGTCACTAGTTTTGAAGTGTTTTCATAGCTAATGAGGAGTAGGTGATAACTTAATTTATTTTAAAGTATTTCCATAGCCAATGAGGCATAGGTGATAACTTCACTTATTTTGAAATGTTTCCTTAGCCAATGAGGTTAGGTGAGAACTTTGGTGATTTGAAAGTGTTTTTATACCCAATGAGGTGTAAGAGATAACTTTGTTGATTTTGAAGTATTTCTATAGCCAATGAGGTATAGGTGATAACTCTATTGATTTTGAATTATTTCCATTAGTCAAAGAGACATAGGCAATAACTTCATGATTTTAAAGTATTTCCATTAGCCAATGAGGTGTTGGCAATACATCATTCGGTTTTAAGTGCTTCCATTAGTCAATAAGGTGTTGGTGATAACTTTCTATTTTGGTTTGAAGTATTTTCCATTAGCAAATGAGTCATTGATGATAACTTCATGTTTTGAAGTATTTTTGTTAGTTAATAGGGCATTGGAGATAATTTCATTAGTTGAAGTATTTCTATTAGCCAATAAGGCATTGGTAATAACTTCATTATTTGAAGTATTTTTATTAGTTAATAAGGCAATGGTGGTAATTTGATTTAATTTTAAAGCATTTTCATTCTCCAAAATGGCATTGATGATAATTTTATTTAGTTTGTAGTGTTTGCATTAGCAATAACCTCATATTTTGGATTAAAGTGTTTCCATTAGCCAATGAGGCATTGGTGATAACTTTATTTGTTGAAGTGTTTCCATTAGTCAATGAGGCATTGGTGATAACTTCATTGGTTGAATTTTTGCATTAATGAGGCACTAGCGATAACTTTATTTAGTTTGAAGTGGCTTTTCTAGAATAAGGCATCTTGGATGACTGACTAAGCTAGGTCAAGGCTACTTTAGTCTGATCTAATTTGAAGGAATGATTAGTAGCCTCACCTTGTGCTAATGGTCTTTGATTTGATAATCAACAGTCTCTTTTGCTTGATGTCAATTAAGTTTTGAGGTGTCATCGACAACTTCAAGCTTGTTGTCGACAAACCCAAATTGATTTGAAATTGACTTGGCTCAAATTTGATTTTTGTTCGAGCTTGACATGGCTTAAATCATAGGCTTGGTTTCAATTTAAGTCTAATTTAATTCAATATTCAAACTTAGCCTAGACTTAGGTCGAATTTGATTCAATTCAATGTTCAAAACTTGATTTGGATCATGTTTGGTTTAGTTCAATGTTTAAAAGTCAATTTTGATTCAAGTCAAATTTGATTTGATTTAATGTTCAAAACTAGATTTGGATCAAGTTTGATGTTCAGAACTTGACTTTGGTTCAAGTCTGATTTGATTCAATTGGGTGTTCAGAAATTGATTTTGAATAAGTCAGATTTGATTTTATTCGATATTCAAAACTTGATTTTAATTTAGTTTGATTTGATTCAGTTCAATATTCAAAACTCAACTTCAATTTGATGTTCAAACTTGATTTTAACCAAGTTTGATTTGATTTATTTCAAAGTTTAGAGCTTAACTTTGATTGAGTCTGATTTGATTTAAGTCGATTTTCAAAATTTAATTTGGATCAAGTTTGATTTGATACAGTTCAATGTTTAAAACTTGACTTTGATTCAAGATTGATTTGATTCAATTCAAGGTTCAAAACATGATTTGGATCAAGTTGGTTTTGATTCAATTTGATAGTCAAAACTTGACTATGATTCGAGTCTAATTTGAACCAATTCAATGTTTAAAACTTGATTTGGATCAAGTTTGACTTAATTCAGTTTAATGTTCAAAGCTCAATGTTAATTTGAGTCTAAATTAATTTAATTTGATGTTCAAAACCCGATTTAGGTCAAGTTTGAATTAATTTAGTTTAGTGTTCAAAACTCAACTTTGATTTAAGTTTGTTTTGCTTCAATTCATTGTTCATAACTTGATCTTGATTAAGCTTGATTTGATCCAATTTGGATTGGCTTTGGTCGTGCCTTGGTTCAGGCTTGAATTTGGGGTTCACTTTGACTCGACTGGTTTTGTTTTGAACTCAACTTGACCAAATGAGAGTTTGGAGTTGAGTTCAATTTAACTCAATTTGTGTTCTTTGAATTTGTTTAAATCAATTGAAGTTGGTATTAACCCAACTAGGGTTTAACTCATACTTGATTTAACCTAATTAGGGTTTGGTTTGAATTTTAGTTTGATTTTTGGTTGACCTAATTTGAAAACCTGATTGGGGTTGAGTCTGAACTGATTTGACTTGGATTAACTCAATTTGGATTTGAGTCCAATTCAATTTGAGTTTTTTTTATTTTCTCTAGCTGAAATAGTTTGAATTCATTGTGATCACATCATCTAACTTAATTGGTTTATGTGAATCGATTGATTAGTTTGGTTTAGGAGCCCTCGAGTTGTTATAATGGAATTGGGTGAGCCTGTGAGCTAACCCTACATTATTTTGATTTTCAGGTGAGCCCACAAATTGGCTTTCAGTTTAAATAGATTTCAGAAGAGCCTGCACATAGCCTTGGTCCAAAAGGATGTTAAGCAAGCCCATAAGCTAGCCTTTAGTCTAAATAGATGTTATGTGAGCTTGCAAGTTGGTCTTAGTCTAAATAGACATTAGGTGAATCCATAGGATGGCCTTAGTTTGAATAGACGTATAGGGAGCTTGCAAGTTAACCTTAATCCGAATCGATATTAGGAGAGTCATAGACTGGTCTTAGTTTGAATAGACATTGACGAGCTAGTGGACTAGCCTTAGTTCGAATAGACATACAATGAGCCTGTAAGCTAGCCTTAGTCTAAATAGACATATGATGAGCTAGCAGGCTAGCCATAGTTTGAATAAATATTCAGTGAGCATGCCACATTGTGGCAAGATACTCTGTAGTAATCAACTAAATCAGCAAATAGATTCTCAGGTCGATGCTCATTGAACTATAATAATGCAAGTTGACAGTTCATCTTCTAGAATGCCAAATTGGTATATGAGCTTTGAGAAAAGTAACTTTATGGAGTGTTGTTCTCTCTTTTCTTTTTGATTATGATGTTGGAAGAAGCAAATGATGAAGAGCATATGTGTTTGTACTTATTTGAAAGAAATTTTCTTTTAGAGATTTCTTTTAGTAGACAAGTGATATATCCTTTTATCTTCGATCAAGGCCTCCTACTTGATTTGATCTATTAAAGTTTAAGGATAATTTTTATCTCAGGATGTGGTAGGTCACCGATGGACCTTCCCTTATACCTTTTTCTAGTGCAATGTTTTCTTTAGGAACTTAGTTTTTGTGCAACTTCACTACTTTCACCATGTTCCTATTAGTCAGTTTCTTCCTTGACTTTGGTTTTGATCTTGAATTTCTCCAAACATCAATTTCCAAGGTCTATGCACCCACATATGCCATCTAGTACTTATTCTTTGGGTGGTCTTTCTTAGGTGATAATACACCAGAATGAGACTGGGTAAGTCCTCCTAATTTCGGCATATGATCTAATTTTTTTCACCCTCTTTTTTTCCAATTTCTTTAATTTTTTTTTTTTGACTAAATAATCTCATTCCTCTTTCAGGATCCAAGGTTTGTTGGCTCACAAATGCCAACTGGTCCTTACTTATTGAGTTTGCTTCTCTTACATTGGCTTTCCATATGAGATTTGCTCATTCAGGACTTTATTTCTCATTATTCATCTAGGGATGATCTTTTGCCTATAGCAGGAGATTCCTAGGAGGTTATCTTTTGATCTTAACACTTTTATCTTTAAATTAACTTGGTTTTAGCTACTCGTAGATTGGTCACTATATTTATAGACTTGCATTCCTAAAGTTAACTTAGGGTGTTGGTGGGTAGGGGAGGTGTAGGGATTCTGACTCCACTATATTTCATCATCAACCATCCTTGCCTTTAAGCATTACCTTGACATTTTTCAAAGACCTTATCTCTAAGATAGAAGGTGATTCATTTGAATACTACGAGAACTTTTCATTTTATATCTCTTAAAAAAGTTTGGTTTTGCCTCAAGAAGTACGAAATACATACTTGACTAGTCAATTTTGATTTGGCTAGATATTCCATCATAAGCTAAATATTTTCTTCATTTTGTGCTTTTAAAACTCATGCAAGAATTTAACTCTTCCATGTTATAGATTTGGTGTAAGTAATTTTTCCCTTTTCCATTAATCACTTTGGTATTAGAAGATGACATTGCTTCTTTCTTAGCTAAAGAATATTGAATACAAATCCTTCCTTTGTTCTTCTCTAGCTCTTGCAGTGTGTTATCAAGGACTTAGAAGTAGGGATTATAGCATCTAGCTTCAAGTTTTATCTGATATCCTGAAGTTGACCGAATGACCTATTGATCTTCCTTTGGCAAGTTATAGGCAGTCAAAAGTGACTTTTGAATATTTCTTAGTCATTGAAAAAGTGATTCCCTATTTTGTGCCATTAGGTCCTTCATTTCATCATTGAGGTTTGGCACAATGAAATTTGTCCTTGACAACTGGGGCAAACTTGGCCTTTGCCCCTAGGCAGATTTGGTTTTGCTTTCTTAGTGGCCTTGGTCTTTTGGCTACTGGGAGAGAGGCAAGGGGTTGATCCATTATAGGCAAGTAGAGTAGTAACTAGATCGAAGATTGCATTAGCAATACTAGGAGAAGTAATATTATTGGTTTCATTACTGCTAGGGTGAACTTGGGCTTTGCCCCCTAGGCAAATTTGGTATTTGCCTCCTTGGTGAAAGCATAGAGATCACCTAAGAGGAGGGGAAGGGAGTGTGAATTAAGTTTTGAGAAACTAATGCGACTTTTTTGATAAATTCAAAATTGATTCAATCAACAATCAAAAGTGCATTAAGAAATAACATTAGAGAGAGGGTAAAATGCACCAAAATTTAACATGGTTCGGAGACTAACCACTCCTACTCCACAACCCTTGCCTTGATCTTCAGGTCTTTAACTCTCCACTAAGAGTTCCACTTTATCGATGAAGCCAACGCCATACAATCTTCTTACTCCAAGCAGAAAGATCAACTCCAAACTAGAGTTAGTATATGTCAACCACTCCAAACAATCTTGTAGTGGATGGCAAGTGGAAAAATAGTAAAGAAATGTTTGGACAATTTAAGTTCACACATAGTTCTCTCAAGACTAAAGAAAAGGATAATGAAAACAAGCTTGAGATTGGAAGCTTTGCAGTTCAAGAATGGCTAGAGAGCTAAAGGAGGCTTTGATATCTTTTAAGAAAGATTAGAAGATGTAAAAGTTGTTAATAGAAGCCTTTTCAACTCTATTTATACCTTTGACATCAAATCTAGTTGTTAGGGGTAAGATCCCAGGGCTTGGTTTGCTCCAATGGTCAAAAAACTAGTTGTTAGTTATGCAAAAAATTTGAATTGAACATTCATTTCAGATAACCAAACATTTAGTTCTAGTTTATTGGAACTGACTCAAAGCCCTGCCAAAAGTTCAATCCCAACCAATCATCTTGTTTTGTAAGAGCCATTTGCCAATCGGACGTCTGGTTATAAATCGGACTCCAGTTCTACCTTGGACTGAAAATAGAATTCTGAGTCTGACTTAATTGGGTGTCTAGTTTAGAATTAGACATCTAGTTCAGTCATAAAAGATCTATTAAGAGCTTCCTACAGAACTCTACACAATATTGAGTGCTAAATAATTTATCTCAAATACATTTTTGACTCGACTAAAATAAAACAAAGGTAAACCTAGTCAATGCCAATTTCTTGCATTACCTTGGCTTGGTTTGTGTCACTTACTAGTCTTCAAGTGATTGTAGTCACCTCCAAGCCATATTTAGCCATCTATTCATCTCATCAAGCCACACTCACCAATCTACCATTGGACTTCTTCCTTTCCTTGAAGCTTTCAAATATTTTCTTGAGAGATTTAAGTATTTTGGCTAAATACAACCAAGGCAAATCATCAAATATCATTTGTTCATCATCAAAACAAGGAGGGACAATAATCTCCATGTTTGGATGATGACAAACTCACAAATAAAATACTTAAAATCTAAAGCATGGACAAGCATGTAAATACACATATGATCATGAGGTTATACAATATACAATCATAGATTAATAGATCATCCTCCTAATAGATCAATGTAGCTCTCTAGATCAATGTGGATCAATGTAGCTCTAACTCTCCCCCTTTTGACATCAACAAAAAGGAAATCATACAGGTATAAGTAAATAGAGTCTCCTCTATAACTGCAAAAAGTACAACCTAAATACATGTTAAAGAATTAATAGAAGCAACAAACAATATAAAAAATGACAATATTACCATAAGCTATATAATTGAGCTGAAGCTCCCCCTAATTTGATACATTATAAGAATGTGATATCCAAGAGATAAGATAAAAATTAACAATATCTATAAAATAGCCAAAACATTAAGTCATATAGCACCAAATTATAAATTAGGATCCATTGTCCAAAACCATAGACCAATAAGTCACAAAACTCCAATCCATACGCCACAAGTCATAGGCCCAAAACACTGAAACCATAATCCATACATGAGAAAAAAGGTCCATAAACTCTAAAGGCATAAAAGCAATAAAATATAAGTCTAAGGATTGGGTCCTAGAGGCAAGTAAGAAATTAAGCGGTCCATGAGTGTGCGAACCATCTCTGATTGTCCATCTAGGGAAGTGCACATTGTTGTTGGCTTCTCATCCACTAATGTCTTGAGTTGGTCACCTACTCAACTGTCCACTATGCAACGTCCTCTAAATGTGCAAGCCTCACAACAAAATTATCCTCAAACTTGGCGGATAAGGCATGTCTAGTGCATCCATGACCTCCTCTTGGACTGCACTCTATGGCATCGACCTCAGCTTCCTCATTTTGCTCATCACCACCCTCCCCCTAGAATCCAAAAACCATCATGTAAGGAAAAGCCCATCCAAAAGAGAGTGAAGCAAGAGAATGTATCAGTAGGTGTGCAGGAGTGGGCTAGAGAGAGGTCACACTGAGGAGTGGGAGTACCAAAGTTTTGAAGCATCATTGTGATGATGCTGGGAAAGCTGAGGGTGGCATGAGAGTATCAAATATAATAACCCATATGGTGGATAATGATGCAAGATAGATATACCATTTAGCCAGTTAGAAGACTATAGATAAGATATAATTCAATAAATGAGACTTTATTCTATGACCACCTTTGGGAAGGATAGTATAAGCAAGAACTTGATGAAGAATAAAGGCTCTATGTGGGAAGAGGGGAGACTGTAGCTTCCACATAGCCTCAACCTAGTTTTTCTCAAATGCAATTTTAACAACTGATTGATAAGAGAGAATTTGGTCAAATCATTTATAAGTAAGAATCAGTCTTTCTCTTGTAGCAGGTATACCAAGGATAGAACCTAGAATAATAGGAGTAACAAATATTTGTCTACTACCACAGGGAGTACCAAAAGTGTAAGAATTTTCATCAAAGTTGGCATTCACATAGAAAATTTGGACATCATAATCATAGTATGTTTCATGTCTAGCTAAAAAGGATGTCTAGCCTTGACCATTAAATAGGGTCTTAAGATTTATAGAGTGAAGATTATCAAAATCAATGGTGCAAGGAACAACAATATGAGAATTGGCAAACTTGGTTTGAAATAGAGTAAATGACTTTTGTGATGTAAATTCAGAGGGGAAGGGGTCATTACCAAGGGAAGAAGATGCTCCTTCACTTTTCCTCTTATTAGAGACAAGACTTTTGTATTTCTTGGCCACTTGAAGAAAGGAACACAAAATTGAGGTGTGGGAGTAGAAGAGATCAAAGGAAAGAGGGCGGCAAGTAGGAGGTTGAAGCCATGGATTGCCAGAGAGGGATGTTGAGGTGCTTGGGCACATAGCTGGACAGGAATCACATGCGATAGATGGGGGAAAAGGACTGGTGGCTAGGTTTTAAACTTGTGAATTAGGCCCCACAATTGCATATTAGATGTTCAGTTCATAACTCAGACATTCAACAACAGGAAAATACATGCCAAGAACTATTGTATTGGATGTTTTGTTCAGAAAAGGATGTCTAATAGAGAGTTTGGCAGCATAGAATTATTCAAAATCAGATGTTCAGTTCTAAATTGAGCATCTGATGAAGATAAAATAACACAACCAATAAAAAAATACTGAAGGAAGTTAAAACCTCCATTTTAGAAACTCAGACAATTATAAAAGCTTTAGAATACCAATAGCATTTTGAAAAAAACAAAACCACATCTCATCTAAGGGTTTTATGAAAATGTCCGCAACTTGATGATCAATTTTAATAAATACCAATGAAATATCCTTTTTAAAAATATGATCTCGATGAAAATGATGGCAAATATTAATTTGTTTAGAATAAGAGTGTAGTACTAGATTTTTGGGCAAACTAATTGTACTAGTATTACCATAATAAATTGGTACATTTGAAAAATGATGACCAAAAGCTCGATGTATTTGCCTCATCCATAAGATTTGAGAGCAACAATACCTGTGGCTGCATATTTAGCTTTAGTGCTAAAAAGAGCTACTAAGTTTTGTTTCTTGGAACTCCGTAAGATAAGAGATTTTCTAAGAAATTGGTATGTGCCATTAGTACTCTTTCTATCCATATGACATCTGACATAATTTGCATCACAAAAACCAATCAAATTGAAAAACTATATCTTGGGTACCACAATCCTAAGTCTCGTGTGCCCTTAAGATATCTAAATATGCATTTTTACAGCAATTAGATGTGATTTCCTAAGAGATACTTGAAATCTAGTGCACAAGAAAATACTAAATATGATGTTGAGTATATTTGTGGTAAGATATAGTAAACTACCAATAATACTTTTATACTTCTTTTCATCAACTTTTTCACCATCTCATCCTTGTCCAACTTTGTTGAAGGGCTTATTGGCATTCCTATTACTTTGGCTTCATCCATGTCGAACTTTTTAAGTAGCTCCTTAGTGTATTAGTTTAGTTGATAAAGATCCCTTTTTCATTTGTTATACTTGGAGTCCAAGGAAGAAATGCAATTCTCCCATCATACTCATCTCAAGCTCCTTCTTCATTGTGTTTGCAAAAAACTCATGAAGATTATCATTAGTAGCACCAAATATAGTATCATCAACATAAAGCCTTTTTCAATTTAAAAACATGGTGTGGAAAATTTAAATCTTCAAATCTGGGAGGTTGTTCAACATAAATTTCTTTCGATAGAAATTCATTTAAGAAAGCACCTTTTACATTTATTTGACATAGTTTGAAGCCTTTATAACAAGCAATTTCAAGCAAAATTCGAGTAGCT
Organism: Trichopus zeylanicus subsp. travancoricus; assembly: GCA_005019695.1. Lineage (NCBI taxonomy): Eukaryota > Viridiplantae > Streptophyta > Magnoliopsida > Dioscoreales > Dioscoreaceae > Trichopus > Trichopus zeylanicus. The sequence continues at coordinate 635,104 of RXID01014425.1, forward strand.
TCCAAATAATTAACGAGTGCAAAAGTCTCTTCAAAATCAATTCCTTCAATTTGATTGAAACATTTGGCCACTAATCTAGCCTTGTTTCTATCCATGACACCGGCTTCACTTAGCTTGTTCCTATAGACCCATTTGGTACCAATAATTGGGTAGTCATTTGGTCTTTGAACAAGCTCCCAGATTTGATTCCACTAGAATTGATTTAATTCTTCTTACATGGCAAGAATCCAACTTTCATCTTTTTAAGTTTTCTCAAGGTTCTTGGGTTCTATATGAGAAATAAATGCAATATGATTAAGATTAAATTTAAGAGCTTGATGAGTTTTTACCCCTTAATCAACAGCATCTATGATTTGATCAATTATATGATTTTTCTTGAATCTCCACTCCTTGGGTGGCTCCTTGTCATTCTCTTGCTCTTTTTGCTCAATGTCTCCGTAATCAACATTCTTCTCATTTGGTCCTTTGCTAGTCGCACCCTATTTTATCTTTGAGAGTTGTAAGTTGTCAATCTTCTTGGAGATCTCTACATCATCATCAAAAGACTTTTTCTCCAACAGAGGGTCAAATTCATTAAATTTAATATTTATAGATTCTTCAACAACCAAAGTGTTCTTGTTGAAGATTCTAAATACTCTCGAGCTTGATGAACATGCAAGAAATATATGCCTTCATGAGTTTTGGAGTCAAATTTTGATAATTGTATTCAAAATGAAGCATGTGCAACCAAAAATATGAAAAGTATGCAATGTTGGGCCTTTTCCCATTCCACAACTCAAATGGGGTTCTATTGAAAATAGAGCAAATAGATGCCCTATTCAAGATATAGTATATCATGTTAATGGCCTCTGCCAAAAAATACTAGGATAAGGAATACTTAATAAGAATAACCCTTGTCATCTATGGAGGAAACCTATTCTTCATTTCAACAACCCCATTTTGTTGTGGAGTGCCAGGAGCAGAAAAACTATGCTTGGTACCATTTTCTATGCAAAACTCTTCAAATGGATGATTTTCAAATTCTCTTCCATGATCACTTCTAATTGTGGAAATCAAGTAACCTTTTCATTTTGAACATGTTTGCCAAAACCATCAAATGCATCAAAAGTATCACTTTTATTTACATGAAACAAAACCCATGTAAATGTTGAAAGTCATCAATAATTACAAAAGCATAGTTTTTACCTCCCAGACTTGTAGTCCTAATAGGTCCAAATAAGTATAGGTATAGGAGTTGAAGCAGCTTTGTAGTTAACACCACCTTCTTGGGTTTGTGTAAAGACTTCACTTGTTTCCCCATTTGTCATGCATCACATACTTGATCCTTGATAAACTTGCCTTTGGGTAGTCCTCTCACAAACTCTTTCCGATTGACTTTGGCAATAATATCCATGCATGTGTGTCCAAGTCACCTATGCCAAAGCCACTCACAATTCTCATGGGCTACAAAACACTTTTTCACATTAAGGTCATCTTAATCAATGGTATAAACATTTCCATCACGATGACCAACAAAAGCACTATTATTACTATCATTTTGTCTTACTATACAATGTTTAGATTTAAATAAAACATGAAAACCTTTATCATATAATTGACAATTGACAATAAATTATACTTATGTCCTCAATAAGTACACCTTTAATAAGTGAGGAACCAATAGAAGTGTCATATTTACCAATAATTTGTCTTTTGCCATTATCACCAAAGGTGACTAATCCACCATATTTACTTACCAACTCCTTGAACATGGATGGATCCCCCATCATGTGTCTTGAATATCTACTATCAAGGAACCACTTCTCATTCTTCTTCTTAGAGTGTAGACACAACTAACAAATTAAGATTGGGTAAGTACCCATTCTCAATTATGGATCTCATAGCTAGAATAAAAAAAAAGGAGTATGCAAGAGGACATAAATAAAAATAATCATGCAAGCAATATAAAATGTAGCTACTTACCTCTACTATGTTAGCTAGAGGATGACTGTAGATATAAAGAGTAGAAGCATATAAGTCAACTCTAACTACTTCATCCATAATCATGCAAGAGATATTTTAGGAATCCAAACTAACTTAGATTCCTTGACTTTTGGGATTATCCTTTTAGGTACCCATACTTCTTTATGAGTAGGGTTTCTCTTACTTAAGAAACCAGAGGAGATATGCCCCTTTCTACAATAATAGGTGCAAGTTAATTGAGATTAAGTTTTAGTTAAAGCTTTTACAAAAGTAGTTTTAATACCCTTGAACTTAGAAGTTGAAATGAAGCCTAATCCAGAATTATTCAAAACATTCCTTTGGCTTTTAAGAATCATGTTCAAGATTGTATTTCCATGAAAGAAGTTTTGTAAAGTTTTTCTCAAATGACTATTCTCATCTCTAAGAATGGCAAGATCATTTTGGCAATCACAAGTAGTCCTAGAAGATTTTAACATGTCATATTCTACTTGAAGAGCATCAATATGCTCTTTCCAATTGCAAGTACTTTTAGAAGATTTCAAAGCATTAAAATCATTCTCATAGGTAGATAGTTTATTTCTCAATAAAGCATGTTTGAGACTCAATTTTTCACGCCTTGCAAATAAATCTTCAAAATCATCTTCCAATTCCTTAAAGGATAGGTCACATACCTCATTCTCATTTGCCATAAGGCATAAGTTCACAATCTCATCATTGGAAGAGGCATCCTCACTCTCCTCTTCAGAGTGATCCCATGTTGCCACCATTGCCTTTTTCTTCTTAGCTTTAAACTTCTTGGATTGAATGTTGAGAGGGAAATTTGCCTTCATGTGGCCCAGCTTCTTGCACTTGAAGCATGTAGGTATGTCTTCCTCTTCTTCCATGATTGGATTGCTCCTCTCATCTTTTCTTGATTTTCATGGCATGTGCTTATTATTGAGAGATTTCTTGAACTTTCTTGTTAGAAGCACCTTGCCTCGATCACTCTCTTCCTCTTCTTCTTAACTTGATTCTTTGGCTTTGAAAGCAATATTTTTCTTCTTGTTGTTTTCATTGTCATCTTGGATCTGATCCTTCATTGTCACTGAAGAGTGATTAGAGATCCAAAAAGCTCCTCCAAATATAAGGTGTTGAGATCTTTAGCATCTTGTATTGCCATCACCTTTGGATCCCATGACCTAGGCAAGCATCTTAAGATCTTTCTAACCATTTCATGATTAGTATAAGTGTCACCAAGATAGTTTAAAGTATTGATAATATCAATGAATTGTGTAAATATCTCAATGATAGACTCATTTAGTTTCATCTTAAATATCTCATATTGGTTTATTAATATATTCACTTTATATTCTCTTACTTGTCTTATACCCTCATGGATAACTTCAAGACAATGCCAAATTTGATGAGCCATCTCACAAATACTAAAGCAATTAAATTTGGATGGATCTAGAGTGCAATACAAAATGTTCATTGCTTTTGCATTCAATGAATCCCTCTTCTTGTCCTTGGGCTTGAACACCTTCACCCCACTCATCCTTGGGCTTGAACACCTTCACCCCAACAAATTTTTTGGTTGGTGGAGTGTACCCTTCCTTCAGTAACTACCATAGATCATAATCAATGGCTTTTACAAAGATCTAAATTTAGGCTCTCGACTAATTAAAGTTTGTGCCATTGAATAATAGTGGACAAGTGGTAAATTTTCCCTCTTGAAGAAATCATGAAGAAGCACCAAAATCTTCCATAAATAAAGATAAAAAAATCAGGTAATTAAACCAAAAATAAGAGCAATCTGCTCTAATGCCAATTGAAAGCACAGAGATTACCTAAGAGGGGGGTGGGGGATGAATGAGGTTTTGAGAAACTAATATGATATTTTCAATAAATTCAAAACTGATTCAATCTACAATCATAACTACATTAAGAAATAATATAAGAGAGAGCATAGAATGTACCAAAATTTAATGTCCTTCAAAGACCAACCGCTCCAACTCCATGACCCATGCCTCAATCTTAAGGACTTTAACTCTCCACTAAGATTGCTACTTTGTTGGTGAAGCCAACTCCGTACAATATTCTTGCTCCAACTGGCAAGAACAACTCCAAACCAAAGTTAGTATCTCTCAACCACTCCAAGAAACCTTGTAGTTGATGATAAGTGGAAAAATAGTAAAGATTTGTACAATTTAAGGTCACATAAATTTCTCTCAAGACTAAAGAAAAGGGTGAAAACTAGCTTGAGATTGGAAGGTTTAGAGTTCAAGAATTTTTAGATAGTTAAAGCAGGTTCTGATCTCTTTTGACAAAGATTACAGGATGCAAAAGTTATTAATAGAATCCTCTTCAATTCTATTTATTTCTTTGGAGTTGAATCTAGCCATTAGGTGTGAGATCCCATGACTTGGTTTACTCCAATAGTAAGAAAACTAACCATTATTCAGTCAGAAAATCTAAACTGGATGTCCATTTTAGATAATTGATTGTTTGATTCTAGTTTATTAGAACTAGTTCAAAACCCTACCGGATGTATGGTTCCTAACTGGTCATCCGGTTCTATCAAACCCATTTGCCAGCCGAGTGTTTGGTTGCAAACTAGACGTCAAGTTCTACCTTAGACTAAAAGTGGAATTCTTAGTCTAACTCAATTGGGTGTTTGGTTTAGTCAGAAAAGCTCTATTAAGTGCTTCCTACAGTAGAACTCTACATGAAATTGAACGATAAATGATTTATCTCAAATAAGTTTTTTACTCGACTAAAATAAAAGAAAGCTAAACCTAGTTGATGTCAATTTCTTGAGTTTTCTTAGCTTGGTTTGTGTCATTCATTAGTTTTCAAGTGATTGTAGTCACCTCCAAGCCATCTTTAGCCATCTCTTTATCTTATCAAGCCATGATCACCCATATATCATTGTGCTTCTTCTTTTCCTTGAAGCTTTCAAATGTTTTATCGAGAGCTTTAAGTATTTTAGCTAAACACAACTCAAGTAGATTATCAAATATTATTTCTTTATTATCAAAATTAGGAGAGGCAAGACTTAGTGTACATGGTCTTTTGCCTACTAGATGGGAGGTGAGAGGTTGATCTGCACTGGGTAGGTGGAGCAGTAACTAGATTAAAATAGCATTAGCAATGCTAGGAGTAGTGATGTTGTTGGTGAATGCATGAATTGATTGGAGTTGGATACATCCTAGCCGCTGAAATGGACTCCAATTTCTCCCACAATGATTGTTATTTTGTCATCAAGGTTTGGCATAATGGCATTTGGCCTTGCTCCCTAAGTGGACTTAGTCCTTGCCCCTTGGATAGGAGGACTTTGCCTCCTGGATAGATGGTCTTTGCCCCCTGGATGGGAGATGAGAAGTTGATCCATGCTTATGTGGACTCTAATTGCCCTCATGAAGATTGTTAGTTAATGAAGAGTACACTAGAAATCCTTCACCAAGAATGATGGATGGCCACTTGATGATGCCATTTTTTCTTTTCTCACAATGGTAAATCAATCATCAACTTTCTTTCTTTTGATTTGTGTTAAGATTAGCTAAGTTTCTATACTTGAATAAGAAGTCATGTCCCACTTGGCATGCCAGAATTTGTGGCATCAGAATCGGTGGCCTAGGATGGTGGACACCCTTGAGAGTGACCTCAATGCATAAATCAAAGTGTATTAAGGATGCTATTAGGTTTTGTAGGAATGTTAACTTCCAACAAGTGTAAGCCCCTATTGTTAATTACTTTGATGATTATTGGGAACCTTCCAAAGCAAGAATCCTAACTAATAAAATAGAGACACAAAAAATAAAGAAAGCATCATTTGATTGATTTTAAAAAAGGTATATGGCTTAGCAAGGGCATGCCCTTACTTTACAATTTAAAAAATTTAAATTTATTAATGGCATGAAATAAGAAAAGGGGATAAGAAAAGCTTGATGTTTGCTGCTGCCTAACTCTCATGAATTGGATCAAGTGGAATCTAATTTAGATGAGTCTTGATTTGATCCTTAATGGATGTTTGATGATTTGATTTGTTCATGTTATCTGGTGGGACATAGAAGGATATGAGAGAAGTTTGAAGTGTTTCCAATAGCTTTGAGTGTTTCCAATGACTTCATTGGATGGTGCTACCAATAGCTTGTCAAGATTAGCCTAAACTATTTTCATTAACTTTAGTGTTATGACAACTTTTGGATTCATAACCAATGTGATGTAGGCAATAACTCTACTCATTTTGAAGTATTTTCATAGTCAATAAGGCGTAGGTGATAACTTCACTAATTTTAAAGTATTTCAATAGCCAATAAAGTATAGGCAATAACTTCGTTGATCTTGAATTGTTTCCATAGCCAATGAGGCATAGGCAGTAACTTTGCTGATTTTAAATTATTTTCATAACCCCATGAGTCATAGCTAATAACTTTATTGATTTTGAAGTATTTTCATACCCAATAAGACGTAGGTGATAACTTCATTGATTTTCAATTATTTCCATTGCCGATGAGGCAAGCTATAACTTCACTAATTTTGAATTATTTCCATAGCCAATAAGGTGTAGGCAATAACTTCATTGATTTTGAAGATTTTCATTGCCAACAAGGTGTATGTGATAACTTCACTAATTTTTAAATATTTCTATAGTCAATGAGGCATAAGAGATAACTATTGATTTTGAAGTGTTTCCATAGCCAATGAGACGTAGGTGATAAATTCATTGATTTTAAATATTTTCATTAGTGAATGAGGGGTAGGAAATAACTTCATAGTTTTGAAGTATTTTCATTAGCCAATGAGGTGTTGGAAAATTTTGGTGGTTCACCGTCCCCTCAAGAGGGTACTCCACCACTCATCCAGCACAATTCAATGGCACTCATTTCAATTATTAGAGAGCCCAAATTTGGATCTTCATAAGACCATTGATTATGATCTATGGTGGTTGGTAGAGAAAGAGTACACTCCACATGCCAAAATAATTAATGGAAGGTTCACAAACCTAAGGATGAGTGAAATGAGATTGACAAGAAAAATAATTCTTTGAATCCAAAAACTATGAATATCTTATATTATACTATTGATCAGTCTAAATTTAAATGTGTTAGTATTTGTGAGATAGCTCATGACATTTGACATTGTCATGAAGTTACCCATGAGGGTGCAAGACAAGTAAGAGAATCCAAAGTGAACATACTGGTTAACCAATATAAATTCTTTAAGATGAAGTCAAATGAGTCTATCACCAAAACATTTACTCATTTTATTGATATGATCAACACTCTTAAATCTCTTGGTAAAGCTTATCCTAAAGAAGAGATGGTGGGACAAATATTGAGATGTTTGCCTAGAACTTAGGATTGAAAGGTGATGGCTATACAAGAAGCTAAAGATATTAATACTCTGCCTTTGGAGGAGCATCTAGGATCTCTCATCACTCACAAAATGATAACAAAGGATTGGATCCGAGAAAACAATGAAGACAAAAAGAAGAAGAAGATTGCATTCAAAGCCAAGGAGTCAAGTGGAGAAGAAAACAAGAATAGTGAAAAAGATATGGTGTTTCTAACAAGAAAATTAAAGAAATTCCTCAAGAAGAAGCACATGACAAGAAATCCAAGAAAGGGTAAGAGGAGCAACCCAATTATGGAAGAAGAAGAAGAAGACATATAAGAGTATGAAGTTGGGTGACATGAAAGAAAATTGCCCACTCAACAACCAAACCAAGAAATCAAGGCAAGGAGGAAAAGTGCAATGGTGGAAACATGGGATCATTTCGAAGAGGAGAGTAATGGTGCCTCATCCAATGATGAGATTGTGAGCTTATGCCTTATGGAAAATGAGGATGAGGTATGTATTTTATCCATTGAGGAATTATAAGAAGCTTTTGAAGAATTATTTTCAAGGCATCAAAAATTGAGTCTTAAGCATGCTTCATTGAGAAAGAAACTATCTATACTTGAGAATGATTTGGATCTTTGAAACCTTCTAAAAGCACTTGCAATTGCATAGAGGATATTGATGCACTCCAAGTAGAATATGATACTTTGATATCTTCTAAAACTACTTGTGATTTTTGAAATGATCTTGCCATGCTTAGAAATAAGAATAGTCAATTGAGAAAAGTTTTAAATTTCTTTCATAGAAATACTACTTTGAACATGATCTTCAAAAGCCAAAATATTTTTAATAAATCTGGGTTAGGCTTTATTTCAACTTATAAGTTCAAAGGTATTAGATCTACTTTTGTAAAGGCTTCAACTATAGCTCATTCTTATTTGACTTGTACTTATTATTGTAAAAGGGGACATGCCTCCATTAGTTACATTTCTCTTAAGTAAATATGGGCACCTAAGGGGATAATCCCAAAAACCAAGGAATCTAAGTTAGTTTGGGTTCCAAAAATCTCTCTAGAATGATCAGTATTGCAGAAACTAGGGATGACCCATATGCTCTTACTAGGTATATCCTATGGTCATTTTCTAGCTCATATAGTAGAGATAAGTAATTTCGTCTCATATTTCTTGCATGATTATTTACATTTATGTCCTATTGCATGCTCTCTTTTCTAACCTTGAGGACCCATAATTGAGAATGGATACCAACCCAATTTTGATGTGCTAGTTGTGCCTTCACTCCAAGAAGAAGAATCGGAAATGGTTTCCTAGTAGTTGATGTTTAAGAAACATAACAGGGAATCCATCAATGTTCAAGTAGTTGGTAAGCAAAGATGGTAGATTTTTTACCTTTGGAAATGCTGATAAAGGAAAAATGATTAGTAAATGTGCATTTCTCTTAGTTCCTCTCTTATTAAAGGTGTACTTCTAGATAAGGAATTTGAGCATAACTTATTATCTATTGGTCAATTATGGGTTTTCATGTCTTATTTAAATCTAATAATTGCATAGTTAGACATAATGATAGTAACAATATTACTTTTGTTGGTCATCATGATGGAAATGCCATACTATTGATCAAGATAACCTTAATATTGAAAACGTTTTTCTAGCCCAGAAGAGTCATGAATGGCTTTGGCATATATACTTTGGACATACATGCATGGATACAATTGTCAAAGTCAACTGGAAGGACCTTTTGAGAGGACTACCCAAAGGTAATTCATCAAAGATTAAGTATGTGACGCATGCCAAATGGGAACGCAAGTGAAGTTCTCACACAAATCCAAGAAGATGGTGTTAACTGCAAGGCTGCTTTAGCTTCTTCACCAAGATTTGTTTGGACCAGTTGGGACTACAAGTCTAGAAGGTAAAACCTATACTTTTGTAATTGTTGATGACTTTTCAAGATTTACATGGGTTCTATTTCTTACAAATAAAAGTGATGCTTCTGATGCTTTTGTTGGCTTTGCAAATTGTATTCAAATTAAAAAGGGTTATTTGATTTTCAAAATTAGAAGTGATCATGGAAGAGGATTTGAAAATCATCCATCTGAAGAGTTTTTGTCTTAAAAATGGCATTGAACATAGCTTTTCGGCTTCTCGCACTCCATAATAAAATGGAGTTGTTGAGAGGAAAAATAGGTGTTTTCAAGAGATATTAAGAGTCATGCTTAACAAGTACTCCCTACCCAAGTATTTTTACACAAAGGCCATTAACATGGCTTGCTACATCTTGAATAGAGTTTTTTGGTAAAACCCCATTTGCGTTGTTGATGGGAAAAGCAAAATATTGCATACTTTCATGTTTTTGGATGCAAATGCTTTATTTTGAACACAAGAGATTAGTTATCAAAATTTGATTCCCAAACTTTTAAAGTCATATTTTTCATTTATTCTTCTACTTCAAGAGCATTTAGAGTCTTCAAGAAGTCCTATTTGATTGTTGAAGAATCTAGCAAAGTTGAATTTGCTGAATCTGACCCTTGCTTGGAGAAATAGACTTTTGATTATGATGTAGAGATCTTCAAGAGGATGGATGATTTTCAAATTTTGGAAAGAAAGTAGGGTGAAACTAGCAAGGAATCGAATGAAAGAATATTGATGATGAAGATGATGGGCCAAAGGAGCAAGAACATGACAAGGATCTACCCAAGGAGTGGATATTCGGAAAAAATCTTCCAATGAATCAAATCATAGGTGATGTTGATCATGGGGTAAATACTTGTCAAACTATTATATATACCTCAATCATATTACATTTATTTCTCATTTTGAACCCAAGAACCATGAAGAAGCTCAAAAAGCTATGAAGGAAGAACTAAATCAATTTGAACAAAAATCAAGTTTGGGAGCTTGTTCAAACACCAAATGACTGTTCAATTATTGGTACTTAATGGGTCTATAGAAACAAGGTAGATGAAAATAGTGTCATAGTTAGAAACAAGGCTGGATTAGTGGCCAAGGGTTTCAATCAAATTGATGGCATTGATTTTGAAGAAAATTTTGCACTCGCTACTCATTTGGAATCTATTCGTATTTTACTTGCTTTCGAAGGTTAAAAATATTTCAAACTATTTAAAATGGATATTAAAAGTACTTTCTTAACTGATATTTTATTTGAAGAAATTTTTGTTGAACAACCTCCCAGATTTGAAGATTTGAATTTTTCAAACTATATTTTAAAATTGAAGAAGGTGCTATAAGGTCTTAAGCAAGATCCAAGAGCTTGATGTGAGAGACTAAGTTCCTTCTTGATTTCAAATGGTTTCAAAAGGGGCTGTATAGACACCATATTAGTAGTACAATTTATGTTGATGATATTATATTCATTGATACTAGTGAAAATCTATGTGAGATGTTTGCAAGCACTATGAAAGAAGAGTTTGAGATAAGCATGATGGGAGAATTGCACTGCATCCTTAGACTCCAAGTACAATAATTGAAAAAGGGGATTTTCATCAACCAAGCTAAGTACACCAAGAAGCTACTTAAGAAGTTAAATATGGATGAAGCCAAAGCAATGGTAATTCCAATGAGTTATTCAACCAAGTTGGAAAAGGATGAAGATGGTGCAAAAATTGATGAAAAATGGTATAGATGTATGATTGGTAGTTTATTATATCCTACTATGAGTATATTTGATATCAAATTTAGTGTTTGGTTATATACTAGATTTCAAGCATCCCCTAGAAAATCACATCTAGTACTTGTGAAAAGCATACTTAGATATCTTAAGGGCACACTAGACTTAGGATTGTGCTATACAAGAGATAATTTTTTTTGTGTGATCAATTTTTGTGATGCAGACTATGTTGGATGTCATGTGGGTAGATAGAATACTAATGGTATATGCTAATTTTGTTTGAAAAATCTCTAATCCCATGGAGTTCCAAGAAATAAAACTTATTGGCTCTTTCTACTATTGAGGTCAAATATATAGCCATAGGTGTTGTTGCTCTCAAATCTTATGGATAAGCAAACATTTCAAGATTTTGGTTGTGCTTCCTCAAATGTACTAATTTATTATGACAATACTAGTGCTATTGGTTTTTCCAAAAAACTAGTACTATATTCTCATTCTAAAAATATTGATATTCGCCATCATTTTCTTCAAGATCATGTTTTGAGAAAGGACATTTCCTTGATTTTCATTGAAACCAATTGTTTGCTTGTGGATATTTTCACAAAACCTTTGGATGAGATGCAATTCAATTTAATTCAGAGTGCAATTAGTGTTTTAAAACTTGCATTATTTACTGAGAGCTTTTGGAATTTGGTTCTTAGTTTCATTTTTGGACTTTACAAGGGTTTGTATTCTCGTCTGAATTGGATGCTCATCTGTGAAATGGATGTCCAGTTCAAGAAAGTTTTGGGAAGTCAGAATTACCAAAAATTCTCTGTCAGACAATCATTTATGAAATGGATGTCTGGTTTAGAAATATCTAGGAAGCCTGGACTACCAGAAAGTTGCAGTGGGATCCCTATTTCTTGAAACAAATGTCAAATCAATGCACTTGTGGCCTGATTTTAAACTTTCAAACCTTAGTAGCTAGGTCAATCTCCAAACTTTTTTGCACATGGTGACCTTCGGTGACTCCCTTGAGTGCTCCAGCATGGTTCTCCAGTATTCTAAGGTTCCCACTTCATTTTGTTCCATCTCCTTTCAATCTTTCTCCTTCTCCCAGTTGAATTCTAAGTTTCTCTCTTTCGATGGCCAAAAGGATCAAGCACCTCATCTCCATGAAGAGAAAGGGGAAGGATCCTCTTCCACACCTGGTAATGCTGATTTTTCACCTGAATTTGCTTTCATTGAATGATTTATCATCTTCCAAAATAAATTTGCTACTTCACATATAATGATCATGATATTTGTGTCTTCTATGCTAATGGATCCTATAATGAAACCTCTACCACACTGGAGACATCTTATAGGTGTAAAGATATGATTTTGACACCTGTAGTCTTAGGAGCCATTCTTAGTATTTTTATAGAGGGGGATTGATTGAACTTGATGCACAAATGGCTGATTGCAGGCTTTAATCGAACCTCCTCTCACCTCCTCTCTCTCTATATCACTCCTTCACCCCTACAGATACCTTCTCTCATTTTACCCTCTTTTGGATGGACTTTACAAGGGGGATGGTATTTGGACTCGAGAACCTACCAAAGACATTGAGGAGAATGAGGAGTCTGATGTGGCAGAGTGTGGCCAAAGAGCAAGACTGGCATGAGCCAAAGGCAGATAGATGTTCACATACCACATCAACAAGCTTTGAGGCTGAATTTGTTGTGAGACTTACACATCTCAAGGATATAGCTCAAAGCACACGAGTAGGTGACCCATCTTTTGACTTCGATGGATGAGTTCCACACCTCCTTGGATGGGATGTCAGAGATGATTTGCACCTTGCTGGACCTCATGATTCCTAGACTGAGTCCCTAAACTCATACTTTGTTGATTTTTGAGTTTTGTGGATTATGATCATTTTACCTATGTGAATGGTTTTAGTGTTTTGGATTATGACTTATGGGTTATGGATTGGTGTTATTTGACTTGATGTTATGATTATATTATGGATATTATTGATGTTTTTCTTATCTCTTGGATTTTCCAATCTTAAGAATGCATCAGGTTAGGGGAAGCTTAGTATCACTTATATATAGGCTGTAGTGATATTGTATTTATTTCGATGTATCTTGTTAGTTGTGATGATGATTTAGTTTGTATACAGGTTGTACTTATTACATTTAAAAGGGAGACTCCATCCATTTTAATCCTACTTTGTACCTTTTTTGTTGATATAAAAAGGAGGAGAGAGCTATATTGATATTATTCTTCTTATGACTGATTAATTATGGCTTATTATTTTACATGATGATTATATATGTGATACATGGCTTATTATTGTGTAGTATCGCTCTATACATGCTTTATGCATGCTTATATGATCATATATATGCCTTTTTGCTCTATACTTACTATCCTAGTACTTGTGCTTTAAATTTTAAGCATTTTTTTTGTGGAGTTTACCATTATCAAAAGGAGGAGATTGTTGTCTCTCATAGTTTTGATGATAAACAAATAATATTTCATATCTACTTGAGTTGTGTTTTAGCAAAAATACTCAAAGTTCTCAAGAAAATGTTTGAAAGCTTCTGTGAACATGACTTGAGGAGATCAAGAGAAGGCTCAAGGTAGCTTGAAAGGTATCTACAACAACTTGAACATTCATTGATAATATGAATAAAGCCAATGCAACTCAAGGAATCAGCTTCAACTAGTTTTAGTTTTTTCTATTTTCAATCGAGTCAAAAATTTGTTTTAGATAAATTGTTTAACATTCATTATTGCATAGAGTTCTATAGGAAGCTCTTAATAGAACTTGACTGATAGAATCAAATGACTAGTTATGTTAGAATAGAAGATTCAAACTTTTGAGTCCAAGTAGAATCAGATGCCTAGTTGGTATCATACGACCGACTAGTAAAAATCCAGTTAGACATTAAGACAGAACCAGACACCCATTTAACAACCAGACATCCGACTTCATTTCATTCTATTTTGGATTTTCTAATAAAGGGCATTTGATTTACAAATAGACATTCGGTTCACTGAATCTGCTTGACTAATGGCTAGGCTTTTGACTCTTAGAGCAAACCAAACTGTGGGATCACACTCCCAATGGCCTTGTTTCAACTCAATAGGTATAAATAGAGTAGAATGGGCTTCACTTAATAACTTTTGCATATTCTAATCTTTAAGAAAAGTGATCAAAGCCTTTTCTTCTCTCTAGCCATTGTTGAGCTCTAAACTTTCTAATCTCAAGTAAATTTTTATTGCTCTTTACCTCTTTCTTGAGTAATCTTTGTGTGAGCTAAATTTGTATCATCTACTTTCATTATTCCATTTATAATCCACTCCAAGGTTATTTGGAGTCATTGAGAGACTTAAACTTTGGTTTGGAGTTCATCTTGCTGATTGGAGCAAGAGAAGTTGTAAGGGGTTCACTTCACCAATGAAGTGACACTTCGGTGGAGAGTTAAAAGTCCTCAAGGAGTGGTTAATCTCTGAATATATTATATCATAGTGCACTCTTAATCAACCTAGAGTTGTTTTTCTTTAGAGCCTGACCCAACTTGAAATAGAGACTTGATTTTAGTTTAAATCCAATTTAGTTCGATATTTAGAACTTCACCTAGACTTATGGTCTAATTTGATTCAATTCAATGTTTAAAACTTGATTTGGATCAAGTTTGATTCAATTTGATGTTCAGAACTTGATTTGAACTCAAGTTTATTTTGATTTGATTCATTATTCAAAACTTGATTTGGATCAAGTTTGATTTAATTCAGCTCAATATTCAAACCTTAACTTCAATTCAAATCTAATTTGATTCAATTTAATGTTAAACACTTGATTTCAATCAAGTTTGATTTGATTCAATTTGATATTCAAAACACAATTTGGATCGTGTTTGATTTGATTTAGTTTAATATTCAAATTTTGACTTTAATTTGAGTCTAATTTGATTCAATTCAATGTTCGAAACTTGCTTTACATCAAGTATGATTTGATTTAGTTCAATATTCAAAACTTGACTTTAATTTGAGTCTAATTTGATTCAATTCAATGTTCAAAACTTGCTTTACATTAAGTATGATTTGATTTAGTTCAATATTCAGAACTTCAATTTGAGTCTAATTTGATCCAATTGGATGTTAAAAGCTTGATTTGGATCAAGTTTTACTTGATTCAGTTTAATGTTTAGAGCTTAATTTTGATTCTAGTTTATTTTGACTCAATTTGATGTTAAAAACTTTATTTGGATCAAGTTTGATTTGATTCAATTCAATATTCAAAACTTGACTTTGATTCAAGTCTGATGTGATTCAATTTGATGTCCAAAACTTGATTTCAATCAAGTCTTATTTGATTCAATTTGAGTTAGGTTCAGCCTCACTTTTATTCAAGCTTGAATTTGGGGTTCAATTTCATCCGACTAGGTTCTAGTTTAAACTTGACTTAATCTAATTAGGGTTTGGATTTGAGTTCAACTTGACTCAATTAGGGTTTGTTTGAATTTTTTTTAACCTGATTGAAGTTAATCATAACCCAACTAGGGTTTAACTCATACTTGATTTAACTCAATCAAGATTTCATTTGAATTTTGTTCTGATTTTTTATTGACTTGATTTGAATATGATTGGGGTCAAGTTTGAACCAATTTAACTTGGATTAACTCAATTTGGATAAAGTCTAATTCAATTTGAGTTTTAAACCATTTATTTAATTAGTTAGGCCTATTAGGTTGTATGTGCATGTTAATTTGATTTTGTTTATATGCTTTAACTAAATCAGTTTGAGTTCAATATTATTGAGTCATTTAACTTAATCGATCTGTGTTAATTGATTAATTAGTTTAGTTCAAGATCCCTTAGGATATCATAATAAGTTTGGGTGGGCCCATGGGTAGACCCTAAGTTGCTTTCACTTTCAGGAGATCTTGCGAGTTGGCATTCAGTCCAAATAGATGTTAGGAGAGCTTGTAGGTTAGCCTTGGTTCAAAATGATATTAGATGAGCCCGTATACTGGCCTTTAGTCTGAATAAATGTTAGGCGAGCCCGCAGGTTGGCATGTATTCAGATAGACATTATGCAAGTCCATAGGTTGACCTTAATCTGAGTAGACCTTTAGTGAGCCTACAGGTTAGCCTTAGTTTAAATTAATACTAGGTGAGCACGCAGGCTAATCTTAGTCCAAATAGGTGTATGACAAGCCCATAGACTGGTTTTAGTCCAAAAAGATGTTTGGCAAGCCTGTAGATTGTCTTCAGTCCGAATAGTTGTACGGCGAGTTAGTGGATGCTTTGTCCGAATAGATATTTGATGAGCCTACAGACTGGCCTTACGTTAAATAGACATATGGCAAACTTGCAAGCTAGCCTCAATCTAAATAAATGTTTGGCGAGCCCATTAGTTGACCTTAGTCTGAATAGGCATTTGGTGAGTCCGCAAGCTAGCATTAGTCCAAATAGACATTCGGCGAGTCTATGGACTAGCTATAGTAAGAATAGACATATAGTAAGCTTGTAGAATGGTCTCAATCTGAATAGACGTTCAGCAAGTTTGTGAGCTGACCTTTATTTGAAATTGATTTTTGGGTGAGCCCATAGATTTGCTCTAAATTGTTTGACACTCAGATGAGCCGATGGACTGGCCCTGAGTCAAAAATTGATTTTCTGATGAGCCCGTAGGTTGACCCTAGACTATTTGCCTAAGCACACAAATTGAGGCCAAATTTCTCTTTTTTTGGCCAAATTCCTCTCTTTTTCTTTGCTTTTTCTTTTTTTACTTGTTGGATTCTCCCCTTTTCTGAGGAGAAAAGAAACCTTTTTTCTTCTTCTTCTTCTTCTTCTTCTTCTTCTTCCCCAACCTGATGGCGCTTCTTCCTCCTCTCATCCAGGTCGTGATGCCCTAGAACTCTTCCTGGCTAGATTTGGTTGGAAGATGTTGGATCTAGCCTCTCTTCCTAATGACAGGGTGGAGGGGGGCAGCAGACTAGTGGCGATGAAGGCCGATAGTAACTACTCTTTGGGTGCATTGCTGAATCCGGCCTGATCTTGGTTGGATCCGACCACAAGAAGAAGGCAAGCTACAATGCAAACATCATCAAGTCGACAGAATGCTTACGAGGATTGGCCGCTGCAGGAAACTGGAGAGGGCTGGTCACCAGTGAGGAAGGAGCAGTGCGTGGGTATGTCCTGCATGTCAGTTGGCTTGTGGGGCACACACATGTTGGCATGTAGATGGGGAGCAGCCGGGCCATGGTAGGATAGGAAGCTCAGATGATGAGTTGGTGCACAGGGAAGTGGGCAGCTGGGCTCGGCAATGAATCCCAACCGCAAAGCTCAAGAGTTGCTTGCAGTGCAAGGGAAAGGTAGTTGGCGGTGTTGGGCAAAGAGACTGCGGAGCTCTGGTAGGCATGTGATGGCATGGTCCTAGTGGGCTAGACGTGGGCAGCAGTGAGGTGGCTTAGGCCAATGAGCATAGTGTCATCTCTGGTGAGGGCGGTTCTATGTGGAGGGGGTGACATGGCTGCACATGGGTGCAGCTTGGTCGGTGAAGCGGCTCCAAGAGGCAACTGAGTGAGGAAGATGGCCAAAGGCGAGGCCACTGGGGATGTGGGAGTAGAGGCAGAAGGTGCAGGGCGCTCTGAAGGACAGCAAGGCTATGAGTGTCTACGAGCATGGGGAGAGCCAATTTCCCCTCCCTTTCCTTTTTGACTTTTTGTTGGTTTTTTATATGGCCAAGAGGATTTGAGATCAACTCATTTATTGGCTTGATTTATGGGATTTGATTAAATTATGATTTGTAACTAAATTTGGGACTTGAATCTTGATATGGTTTATTGAAATCTTATTAAAATTCTATTGGGATTGGAAGATTCATTTGTTGTTGATGAGGAGACTGCAAAAAAATGTATTTCATTTTTGGATATTGAATTCATAAGAAGGGTTATTTGCAAATTTTTTGAGAAATTTAAACAAAAATGTAATTGTACAAATTTTAGGGGTCATTTTTCAAAATGGACTTATTTATAAAGTTTTGGATTAGTGAAAGTGCGTATGGATTGATTAGTATCATCAGTTTGCTCAATTCTTGAGGGACAAAAAATCACTCACCATAGGAGAAGGGAATTGCTTAGATTAGAGCATATTAGGAAGCCCAAAGATCGAGAATCCTATGAGTCATTGAAATTTCAAATTTTTTATGGTAGTCTCCTACTTGGGGAGGATTGTTTACCCTTTCCGAGACAATTCTAAATGAACTGAATTACTCAGCTTTGGGTTGGTGATATTGTATCCTAGTTTAAGGATCAAATAGTGCACATTGGTATCCTGGGAAGGGCCATAACATCAAAAGGGTGATATGCAAGAGATATGAAGTTGGCATCTCTTTACCTGACATAAAGCAATTAGTTGGGATTCCATTCTTGGAATCTTTTATGATAAGTCAACAAGTCATTTGAAACCAATAAGTTAGTCAGCAAAAAGCTGATTAAATCAATCCTCACAAGTGACTATCAGTTTTCTGTCATTGACTCGCATTTTACTTCTTTTAGCACCTTGCGAACTAGGAGGTAACTGTAAATTTCTCCCTTTTCGTAACTCTTTGAACCTCATTGCCCAACCATAAGCCAACCAGTGTTTGACATTTGGGATAAAATTTTCGTCATTCATCAATTGAAATTTCTTGCAAGTTGGTTGAGAATTCATCAACACTTGAGCTGAAAATTTCTTGCTGATTCAAGCTAAAAATAGTTCTTAAAATCTTTGACCTTCAGACAAAAATCATTATTGAAAATTCTTAAATTTGTTGTCTAAAAATGTCCAAAAATTAGTTTAATTTTTTCTCCAAAAATCTACCCACTTTCTTAAAAAAGCAAAAGTCCGAAAAGAGAGAGACCTTTATTAGGATTTTTCCTATCAAAATGGCAAGTGAATTTTCATTAATTTTATCACTAATATATTTTATTATATATTTGATATTGTATTTCAAAAACTGATAAAATCTTTCTCTTTCACTTGTAGGTACTCACGAAAATAATTTGCGAATTTTTAAAGATAATCCTAATATGAAAATTCCATAAAGACAAATAGTCTTGTTGGTATGCTTCTGGACTCTTTTGCATGATATTGCTTATCATTAACACGTGCGGCCTTTGACCCCTTCTTATCTCAAAAAGGGAAGACAACATTATAGGGATAGCTAAGAACTAAATCGATAAGATGAGCCTTATAGACAACACTGGAGAGGACATTCATACTAATTTAGTTCATAGATGGTAAGCGCTAATACCAATTCAGCTTATCTGCAGCGTAATAAAGACTCTAGGTATCATTTAAAGTACAGGAAGAAAGGAAACAAAAGGCTTCAAAGTTCACTGCATTGAGCTAGGACACATGAAGAACCTGCCTTTTGAGACCGTCAGAAGCATGTTGTGTTGATGAATTCCATAAAATACTGAAAAACCTGAGTCAGCTTCAAGAATTGCCAAGTGTCACACCAGTTGTGAGTGGTAAGTGTCACCACAATGAGATCATACAACAGACCTCATGATCTCAGAAGTAATAGAGTGCCTCCAACATATATATGTACGGACAACACATATATGAGGAATCAACCAGCTATGTAGTCGGTGCCATTACAAAGTGAATCATGCGAGAGAGTGCGTGATCATGTGGGATGACGGACTGCCTCCAACACATGTATGCATGGGCAGCACAGATAGCAGCAGATAACGGAGTCACAATATATCCGGATGGAGACCTAGATAGCCCAAACAATCCTGTAAAGAGAGCAACCGGATAGATTGACTAAAGTGAGCTACAGGAGTGTGTGAATAGCCTAAACACTTGGTGTTGTAATCTAAATACATATGGCTACAAGCTGGAGAATCAGAGCTGCACTTGTCAAGGGACATATGCCCAACGAAGAGGCAATTGAGGGCTCATGAGACAGATGGTCACAGCTGGAGAGAGTCAAGGAAACTGCAGGGAGAATATTGTGGATGATGTTCTTTATGATACTAATAGGTGGACTGCAGGAAGAATATTGTAGAAAATATTCTCCATGACCTCCAACAGTTGGACTACAGGGAGAATATTGTGGAGAATATTCTCCATGATCTCCAATAGGTGAATCACAAGGAGAACATTGTGAGAGCATGTTCTCCATGATCTCCATAGGTGGCTCACATCTAAATATGTGTATTATAAATAGACTAGAGGGTCTATTGAGCTAAGACACACACAAGTAGAGAGAGACTTGTGGTGTCCTTTCGTACTGGAGTTATATTATTTTTACGTGAGCAATAAAAGGTTGACAATGTTACTGTATTTCTTTTCTCCTCTATACTCATATAAGCTTGTGCGAGTTTGACAGGTTGAGGTGAGCAAATTTTAGCACTATCACAGGTGAAATTTCAGGATAGAAATTTATCCGTGTGACACCAAACATAGCAAACCTTGGTTTGAGAAAAATGACATGTAGTTATCCTTAGGAAGGTCTAGGTCAGCGCCAACAAAGTGGCATGTTAGCTTTGGCATCGTGGATGGATAGGCTGCAGAAGCAAAACAAGCATCAAATCCGAGGCTCGATCCATCTGCTAATGGATGTTTAAGCTGGGACCTGAACTCCTCCTTCATGAGATCAAATGCAGCCTTTGCTACTCTTGGGAAGATGGTGCCAGAGATTATGATCATCCCACCAGTGCCGTCATCCTTTACTTGACATGTATCACTTGAGATTGTTAAACGAGTTTCACCAACTGATATCCCCTGCAAAGAGAGATAATACAAGGATCGAAAGAGTTTCCGAGGTGAGAAGTAGACTGGGTAGAATTTTTCGACTTCTCAATAGCATCTACTTGAGATCCAAGGAAAAGTTGCCCGCCAGGTTCTCGGATAGTAGGTAAGCAATAAGACGATTTTTTAAAACCCAACAGAGACACCAAAGATAATGATCCTCTACCAAGGCCAACTAAACCAGATCCATTTGCGACGACAACTGTGTTATTGTTGCCGCAGCCAAAAGCAATCTTGGCGACGGTCTTGGTACCAAAAGTGATGGTTTCACTCGCCAAAACATCGGTGTTGATCCAGCAGTGTAACCCTGATTATTTTCACAGCAAGGTGTGCATTCAAGTGCTTTGATTAGCTTTGCAGAGAGTAGCATTACTCTGGGGCTTTTGAGAAGGAGGATGATTTTGAGGGGTTGTATATGGGTGTACGTTGGTCAAAGCAGTGGATACATGGCTGGCATTGGGTCCAAACCAGGTCACTCGCCGTGGACAGGGTGCCTTAAAAAGAGATAGATGGAGTGCCAATGTCAAGAATCGGCAGAAAGCTTCCTTGGACATGATTGATATCGACTATCAACCCAAGAGACGAGCTCTGCTATGCAAACTTTAGCCAAGTGAGAAGAGATGGCCGGGAAGGCAAGAAGGAGAAGAAGAAGCACTGCAAGTGCTTGCATTTGAACCATTGTTTGATATATTAGGAGAAGCTATGCTACCCAGCATTTTTACAGTTAAATGCACTACATGCATGTACATTTGAGTACAAATCCCACTTCATTTGAATGGATTGCCGGCATCTTGGTATTAGGTGTTTGAAGCTTCTTATAATTTATAAAGCTCATTGAAATGAGCGTATTAATTTGTAATGTTTGAAAACTAAGTCGGGATGAAACCGGAAGCATTTGTCTTTCGTTCTTGGGATATTGGTAGGCAAGGAGCGTAGCATCATGGACTAGTTCACTGCTGGAGTTATTTGAAATGCAAATACAAATGCCGGATTATGGGATGAGGATTGTGATTAAAGTACAAAAATCTTGCAATTAAGATTCACATAGTTGACCATTTCTTCGTTTTCATATCAAGTTTTAGTTTTGTGAAATTGACAAATTAGATCCTTAATTAGCATAATTTAAGTCTGAAGCCGTTCTACTCCTAATCGCCACCTGCCTTACGCCGGAAGCCAAAACCTCTACACTAACACAAGGAGAATCTAGCCAAGTCTATTACTAGGAATGATAATCCTTGTTTTGCTGCTAGTGTTCATTTGCTGATAGTTTCTAAATATTCTTTGAGTTGTTTTTGGCTCTCTTCTTTTCCAGCTCTATCATTTAGTCATTTGTTCATTCATATGTTTCTCTTGTTGTATTTATCTTATAACTTGCATGATCTTAATATAAATTTGTGTATGTTACTATTTGTGAAACGCGACTCATTTACGTTTTATTTTTGATGATACATCAAATTAAATTTGTCAAGTCAAGGGATCAAAGAGAGCTAAACCTAAACCAAATCATAAGCTGATGCATCTGAGGTAAAAACTTGCCCTTATACCGTGCTGTGAGAAGCTCTTGACACCGAACTATGAGAGGTTTGGTGTCCTCAACTAATGATAAGTCCTTTTGCGGTTTGACAGGACTATAAGAGGGGGGGTACCTTGAAGCTCCATTAGGCTCGGATAACCATGGCATACCTATGATGAGGATCAAACAATTAGGAAATCAAATATCCACTTTCATGTCTGGCAATAAATCCCGAAAAATTTAGGGTTCAAGGCTATTCGTTGTGAGGAATCCAGCAAGGTCATAACATCGAAAATCATAAAATTATGATGTAATCAACACCCTGATCATGGCTTCTCTTCGATACCAAGCCTCAAAGGGGTATGATAGATATGGCCCCACGTATGATCCAATTGACAAAGCTGCATATCGCATGCATATCAGCCAAGCTTCAATTATAGCCAAAAGCACTCAAAGGGAGGCCACGTCATATTCAAGTTTGGAATTATCAAGGCAGCCTGTTCATCCAAACAAATTGAGACGCAATACCCCATTAATCCCGAAGGAAGTGTATTCACCAGTATAGCTAAAGTTTAGACAACCTCCTTATGAGGTGTACAATGGCTCGAAGGGCCCTATAGATCATATCAGTATTTTTTTAAAATGTCATGATTCTACAAAGAGCATGGGATTGCATTATATGTGGGGCATTTCCTATGACATTGCAAGATCCAACCTGAGCTTGCTACTTCAGACATCTGAGTTACTCCATCACATGCTTTGATGACTTAGTAGATAATTTGATACAATAGTTTGTCGCACTTGTACCTCAGCGAAAAAATTCATCCGCTAAACTTACACTGAAGCAAAAAGATGGTGAAAGCTTAAAGGACTATTTTGCTCAGTTTAACAAAGCTCAACTTAAGGTTTCCAAGATGGATAGCTCCATTGTCCTAGCTACTACAATCAACGAGATTTGATAAGCTAGGGTTGCCTATGAAATAGCTCGCTGACCTCCCAAAAGTCTTGCAAAATTTATTCAATTAGTCCAAGAATATATTGATGTCGAGGAAGTAATTGCATCTAAAAGAGAATCTGAGGGTTCTAGAAAACCAAATAAAGAACCTCAGAAAGTTAAACTCCTTGAGTTAAAGAAATAGAGAACCAAGCAGAGAGAGCATAGGCCCGAGAAATGTAGACCCGAGTTTCAATCCTACACCCTATTAAATAACTCAAGGACTAAAGTTCTTACCAAAATTAAATACCGAGAGTTCCTGCGGAGGCCACTACAAATTTGCACAACTTAGAACCACCTCAACAAGTCAAGGTATTATCATTTTCATCAAGAATATGGCAATCATATTGAAGAATGCAGACACCTCAAAGATGAAATCAAAAAGCTCATAAGAGATAGCCACTTTGAGCATTTTGTTCATTAAGGTGAGAGAGCTAAAGCAGGAGCCTCTTCCTTGTGCTCTCTACAAAGGAATTCCACTCCAGAGCTATACAACCCTCTAGTAAAAGGAAACCTCAATATGATCTTGCTGAGTCACCAACTTAAAGTGAAGCCCTGGTGTTAACTAGCAAATGTTGAACTATCACTGGGCAGCAAGAGGAGTCAGAGGAGTTGATAAAGAGGCAAAATTGTGAGCCTAGACATCGAGATATATACTTTTCTACAAAGGATTTAGAGAGAATTTCAACACCCCATAATTATGCACTAGTGATCTCAACAATCTTGAATGGCGACGCTACACAATGTATCATGGTGGATACAGATAGCTTGGCAAATATATTATTTACAAGGGTCTACAACCAAATGAAAATTGAGCAGAAGTTTGAGTTGTATGTCAAGTGTTCACTAGATTCACTAGAGACTCGGTCACCCTGATCAGCCCGATCGATCTACTTTTTATAGTTGGAGAAAACCCTAGGAGCACAACCATCAAACAAAAGTTCATTGTGATTTAGACATGCTCAGCATCAGTGTAATATTGGGTCATCTAATACTTAACCAACTCTAAGTGGTAATTCCTACTTTGCATCTAGTTATGAGATTTTTAGCTAAATATGACACAGGTGAAGCCTAGGGAATCAGAGCCTTACTCAGAAGTGTGAGGCATCTTGTTGGCAAAACAACACTAACCAGAAGGGTAAAGGTTTGGTAGTAGTTGATGTCAATGAGTCTCATCCCAAGCCAAAGTAGGTGCATGCTGAGTCTATGAACTAGTTTGTTAACCTCATCATTAATGAAGACTCGAGAAGAACATTGAAGATTGGTGTAAATCTTATGAAGCCTCTTTACACTAAATTAGGAGAGTTCTTGAGGAAGAGTTAGGATGTCTTTGCATGGTTCCCTGAAGACCTACTGGAATTGGCCCCTCGATCACACAACATGAGCTCGTAGTGGCAAAAAATAACAAACTAGTCAAACAAAAGAAAGAGGCACTTCACTCCTGAGTGTTTGAGAGCCATTGCTAACGAGGTAAACAAACTTCTCAATAAAGTATTCATCTGAAAGGTTTATTACCCCGAATGATTAGCAAATGTGGTGATGGTGAAAAAGGCCAATGACAAGTGGAGAATGCGCATTGCTTTAATAATTTGAACAAAGCTTGCCAAAAGGATAATTTGTTGCTTTTTATTATTTTGATAATGAACAAAATATGTATTTGATCTATTTCTTGAGCTATGTATAGTAGCAATCAATTCAAACCCATAATAAAGATCAAGTTTGTTTGAACATTTTGGGCATAGATGAATATGAAGATATCATTTAAGATAGGGCATGGTGGTAGATCAACGGATGGATCTTGAAGGCATGAAGATTGGTTAGGAAAAGACTTAAGAGAAGACTCAATAGGTTTAACTTTTTTATTTTCTTTGAGTCAGATTTATTTTTTGAATTTGTGATCTAGAGCATTGGTTAACACTAAACCTACTTTAGAACGCCTTCATCGGCTTGTCTTTTAATCTAAGGTCAACTTGAGATAGTGTCAAGCATGAAGATTATAGTTATAACAAAAATGGAAATTTTTTCTGTTAACTTTGGATGCCCAAACTTTATGGTTCGAATGCTCGAACATAGTAGAAATAGCTCTTTGATTACTAACATCTTAAGATTCCCAAATTCTAGATTGGGATGCTTGAAGTTTGGAAACTATAACTTATGAGAAAATTTATGCTTAGGGTTCGGTCGCCTAAAGCTTTGGTCAGACATCTGAAACCATATAGTTTGGACATCCAAACCTTACGATTGGGCACTCAAACCTATGACATCAGCTTCAACGGATAGTAAAATTAGATCATTGGGAGGCTTCAAATGTTCGAACAAGTACGATTCAGATGCCCAAATGCGACTGATCATAGTTCAACACCTAAAATTCTAACCAATAGATATTTAAGGGCTTGGAACTTGTTCTTTAATAATGTTTTCATATTCTTGAGCAATCTTTCTCTGAAATAACAAGTTTTCAATAGTCCTCTAGTCTCCAAGAGCTTTAATCCTTGCACTTCAATTTTTAAATCTTCAAAACCCTTGTCCTTACATAGAGTGGTCTTGTAGCAAGACATTTGAGTTGTCTTTTCTCTTTCAATGTCGATAGTAAGCTCCTATTTGGAGTTGGCCTTGCTGGTTGGAGCAAGAGCAAGTATGTGGGGTTGGCTTCACCAATGAAGCGGCATACTAGTAAAATGTTGAAGTCCTCAAGAATGAGGTAATGGTAGTGGAGTAGGAGCAGTTGGCCTCCAAACTACTTTACATTATGGTGCACCCTTACCTTACTTTATTTTACTTATACTTGCGATTGATGGTGATTGGCTCAAAATTATTTTTCCTATTGGATTAATCATATTATTATTCAAATACAAAAAAGTGCCATTGTTTTTCTAAAACCTAATTCACCCCTCCCCACCCCCCTCCCCACAACTCTTAGGTAGATTTTGTAGTTTCAATTGGTATCAGAGCTTGGAGCTCTATTTTTGGCTACTTTTGGTATCTCTCCATTCCTTCAAGAAGGGCAATCTACAACTAGACCTCCCCTATTTAGTGGTACTCACTTTAACTATTGGAGGTCTAGGATTAGAATTTTCATTAAAATCATATACTATGATCTTTGGCATATAGCGAAAGAGGGGTACACTCCACCCACCAAATTAATTGATGGTATGAGAGTTTCCAAGCCTAGAATAGAGTGGAATGATCTAGATAAAAGAATGAATCTTCAAATGCTAAAGCTATGAATATTCTTTATTTTGCCCTTGATCCTAATGAGTTTAATAGAATTAGCATTTATAAGACAGCTCATAAAATTTGTCATTACCATAAACTCACCATGAGAGTACAAGACAAGTCAATAAATCTAAAGTAAATATTTTGATCAATCAATATAAAGATTTTAGAACAAAATCTAGTAAGTCTATAACTAAAATATCACTCACTTTATGGAGATTATTAACACCTTTCAATCTCTTAGGAAGCTTTATAATAATGATGAAATAGTAAAAGAGATCTTAAGGTGTCTTTCAAAGTGATGGGATCTTAAGGTGATAATGATTCTAGAGGCAAAGGACCTCAACAGGTTACTCTTGGAAAAACTATTGGGGTTACTATGGGATCAATTTCGATGGCCGAGGATAGAGGAGACCCTAAGGAGTGAGCTTAAAATACAAATCAAGATTTGTTTTACTTTAAGTACACTATCAGGTATTGTAAGAATATGATTTTTAATAGGTGCAAACCCTTATTATTAATTATCTTGATAATTATCAAAAATCTCTTAAAAAATCTATTTAATAAAAATAGAGACATAAAAAGAAAAGAAGAAATAATTTGTTTGATTTTAAGAAAGATGGTATATGCCTTAAGTAAGGATATACCCTCACTTTACAATGAAATTGAACATAAAATTATAGAAAATATAAACAAAATAAAGAAAGGAGAAAAGAGAAAGAGTAGAGAAAAAGTTTTGATGTGCTGCTACCTCACACCTCCCTGCACGGGACCACGTGGCATTCAACCTAAACCATGGAAGTGAATAGGAGAAGTTTGAAGTATTTTTAATGGCTTTGAGCATCGGTGATTACTTCATGATTTAAAATATTTTCATTAGCCAATAAGGTGTTAGTGATAACTTCTTTTAGGTTTGTTGAAATATTTTCACAACCGATAAGGCATAGGTGATATCTTTATTTGGGTTGGAGTATTCTCATTAGCCAATAAGGCATTGGCGATAACTCCATTTACCTCGAAGTGTTTACATAGCCAATAAGATGTAGATGATAACTTCTTTGATTTTTGAAGTATTTTCATAACTAACAAGGCATATGCAATAACTTCTTTTTTTTAAAGTGTTTCCATTACCCATAAGACATAGGTGATAACTTCTTTGATTGGATAGAGTCACCAATGACTTATGGGATTAGCTATAGCTTAAAGATGAATCATCAATAGCTTCTAGGGTTGACGAGCTTAAGAGCACATCGCCAACTATTTGTGTGGTTGGCTAGCTTGGAGAGGTGTATCATCAACTACTCGTGGGGTTGACTAGCATGGAAAAGGGCGTATCATCAACTGCTTATGAGATTGATTAGCTTAAAGTGTGGCCAACAACTTTCAACATATTATTTGTTAACTTCATTGATTTGGTAGCTTAGGGGGTCAAGTACAGCTTTGAAGTGCGGCTAATAGCTTTGAGTGTGTTGGTGATTAACTTCTTTAGTCTAACAACATCATCAATGGCTTATGGAGTTGGGTATAGCTTTAAAGTGTGGGCAATAGTTTTGAGCATATTGGTGATTAACTTCTTTGATTTGATAGCATTATTAACAGCTAAGGGAGTTGGGTATAGTTTTGAAATATTATTGAAGGTTTTTGTAGCCCATCCAGTGAGACTCAATTTGAACTTATTTAGTTCTATTCAAACTAATTTGGGTTTAAGTTAGGGTGGTGACATCACCCTTTATTCATAGCGTATTTAGTTCCATCAAGACTTATATGCTTAGGTCAGAGTTTGATTTCATTTAGCTTGAGTCAAGTTTGACCTTGTATTGGACTTTTATAGAGTTCCGATGTGTTGGACTTTGGCTCAAGTTCAAGTCAATTTAATTCAACTTAGTTTTAGTTCAAACTTAGTTTGACTTGATTTTGATTTAACTTTGAGTTTGTCCTTTTAGATTGGACTTGATTTAACTTGGTCAGGGTTTGATTTGAACTTAGTTCAACTTAGATTCAACTTGATTTAAAATTGACCCAATTTGAACCAAATTAGACTTTGAGTCTAGCTTAATTTGGATTTTAGTCCCATTTGTTTGATCAATTTAGGTCCACTTGAGTCAACTTGACCTTTATCTATTTGTTTTGGCTGAGTTCAATTTTAACGAGATTGAGTTACTTCATGTTAAATAGTTTGATTTAAGGGTCCTTGGTTGTTTATGATGATTTTAGGAAGACTCATAGCCTGACTTAAAATGTGTGAAATTGAAGGTTGGATAATTTTGTGAGCTCAAAATTCAGCTAAATATGAGCTTGAGGGCTAATTTGGTGCAAGTCCAATGACTAACTTAAATGCAAGTCCGAAGGTTGATAGAGGTGCGAGCCCAAAGGATAGCTGAGTGTGAGCCTGAAAGCTAGCTAAGTACGAGCCTGAAGGCTAGCTGAATATGAGCCTAAAGGCTAGTTAAGTGCGAGCCCAAAGGCTAACTGAATATGAGCTCAAAGGCTAGATTGGATGCGAGTCCAAATGCTAGCTGATGCAAGCATAAAGTTAGCTTAGATGCAAGCCTAAAGGCTGGCTTAGATGCAAGCCTGAAGGTTGGCTTGGTGTGAGACCAAATGCTAGCTTAGATGTGAGCACCAAGACTGACTGAGTGTGAGCCTAAAGGCTGGCTAAGTGTGAGCTCAAAAGTTGATTAAATGTAAGCTTGAAGACTAGCTTAGGTGCAAGCTTGAAGGCTAGCTTTTGATATAAACCTGATGGCTGGCTAAGTGCAAGCTTGAAGGCTAGCTTAGTGCTAACCCGAAGGCTAGTTGAATGCGAGCCTAAAGGCTAACTAAGTGCGAGTTTGAAAGTTGGCTAAGTACAAGCCCAAAAGCCGGCTAAGTGCAAGTCTGAATACTAGCTTAGATATGAGCTTGAAGGCTAGCTTAGATGTGAGCCCAAAGGCTAGCTTAAACATGAGCTCAAAGGCTAGCTAAGTGTGAGCCCGAAGGCTAGCTAGGTGCTACCGCAAAGGCTAGCTAGGTGTGAGCTCAAAGGCTGACTTGGATGTAAGACCGAAGTCTAGCTAAGATATGAGCTCAAAGGCTAGCTAGAGTGTGAGCCAGAAGACTAGCAAGGTGCAAGCCTAAAAGATGATTAGGTGTCAGTCTAAAGGCTAGTTCAGATGCAAGATAAGAAATGAGAAAGAGCTTTGATGTGTGTTGTTGCCCCATTCCCATGTGCTAGACCATGTGATGTTTGACTTAGATAGGTCTTGATTTGGTCTTTATCATATGTTGATAACATGCTAACGAGTGAGGTTGACTATCTTAACTTATGTCAGTTAACCTTGTTAGGATTTGAAGTGCTATGAATAGCTTTCTATTTGTTATCAGTTGACCTTTTTTTATATTTGATTCAAGAGAATGATTAGTGATCTTAGATTTATCCTAATCATTTCTAATCTAATAATCTAGGGCCTTTTAGGCATATTTTCAATCATATTTGATCCATCACTAATGAGATTTGAGTGTGTATTAGCTTAGCTTAAAAGGATGCATCGTCAATATCTTCTGGGATTAACTAGCTTGAGAGATGATCATCAATGGCTTATGGGATTGATTAGCTTGAAAAATACATCATCAATGGCTTCTGGGGTTGACTAGCTTGAGAGGCACTTCATCAAGTGCTTTTGCAATTGGCTAGCTCAATGGATGCATCATCGACTGCATATGAGGTTGACTAGTGTGAAGAGTACGTCATTAACTATTTCTAAGGCTAACTCGCTTGAGGGGTGCATCATCAACTACTTTTAGTGTTCACTAACTTGAGGGGTGCATTAGCAACTGTTTATGGGATTGACTGGCTTGAAGGGTGCATCATCAATTGCTTCTAGGGTTGACTAAATTGAGGGGTGCATCATTAACCATTTTTGGGGTTGACTAGCTTTGAAGTATGCCCGACAACTTTCACTATGTTGGTGTTTAACTTCCTTTAATTTGGTGATTAACGGCCTATATTGGCTTGTTATAGATTAAATTTAATGTATTGTCAATGACCTTGGCTTTATTATCAATTAACCTTGTTTGGATGAAGTATTTCTGCTAACTAACTGAGCAAGTGCAAGCATACCATTTGTCCAAATTTGATTTAAAAGAATAATTAGTAACCTTAGCTTAAGTTAATCATCTTCAACTTGGTGATCGTTAACTTATCTTGATTTATTGTCAATTGAATTTGAGCTATTATCGATGACCTATCTTGGCTTATTATCAACTAACCTTGTTTGGATAAGGTATTTTAGCTAACTAACTGAGCAAATGCAAGCCTACCCTTTTTTCAGATTTGATTTGATAGAATGATTAGCGATCTTGACTTTTGCTTATCATCTTCAATTTCGTGTTCAATGGCCTATCTTACCTTGTTGTCGATTGGGTCTAAAATGTCGACAATGACTCTAATGACATACCTAGTGGGCCTAGTTTGACATTGTTTAGTTTTATTCAAACTAATTTTGGTTTGAGCCAAGATGACAATATGACCCATTATTCATAACCATGGAGTGTTAGCAAAGGTTTAACATCTAGTGTGACTTAGTTTAACCCTGTCTAGTTCCATCCAAACAAATCTAGGTCAGGTTTGGGTTTGGTTTGGATTAACTCAACTTGGATTTTTGGTCTAGTTCAATTTGAGTCTTAGCCCATTTGATTAATTTAGATCCATTTAGTGATCTATCTAAGTCACTTTTATTTATTTCAATAAGATCAAGTTGCCTTAAGTTAATCGATTTGTAATAATCAATTTAGTCCGGGAGCCCTCAAACTATCATTATAATGTTACTGCAAGCTCACAAACTAGCCATAATTTAAATTGGTTTTAGGGTGAGACTACAGGATAGCCCTAAACTTTTTGACTTTTGGGCTAGACCACAAGCTAGCCCTAGGTCAATTGGTTGTTAGGTAAGACCACATATTGACCCATAACCATTTTGACTTTTGGATAAGACTACAGGCTGGTCCTAAGTCAATTGCTTATCCAATGAAACTATAGACTGGTCTTAAACCATTTTGATTTTCAGGAGAGATCATAGGTTAGCCCTAAGTTGATTAGTTATTAGGTAAGATCACAAATTGGTTCTAAATTGTTTGGACTTTTGAATGAGATTATAGGCTGGGTCTAAACCATTTTGACTTTCGGGCGATACCACAGGATAGTTCTAAGTCTATTAATTGTTGAGCGAGATCACATGCTGGCCCTAAATCATTTGACTTTTACATAAGATTGTAGGATGACCCTAAGTCGATTGGTTGTTGGGCAAGACTATAGGTTAGTCTTAAACTATTTACCTTTTGGATGAGACCGAAGGTTGACCCTAAGTCAGATTGATTGTCAAGCGAGACCATATGTCGGTCCTAAATCATTTTCACTTTTAGGTGAGACTGTAGGCTGGCTCTAAATTATTTTTACTTTTGACCAAGACCACAAACTAGCCCAAAGTTGATTGGTTATTGGGGAGACTGCAGGTTGACCTTAAATCATTTGACTTTTGGGTGATATTGTAAGTTGACCCTAAGGCAAATTGGTTGTCGAGTGAGATTATAGACTGGCCTTAAACTATTTAACCTTTGGATGAGACTGCAGGATGGCTATAAGTCGATTTGTTGTCAGGCAAAATCATAGGCTGACCCTAAAGTATTTTGACTTTTGAGCAAGATTACAAGTTAGTCCTAAGCCAATTGGTTGTCAGGCAAGACTACAGGTTAGCCCTAACCTATTTGAGTTTTAGATAAGATTACAAGATGAATCTAAGTTGTATTGACTCTCGGGCAAGATCGCAAGCTGATCCTAAATTATTTGACTTTCAAGTGAGACTGCAGGCTAACCCTAAGCCAATTGATTGTCGGGCAAGATCATAGGCTAGTGCCAAACCATTTATTAAGATGATTTTTTTGCTTTTTTTTTCGTTCTTTTATTCTCATTTTGGAAGAGTTCAAGCACCCAATCTTCTTGTGTTCAATCATTCTAATATGGAATGGTATGGGTGCCTGAGGTGGTGATGGAGGTTTATCTGCATTCTAGACCATGGCTGGCTATGGTGTTGGTAGAGTTCCGCAATTATATGAAGGGGGGATATAGTTGGCCGCGACATTGGTGGTATTCTCAATGCATGATGGGATGCACATGGCTATAAGAGGCTGCAATGGTGATGGAGGCTTTATGATATGCAAGGAGCCATGGGTGGCTGCGGTGTTGTTAGGGGCCGTTGATGCACAAAAGATCACAGATGGCCACAATGTTGGTAGGTGTTCGCTGTAAGGTTTGGTTATCTGATCTTTTCACCTTCGGTCATCCAAACTCAAGGGCTAGGGGACCCATGCAAAGAAGCCATAGGTGGTCATAGCATTGATGGGTTTTTGTGATGTGGCTCGAACACCCAATCTTCTGGGTTCGGTCATCCAAAGCCAAATAGCTTTATAACTTTTAGATGAGTAGCCAGTGACTAGGAATGAATAAGGCTATAGGTGGCCATGAGGTTCAAGGAGGAAAAAAGAAAAAGGGGCAGTAGTAGAGGTTTAGGGTCGTTGATACCTTACTAGAAATAGAAAAGGAACAAGGGGGAAAAAATAGAAGGATGGGAATAAGAGGAAGACTTACATCTTAGCTTTCTTCAAGATCTCCTTCAAGAGTCTAGCATCTAATTTGTGTAGAGTCTCCTCTTTTAAAATTCTCTCTATCCCTTTCTCTCTGCCTATCTCTATGTTTCTGTGTATGTGGGTCGAGTTTGTGTGCGCTAACCCCCTTTATATAGGACTTTAAGAGATCTCCAATTTTAGTTATTCAGATATAATTAGGAGATTTGATGGGTATTCTCTTACTATAAACCTTATATTTGAATCTCAATATATTCTACGATTACAACTTTCTTATTTGAAAATCTCATCAATCTTGATGGATTCAAAGAAATCTCTTTCCATTTCTATAGATCATGCCTAGTATGTAAGGTTCAAATGCCCGATCCTCTAGTGTTTTGTCATCTAAACATGGGCTGATCTAGGCTCAATTTTTCTAGTTGTTTGCTTTCCTAAATTGAATCCTACTTGCCTTACTTGGAGATTTGATGAATATTTCATTGCCATAAACCTCATATTTGAGTCCTAGATTGATATATTCTTACATTACAACTTTCCCTGTTTGAAAAATTTTGTTGATCATTGATGGATTCGAAGAATTTTTTTTTTGAATCAGCAGATCATGCCTCTCTATGAGATTTGGGAACCCAAACCTCTGATGTTTGATTGTCCAAACACCGACTGACCTGGGCCTGATTTTCCAGTCATTTTTTCCTATTTCAAATTGGGCCCCCCTACTCATTTGGGAACCATTTACTATCTAAAGTTTTGGTCCATATTTATTTTAGATTGGACCCTCATTCATCATGAATTAAACTTAAAATCCACTTGTCGAATTTGAAACCAAAATTGGGTTATAAAATTGACTTAAACAACCATCAATGATTCTTTCAAGGGAATGAAGGCTCACGATTGAGCTTAAGGAGGAAGAGGAACTAATCTGAGCATGATTCACTTTTGCTAGATTTAGCAATACTCATAGGTATATATATATACATACATATATATATATATATAGTCCCTTTTATTTTTTAACACAATGAACACCATCACAATCTAATCATATGCATATTTTCCTCTCCCTTTTTGTTTTCTTCTTCATTTATTGTGCTTACTTTTTTTTTCTTTGCCTTTTTTCCTAATTTCATATTTTTTTCCTAGTTAGGTAATGAGTTGTTGGGGTACAATTTGCCGATTTTCCCATCACCTTCACTGCCTTACTAGCCATTTCGTGTGGATATAGGAGTAGGACCACCCATCACCTACTCTGATTTGTCTGCTTCCTGATACAAACATGACTACAGATCTAACACTAGCTATTTTGTCACTAATGTTGACTCGCCAACCATCAAGCATGGATATAGAAATGTGGCTAGCACCATCACAAGTACTAATTATTCCTCTAATCATAGGTATTGTCAATCTCACATGCTCATGCTCCCCTTGTTTCATTTGGTTCCCTTTCTTAAATTGAGAACTTCAATCTTTTTAGATGACTCAGAAGAAGATTTCAGAGGCTCTCCTAATGATAATATCTCAGATGCAGATAGTAAGGAGTATTTCCTCTTTGTCATGCCTAGCTTTTTACGCATTATTACATATTGATTTCAGCTTCTTGCTACAGGCATTATTCCTAGGTCATGTTTTATCGGGAAACTCTTCTGCTCATAGGTATTCTTTTCCCATCACCACTATTACGTAGAATTTTCTTTATTCTCCACCTTATTTCTTAACATAACAAATGTTTTCATAGATGACATTGCAAAAGCATGCGTGAATGTCTATTGAGTTGTGTGGAAACATGTCATCTACCTTACTTAGGATTTTTATGCTGTAGGAATATTGCCATCCGCTTATCGATTTTATTCAACTTTGTCTTCCTTATTTAGGAACATCACTATTTTTATCACTTTATGAAGCTTCTTTTATCATAATGAAAATTTTCTTTTTTTTATGATTATGTTGATTTGAAATGTTATGCTCCTTGAGTTTCATCATGAAGTGAGGCATGGTTGTCTCGCCACTACTGTGCACTTGTTCGAGTTTGTTGTAGTAGACATACTTGCTAGAACTTGTTTGGTTAAATTGGATGCTTGGTTTGATCTTTAAAGGATGTTGGTAACATTAGTTGACTTCAAAGTGTTATTGATTACTTTGACTTGTGTTAGCTAACCCTACTTAGTCTTGAAGTGTCATTTACGTCTTTCTACTTGTGTCAATTGACTTCTTTTAATCTCGAGACTGACTTGTTGGAAAAGTACAAGTCCATCTTAGTTTGGTTTGATTTGAGAGAATAATTAGTGATTTTAACTTATGTTAATCATTATGTATTTGATAATTAATGGCTTTTAGCTTGTTATCGATTATATTGGTTCAGTTTGAAGTGTTATCAATGGCTTTACAGTTGTATAAGTTATATTTGAAGTATTACCGATGACTTATGCTTGTGTTAATTAACTTCTTTCAATCATGGTTTTTAAATGAGTAACTAACTGAGTGGATACCTGCCTTAGTTCAGTTTTAATTTGTAAGAATGGTTAGCAACATTAGCTTATGCCAACCATCTTTGATTGAACAATTAATGACCATTTTTATTTGTTTTAAATTAGACTTGAGGTATTATTAATGACTTTATACTTATTATTAATTAACTTTACTTAGATTACAAAAGAGAAAAGTATTTTCTCTTCCTTTTTTCTCTCTTTCTTTTTTCTTTTCACAGCAACTTTACAACATCCCCCTTTTTTTTTTTTTTTCTCTAACTACTAGCAGCACTTCTTTTTCCTTTTTTTTTTATTTCTTCTTTTCCTTTCTTCTTCTCCTTTCTGCCCTCACCCTCAACCAAACCTCTTCTTGTCCACTCCACAATAGGATCTAGATGGACCTAGCCAAATCTAGCCTTCCCATGGTAGTGATGATGGTAGAGATGGATTAAGCTAGCTACAAGGAGGCACAAGGCCTTTGATGGTGTCACGAGCGGGCAGATGTAATGGTGTCACCATCGGTGAAACAGAGATTATGGTGGGGTCCGTCAGAGGCAGACGATGGATGGTTACACAATAGAGCGGCTGAAGGAGGCCATGGTGGGCGGCAATATACACAAAGGTGCAGGAGACAACCATGGTACGCGGCGGCACAAGCAAAGGAGATCGTTTGGGGGACTGAACCTCAGTGTCTAGATGATCGAACTTGAGGGTTTAGTCACCCAAACTCAGGCAGCTAAGCAGCAAAGCCATCCCACTGTGTTTGGGGGAGAAGAATTACATTGTAGAGCTACGGGGCTGTGACAGAAAAGTAGCAACAGGGCCATCTACAGGTGATGATGATAATGGAAGCCGGTGGGAGGCCAGCTACAAGCTACAAGTAGCTACAAGCTGTAAGGTGCCTGATCGAAGTTGGAGGGGTTTTCGTGGGAAAAAAACTTGTGTTGATTGATCACCAGAGTGCAGGCAGAGATTGGATGAGCAACGATCACTGGTGAAAGGTAGGTGCGAGCGGCAATAAGCATGGAAACCTTGAAAGGAACAAAAGCGTAAAAGGGCATACAAAAAACATAGGCAAAAAATATAAGTTTTGAATTTGCTTACTCACTTCCTTTTTTCATTTGATCCCTGATTTCTTTGATTTGTTTTTCCCTTTGACTTCTGGTTCTTTAGCTCTCTGATTTCTAATCTCTCTCTTTTTTTTAGGTTCCTTTTATAAAAGTCGTTGGGATGAGATTGGTCCAAATTTTAAATTGATTTATACTCATATGTTGCTATCCAAATCTTTGATTTTTGTTGGTTGTGATAAGATTCTAGACAATGAAATCCTTTTAAGATTTTGATGTTGTATTCATTTGGGATATGCCAAAATTGTAGGAGGATATTTAAGCCAAAATTTTTTTAACAATTTATGTCTGATTCAAGTTTAAATTTTGATGAAATTCGATCACAATTTAGATCTAACTGAAATCCATAATCACAATTTAGATCTAACTAAAATCCATAATCAAGCTATAATCCGTGGCATCTAAGCTTCGATTCTAGTCAAATTTTGATAAAATTTAATGTGACCAAAAATAACCCAAACAAAGTACTCCCTATGCATTCTATTCTCAAGTTGCTAATGAGAGGGTGTGAATAATCTTTAGGTATATAGCTACCGTATCAACACTTTGCACCGTTACTTATTTCCCCCCTTTGATGCTTGTTTCAGTTGATTTTACCAAAAAATCATATTTAATCTAAATTCAATTAGAAAATGGGACTAAATGTCACTGTATTATGACTTAAATGTGAATTCCATTTGGACTTAAATTGTAATTAAATTCGACCAAAATTTGAGTTTAATTTGAACTTGAATAAATGAGAAATTCATATTCAAAATAAAGTGAATTGAGTGGGCTAAATATTTAGCCCCAAAATTCATTAAATACGTGGACTAAAATAAAAATATAAAATTTTTGTAAATAAATTTCTGGAATAAATACATTTTACAAACAGGTTCTTATCCAAAATATTTTTAAAAAAAATCCTGAAAAATTTAAAATTTCATAAATAGGTTTATTTTACAAAAAAGTTCTTGAAATTCACAAAATTATATTTGTGTCCAAATTTTTTGAAAAAAATTATAAATATCCTCCTAAAAATTTAATTCCAACATGGTACAAATCTTAAAAATTTAATTCGAACATGGTACAAATCCCAATTAAGAAAATTTAGAAAATATGAAAACATAATTTTAATCAAATATTATAATTTCATAACATTTCATAATCAAATCAATCCAAAATATAATTTTAAATCTTTTTGATACCTATAAATTAATAGAAAACCTGCCGAAAAAACAAGGAGCGAAGAAGGTTAGGAAAGCATCAACAGTAGAGATGATATTATCATGAATCAAGTAAGGTTCTTACCTATGCATAGTCTCGTCCTTTACTGCCCCCCCCCGCCCCCCCCCCCCCCCCCTCCCCCCTCTGCTCCTTTGTTTCCCCCTGCTCCTTTGTTTTTATTTTTCTTTCTCTGAGAGGTTCTCGGCCTTCTACTGTCTGTCACTGTTACCCTGTCTTGCTTCCGGCCATGGGTGTGAGAAGCCACTTAGCCTCCTCCAAGGTGCCTCACTGGAATCCTGCTCTGCCACCACAAGCCACACTAGCTTGTACCTACCAGCCCGAGCCCCTCTTCAACCCCCGCTGACGTGTCCCCTTGCACGATTGACCCGTGCTCAAACTCACACCAAGGCCTGCTCCCCCCGCCGCTGCACCAGCTTCTTTTGCCCTGCACCTTGTCAGAACCCTAACCCTGCTCGGCTGGACACTCCATGCCATCTTGACCCTTTGCTTCACTTGGAGAACCATCCAACTTCACCAACGACTGCTCGCCCGAGAGAAGGAGTCGGCCTCGTCTCTGCTCTGACCAGCCTAGACTAGTCCATACTGTCACTTGCCTTGTGGCTGCACCATGCCCGGCTACTCGTTATCGGCTTCTTCGGTGCCCTAGATGGCCAGGAGTCTTCATCGGGAGTTGCCCACAGGGGAGAAGGCCAGATTGGCGTCTCTTCTACTCTGCCCATGCAGCCTCACCCGTGCGCCGAGCTTCACCCCATCGGCTAGCCTGCCCTTCGCCCTCGCTGCCCACCAGCCTCCTGCCGCACCTTCCACCGCCATAGCTACCCCCAGCCTCGTGCTTCCCAGTAGCTAGCGCCACTCTGAGCCTCGCCCCATCTAGCAACCGAGTCCCGGCTGCCTTCCTCAGCTACCCGTCACTGAGCAAGTCCGGCCAAATCTAGTGGGCTAGCTGGATCTGACTTGAATTTGAGGAGATGAAGTCAAGGGGCTCTAGTTGGGTGAGGAGGAGAGGGCACGGGCCTGAGGAAGAAGAAGAGAAATACATAAGAAAATAATAAAAAAAAAAGTTTGCTCGCAAAAGCAAAAGAAAAAAGAAGTTTTCTTGCCTCAAGACAATTCTTTATATATTGAAGAACTCTATCACTATTATAGTTAATTGTGATTTAGCGCATCAATGGGCCTTCATCATTACTGTGGCTACTCGTAGCTTTGCGCACCAATAAACCTCCATTACCACCAAAGCCATCTGCGGTTATATGCACTCAAGTCAGCTTTCGAGTTTGAACTCAGCAAGTCTTTATACTCACATTTAACCAGTTTTTGAGCTCGCATCCAAACTAATCTTCTGGCTCATCACACTCAAGCTAGTCTTCGAACTTGCATTTAGCTAGTCTTCAGACTTGCATCCAAGTTAGCCTTTGGTCTCATATTCAAGTCAGTATTCAGGCTAACACTCAAGCTAACATTCAGGCTCTCATCCATCTGGCCATTGAGTTTGCATCTAAGCTAGTCTCTGAACTCGCACTTAACCAACCTTCGGACTTGTATAGAAGTTAGCCTTTAGGCTCATATCTATACCAACTTTTGGACTCGCACTCAACTAATCTTCAAGATCACATTTAAACCAACCTTCAAATTTGTACTCAGTTAGCCTTCAGACACACACTTAACTAGCCTTTCAATTCGCATCCAATTTAGCCTTTGGACTCGCACTTACTTAGCCTTTGGGCTCACACCACTAAATCAATTTTCGAGCTCGCTTTAAGTCCAACCTTCATGTTCTCACTGAACCAACCTTTGGGCTCACTTTCAAGCTAGCATTCAAGCTCGCACCTCTAAGATAGCCCTCAGGCTCGCATCTTGAAGCCAGCTTTTGAGCTCGCGAACTAAGCTAGCCCTCGACCTTGCACTTATAAGCCGACCCTAGAGCTTACTCATCTAAACTAGCCTTCGAACTTTCACATACAAACCAATCCGCAGGCTTGTCCAAAGTTATTATGATAGCCCTAGGATTTCCTAGTTAAATTGATTAACATAAAATGACTCAATCACATTGTATTCAGCTAGAATAAATAAGCAAAACTAAATTAACTCTAATGAACTACCAAATGGATCTAAATTGATTAAATAGATGGGTTAAAACTCAAATTAAACTGGATCTACAAACTAAATTGAATTAACTTGAACCAAATTAGCTTAAACTCAACCCTAATCAGGTTCAAGTTGGGTTAATTCAAAATCACATCAAGTTCAAATCAAACGTAATTTGGGTTTAACTAAACTTGAATCAGTCGCTAATTGGGTTAAATCAAATCCAAACTAAAAGTTAAGTCGCTCAAATTGAACCCAAAAAGTCAAACAAGAATCAAGTTAAACTTAAACTGAAACCAAGCTAAACCTTAATCAAATTGAACTTGAAACAAAGTCCATTAAAATGCAAATCCAAATCTGATAAGAGTCCAATACAAGTTTGAACTCTATCAGAATCAAATGAATCAGACTCAAGTTAAAATCAAGTTTTGGATATTGAATTGAATCAAATCAAACTTGGATTGAAATCAATATTGCTCCCACTAGAGTCATTAATTTGTGTTTGATAAACATTCCTCTAAAAATCAATGCCAAGCTTAGTGAATTAAATTTATTATTGCAAATTGAACATTCACCATCAATACTAATAATAATTTTGGAAATGTATGTTTCATATGTTCTCCATAGGCATGCTATAAAGTATTAGTGCAAACCCAATCACCAAAGGTTCTAGGAAGAGAAAACTAGAACATACCATTATCTTTCAAGAAGAAGTTAGTGAATCACAATTTAATCAAGTTTTAATTATTAAATTGAATCAAATCAAACTTAAATTGAAGTCAAATCATGAACATTGAACTAAATCAAATCAAACTTGATCCAGATTTTAGAATATCAAATTGAATCAATTTAGATTTGAATCAAAATCGAGTTCTTAACATTGAACTGAATCCAAACCAAAGTCAAACTCATACTATATTAGTTCAAATGAAACTAAACATAGTCAAAATAAGTCCCACTAAATGTGCTAAATCTTCAACAATATTCCAAAGCTATGAGCAATGGGTAATATTACCATCCTAACCCAAACCAAAGCTAGTTTAAGTAAAACTAAACTGTGACAAACTGAGTCCTGCTGGATGTGCTACAAAATCCCTTGGTAGCACTCTAAGACTTTACTCAACTCCAAAAGTAGTGGGTAATGCCACTTCAAAATCAAGCAGGTTAACATCTGTACCCCACGGGCTACAGAATGCCTCAAACCAAGGAACTTAATACCGATGTCCAATGAGTTATGGAATACTTCAAAATTAAAGAAGTTAACACCTGCTTCCCATAAGCTAAGGAATATCTCAAATAAAATAAATTAATACTTATGCCCCACAAGTGATGGAATACTTAAAAATCAAAGACTTTAACAGTTGTACCTCACAAGTTACGGAATACCTCAAATCAAAGAAGTTAATATCGATGCCTCACAAGCTATGCAATACTTCAAAATCAAAAGATTAACACCTTTGCCCCATGCACTATGGAATATCCCAAACTAAAAAAGTTAATACTAATACCACATGGGCTATGAAATACTTTAAAATCAAAGAGATTAACACCTGTATCCCACGAGCTATGGAATACCATAAACCAAAGAAAGTAATACCGATGCTCCATGGGTTATGAGATGCTTCAAAATCAAAGAAGTTAATACCTGCATCCGATGGTTTACGGAATATTTCAAGTCAAAAAAGTTAATGATGATGCCCTACCAATTATGGAATACATCAAATCAAATCGGTTAACACCTATACCCCATAGGGTATGAAATACCTCAAGCCAAAGAAGTTAATACTGACACTGCACACACTATGAAATACTTCAAAATCAAAAAATTTAATACCTATGCTTCACAGGCTATGGAATACCTCAAACAAAGAAGTTAATACTGATGTCGTATAAGTATGGAATACTCAAACTCAAAGAGTTTGAAACCTGCACTCCACATGCTATGGAATACCTCAAATCAATAAAGTTAACACCTTTGCCCCATGGGCTACAAAAATACTTCAAATTTTGAGAGTCATCGCCATCACTCAAAGTTATTAGAAATACTTCTATCCCTTCAGATCTCACCGGATGATGCCATCGACATCTACCAAAGACCAAATCAAAATCCATCCAAGTCAAGATGCCACTTGGTCCAGCGCATGGGAGTGGAAGAGCAGTACACATCAAAGCTTCTTTCTTACTCCTTCCCTTTTTTCTTATTTATTTATAATTATCATATATTTCCATACTGCCATGATAAATTTTATCATAAAATAATAGTATACCTTCTTTATGCCATGTAACATTTCTTAAAATCAATCAAATAATGCTTTCTTCTTCTCTTTTTGTATCTCTATTTTGTTAGCTAGAATTTTCACTTTAGAATATTTCTAACAATCATTGGGATAATTAACAATAGGGGCTTGCACCTGTTGAAAATCAATGTTCCCATAATATCTATTAGTATGTTCAAATTAAAATAAATTCTAATTTGTGTATCAAAATTGCTCTTGGGGGTCTCTGCTACTCCTGGACAATCTAAACTAATACCACAATGCCTTTGAGGCATATGAAAGTAGACTTCTGGTAGCACATAAAAGTAAATTTTGATTGTTACATGAGAGTCGACTATGTCTGCCATATGAAAATGGACTTTGATTATCACGTGAGAATGAACTAGGTTTGGCATATAAGAGTGGACCGGATTTACCATATTAGAGTGGACTATATGTAACATATGAGAGTGAACTTAATTTATCATATATAAGTGAACCAGATTTGCCACATGTAAGTGAACTGGGTTTGCCGCGTGAAAATGGACTTGGATTTATCATGGAGAGTAGACTTAATTTGCCATGTAAATGCAAAACTAATGCACTTTGAAAAATTAGTTTTAATTTGCTAAGTGAAAGTGGACGTGGTTTACTATGTAAATATGGGCCTAATATGCCATAAAGAATAGGTTTTGCTACATGAAAGTAGACTTAATTTACCATATAAGTATGAGCTTGATGCTCCACATAAAATGGGATTTAATTTGGTATATGAAAATGGACTTAATTTATTATATAAATATGGGGCTGATTTGCCACACAAAATAACTTAATTTGCTATGTGAAAGTGGATTTAATTTGTCATATAAATATCACCTGGTAAAATATGCTGCCCTTTGTTTTTCAATAATGATTAAACTAGAGTTTAAGAAGTTTGCCTAGTTATGATAATCTTTAGGACTATTGATGATTATCCAAACTAAAGAAGGATCAAGTTTCAAAATAAAGTTTATTGGATAATGAAGATAATGACTTGAAGATAGAAAGGATGATAATTTGAAGATGAAACTTGAAGATCAAGATGAAAGCTCAAAAATTCTTAAAGTGGAAGATCAACTCCAAGCTCATAAAGTTTAGATTTTCATTTTTATTGAGTTGAGGATTTGGCTGTTAATTTATTTGTGGTTTTGGGTTGATACCTCATTTAACTTGAGTATGCCTTCATTGACTTATCTTACTTTTCTCCAAGTTAAATTGAAATTGTCTCAAATGACTAAAGTTGTAGAAAACATTTTGTAAGTTTACCATCAAGTTCACTCACCTGAGCTTGATAGTTTGGGTGCCAAAAGTCTGGTTCAGATGACTTAAGTGGTATGT
Organism: Trichopus zeylanicus subsp. travancoricus; assembly: GCA_005019695.1. Lineage (NCBI taxonomy): Eukaryota > Viridiplantae > Streptophyta > Magnoliopsida > Dioscoreales > Dioscoreaceae > Trichopus > Trichopus zeylanicus. Next base: position 678,690 of record RXID01014425.1, read on the forward strand.
TCACACGCCCTAACTCAACAGATGAAAAATCAAAATTTTTGTTCTACAAAACATCGATCATCTAAATAGAGAGTTTAGTTGTCCAAACTCAAGGTTTTATTTCTCAAACATGTAAGGACAAAACTTAATGACTAGTTTTCTAACCATTAGAAGAGGTTTGGTAGTACGTTTAGGCACCTGAACTTAGAAAAAAAGCTTGGGATGGTTGCTAATAGCTTCATTTTGCTTTTGACAAATATATATTGTCTTGGGATTTCTTTCCTTAATGAGGGATTGAATTTTCAATATATTTAGAGCAAGATTCACGTTTTCAAACTATATAGCCTCAATAAGAGCTCAAATAGGATCTAACTTTTAAATCCTCATTTTCCTTATATTTCAATCTTTTAGAGACTATTATTGTGAGATAATTTTTCTATCTCTTTTCATCTATATACTTGTAACTCTCCTACATTATTAGGAGAGAGTTGAGTGCTCTTCTAGATGTTAGAAGAGTGTGAGAAAGTTAGCTTTGATGCAGAGTGGCACTTCCTCGATTGAAGCAAGGGTTTGTAAAAGCCGGACTTCCCCTCAAGAAGTGATACACTAGTAAAGTGATTAAAGTTCTTAGGATTGAGAGGGCCATGGAGTAGGTGTCGTTAATTGCCGAACCATGTACATCAATTTATACTCTCTCTACTTATTTACTTTTTAAGCAATCAATTATATTTGATTGATTGTGATTGTTAGTGGATTGAATTAACTTTGGATGTTTTTAATCATTCTTGTAAAAACTAATTCACTCCCTTCTTAGCTTGTCATTTTGGGTCTTCGATTGGGTATTAGAGCCTTGTGCTCATATTTTTGGTTTAACAACATTGTGTTTTTGATCAAATTATAATGATTATTTCCCATTCTTTTCTAGAGGGGCATTCTATATTGTTGATTGTATTTTGATGAAAATAATTTCAATCAATGAAATTTTTTTTTGAGGTTTGTATGAAAGATATTGATTATGAGATTTATAATTTAATAAAAAAATGAATACTCTCTACCCATCAAGTTAATTGATGGTGTGAAGATTTCAGAACCATCTCAAGAGGGGAATGAAAATGAAAAGAGAGTAGATTCCACAAATTCTATAGCCATGAATATTTTTCACTATGTTCTTAATCAAAATGAAGTTAAATAGATTTCTACCTTTATAACCATTCATGAGATTTGGAATTATTTTTTATCTACTCATAAAAGGGTTGAGACATTACAGATAATTGGAAGAGGAAGAAAAAAAAGGTACAAGAAAGAAGAAACTTAAAACTAAGGAGGCAACCTCTCAAGCTCAAGAGAAGATGAAGAAAAAGAAGAAAAAGGAAAAATCCTACATGTTATGACAAGGATAATGACCCCAAGAAACAAAATATGCATCTTCATCTTATGAAAAAGGATTAGGAAAATGAGGAGGATGAGGTACACGATCATAACTTTTAGACACCATTTGGTTTGGGATCAGGATTAGGATCAAGGTTAAGACTAGTGAATTACTTTTATAAACTAATATCTTTTTATCAAAATTAACCCTAAAATAATTTAAAGTTTGAAAAACTATTTAATGTTGAATATTATTTTAATTTAATAGTGGTGTAAAATAAGTAATATTAATTTTGTAAAAAAATAATTTTGCAAAATGTTGATCCTAATCCTAATTCCAAACCAAATGGTGCCTTATGCATGACTTGAAACATTTCATGAATTTCATGTCAAGTTTGAAAATCCATTTTTGAAGCATGCATGTTTGAAAAAAGAGTTTTTGTCAATTTTATGTAATCATGATTCTTTAAAAATAGAAAATAATAATTTTTTTTTGAAAAACTCATATCTTGAAAGTAAATTTCATACTTTACAAAATGAGAATAAGTCTTTGAGAAGGAGCATATCTATTTTACATGTCATGTCAAGAGGTAATTTTTAAATATTCTTGGTGCATATTCTTCTTCACATTTGACTTGTCATTATTACTCTTACATGTGTCAAGTTTCTACTTATTGTCCAATTAAGAGAAATGTCAATTTCAAAAAAGTATGGATACCAAGGAATATGATTCGAAAATTTGTGGAACTCAAATAAATTTGTGTTCAAACTCCTCCCTAACTAAGGGTAATCTAGTAGGTAGGGATAATACTTACCTTTAAATGGTCATATGTTAGTCATCCTCTTGTTAGGTTAGTTGAAGTAGGGTATTTTTGCTTTCAATTACTTTCACTTTTTTTTGGTGTTGATCTCACTTACAATTCCTCATGATGTTCATACTTGATAATATGTTGCTAATGTCTAGTGGAAAAACAACCATATTGTATCATATGAATGACGAGGAGGAAACTTGAATGGACTATATACTAATAAATTTCTTTAGTGATCCAAAAATGATTGGTAATCCTAGACTCTTCTATCCTTATCGACTTTCTTATAATGCAATGCTCTTATTTATATATTTTAATATATTTATATAGAATATGCATTATTTTTAGCATAGCTAATAGCTCCTAAAAATATTTTTGTTGAAAGCTATTAGTATCATAAATAGGGGACCTTATTTTACCTCAAATATTGATTATATTGGATTTCAATAAACAACTATTATGAGCCTAGTTGATAGAAAATATCTTTCTTATTCTTCAATTTTTCATATCTCTTGATGGATGATATTAGGATAGGAAAATTTCAACTAGTGCTATTGTTACTTTTTGCTTCATGTTTAATGCAATGCACTCATTTAGAGTGAGTTACCATTTTGATGATGTCAAAAGGAGGAAAGCAATATGCTTAGTTGAATGACTTGTTAAACTCAATTGAACTTTAATTTAATTTTGTTAGAAAACATGTCTTTTTAATTTTATCGCATACTTTAGCATACTTACTATGCATAGTTTGTCATTATAAAAAAGGGTGAGATTATTATCCTTTAGATTTTGATGATAATCAAACTAGAATTTAACTTGTTTGTCTAGTTATTATAAGCTTCAAGGTTACTAATGATCATCCAAGTTCAAGAAGAATCAAGTCTCAATATAAATCTCATTGGATAATAAAAATGATGATTCAAAGATAAAAAGGAAGATAATTTCAAGATAAAGCTTGAAGATCAAGATGAAAGCTCAAAAATACTCAAAGTGAAAGATCGGCTCCAATTTCATAGGTTTAGCATTTTATTTTTGTTAAGTCAGGAATTTGGTTGTTAATTTATTTGAGCTTTTTGATTGATGCCTCATTTAACTTAGATATGCCTTCATCAGCTTATCTTACCTCTATCCAAGTTAAATTGAAGTTGTTTTAAATAGCCAAAGTCATAGAAAAATTTCAACAAGTTTTCTATTAAGTTCAATCATCTAAACTTGTCAGGTGTTAACACCCTAGTTGGTATATTCAGATGCCCTAACCTAACAAATAGAAAATTAGCATTCTGGCTCCACAAAATTTTGATCATCCAAATAGAGAGTTTGGTTGTCCAAACTTAAGATTTGATTGTCCAAACATGTAGTTTGGGCACCCAAAAATATGAGAATAAAACTTAAAAGCTAGTTTTTTTACCATTGGAGCAAGTTTGATTGTATATTGAAGCACTCAAACTTAGCAAAAAAAGTTATGGGTAGATCTCAATGGCTAAATTTTACTTCCAATGGTTATATACTATGTTGGGACTTCTTTTCTCAATGAGAGAATGAACTTTCAACATCTTTAGAGCAAGATTCAAGTTCTCCAAGCTATCTAGCTTCAACAAGAGCTTAAATAGGCTTTAACTTTCATATCGTCATTGCCCTTGTATTTCAATCTTTATGAGAATCTTGTTTTGAGATTTTCTTTTTAGTTTTTCATCTATATCCTTCTAGCTCTACTAATTAGTAAGAGAGGGTTGAGCTCTCTTCTAGGTGTTAAAAGAATGTGGAAAAGTTAACTCTCATGTAGAGTCGCACTTGCCTAGTTAGAGCAGGGGATTGACGCGAGGGGCATCGAGTAAACATGGTTGATTGCTGAACCATGTATATTAGTTTACACTTTCTCTGCTAATTTATCTTTTAAGCATTCTATTGTATTTGATTGATTGTGATTACTTGTGGATTAAATTGGGTTTGAATTCAAAAAATTGATAAGCATTCTTGTAAAACTTTATTCATCCCCACTCTTCGATTGTCATTTTGGGCCTTCAATAAAATATCTTAATTTGCCACACAGAGATGGACCTAGTTTGCCATGTAGATGCAGCCTTGACTCACATGTAACATGGGCTCTAATCGCTACATAAAAGTGAACTTAATTCTCTACATAAAAGCAAACTTGATTTGACATATAAAAGTGGATTGGGTTCGCCACATAAGAGTGGATTAAATTCTCTATATAAAATCTTGTTTCATTCTCCATGCTAGAGTGGATTGAGTTAAATTTACCATGTGAAAGTAAACTTAATTCTCCAAGTAAAAGTGGGTTTCATCATCATAAGAAAGTGGATTAAATTTGTCACATGGAAGTGAACTTAGTTTGCTATATAGATGTGGGTTTAATGTGCCATATAAAATGAATTTTAATTTGTCACATGAAAGTGGACCTTATTTGGAAATTAAATAGGCTTGATTTTCTATACAAAATGAACTTTAATTTGTCATGTGCAAGTAAACTTAATTTACCATTAAAATGTAGGCTTAATTTGGACATAAATTGTTGTAAAATTTTGGATTAAGTTGAATTCAGCCCAAGTGGGCTGAGTAGGCCAAAAATTTGAATGAAAATTTGGCCAAAAAATTATTAAAAATCTACATTGAGAAAAATAAAATCTTTATAAATAAGTTCCTGGCCAAATTTCTTTTATAAATAATTCCCTGACTAGCATTTTCTATTACAAATGGGTCCTTATCTTGAAGATTCCTATAAAAAAAGGTCCATGAAAGTCTTTAAATTGAAAATTTACCCTCATATGTTTGTAGAAAGCCCTCTCAAAGATGGGTAATTATAAGTTGATCCTCACAAAATCAAAGGTTTGTAAAAAAGACCCTTCAAAAATTTATATTTGCAAACAAAGCCTCAAAATTTTCTACTTTGTAAATACCCTCTTGTGGTTTGTGAATTCTTAAATAAGTACATTTTTCAAATTTTAAATTATCTTATCCAAAACATCATCAGATACTTATGTAAGTATAAATGGATGATACAAATATTCATCCATATTCAAACAGAAGCTCTCATCCTCATCCAGACAAATAGAATCATATCCATATTCAAATTTGAATAGAAGATTATTATCCGTATTCACAATTCAAAATTTTAAATGAAGATGATCCAATCTAATCATTGCCTACAAAAATCTAAAGAATCTTGTAGAAAAGAAAAAGAGAGAAGATTAGAAAGCTAGAATCTTGTAGTTGCCTATGCATTGGCCTCTCCATTGTCTTCCTCCCTAGCCACCTACAAGTGGCTCTGCCTCACGCCACCCTCACTTGGCATCACCTAGTCGCCCATCATAGACTAGACATACACTCATGTGGTTGTTATCACCTGAGGTAGCCATGACTACTTCTCCAGTGGCATGCCATGTCATACCACAATGCTACCCCCATGCAAACAATCGTTGCACCTTTGTCAAAACCCTAGCCACGCTCAATTGCCTGGTGGGGGCTCCATGCATGGTCTTCTATCATCATGCCACTTTGCCTCCACTTGCACCCAATTGAAATGGTTTGGGTGACCGAACCCCAAAGTTTAATTGTCCGAACTTGCAATCTAGCAAAATAAGCCACTAAGGCTTAGGGTTGCCAAACCCTAAGGTTCAATTGCCCAAACTTATAAATTGAGCTCTATAAAGCCTAGCTCTACCAGTTCCCTACTTTCAATTGCTTCCACCGTCCTCTCGACCATTTGATGAAGGGAAGAGAGGAAATGGAGGAAAAAAAAAGAAGAATTAAAGAGGAAAATAAGTAAAAAGAAAAACTATAAACATATGTTGTAATGGCTGCCAAGAAAAGAAAGGAAAGAGAAAAGAAAAAGAAGATAAAGAAAAAATGAAAAAATAAAAAAAGGAAAAGGAAAATTTTTTCATTCACTTTGATTCACATCCATTAACTTAGGGTTAGCCTGTAGGCTCACCCAAAAGTCATTATAACCTAGGGCTATTGTACAGGTTCACTCAAAAGTCTTCCATCCTAGGGCTAGCTTGCATGCTCATTTGGAAGTCTTTTGACCTTGGTTTAGTCTATAAACTAGCCTAAAAGTTTTTCAACCAAGGGCTAACCTGTAGGCTCATCCGAATATTGTTCGACTCAAGACTAGCCAATGGACTCTCTTGAAAGTCATACCAACTTAAAGATGAAAGCACAAAAACCACCTAAGAAGGGGGGAGGGGTGAATTAGGTATTAAGAACAAATATCACTTTCTCAATAAAATCAAAACCAAGTCAATCCACCAAAATGATTCAAAATAAACCTCAATTAATCACAACTACAAATAAGTAAATTAAGCAAGGAGAGAGTGCACCATGGTATAATATGATTTAGAGCAACTGCTCCTACCCCACAATCCTTGCCTCCATCTTGAGGACTTCAACTCTCCACTAGAGCATCACTTCATCGGTGAAGCCAGCCCCACACAACTCTTCTTACACCAACCGACAAGATGAACTCCAACTAAAGCTTGAGTCTCTCAACCACTTTGAATGACCTTGGAGTGGATTAGAAGTGAAAAATAGATGTAGATCTTATAATTTTTGCTCATACAAACTTCTCTTAAGAAAGTGATAAAGAGTAGTGAAAATTTTCTTGAGATTAGAAAGTTAGGAGAAATTTGAAGGCTAGAGAGCTAAAAGGGCTTTAATTTCTTTTTCACAAAGTTTGAAAGTTGCAAAAACTATTTAAAAAAGCCCCTTCATCTTTATTTATATCTTTGGAATCAAATCTAGCTGCAGGGGATGAGATCCCTCGGCTAGGTTTGCACCAACGGTCAAAAAATTAGCCATTATTCATGCACAAAAATCAAACCGAAGGATTGTTTCAAATAACTGGTCTACCAGTTTTGGTTTATCAGAACTGGCCCACATCCTAGCCTATCATCTGATTCTATTAGAACTAGAATCCCAGCTCGGCTTTCAGTTCCAAATCGGGCTTTTGATTCTGGTTCATAAACTAAAATATGAACCTCTAGCCTAATTTTTGATTCTCAAATGGGCATCTAATTCTGCATAGGTCTAAAGTTTGAATTTTAGTCTGACCTAATCAGTCATTTGGTTAAAAAGCAAATGTCCGGTCTATAAAAAAAGCTCTATTAAGAGCTTACTGTAGAACTCTAAATAATTTATCTCAAATAAATTTTGACTTGACTAAAAATAAAAACAAAAACTAAACCTAGTTGAAGTCGAGTTCTTGAGTTGCCTTAGCTTTGTCTTTATTATTGTCAAATATTAAAGATGTAGTATACACCTTTCTAGCTGCCTTGAGCCATCTCTTGATCTTTTCAAGTCATGTTCGTTGATCCACTATCATGCTACCTTTCCCTTGAATCTTTCAAATATTTTCTTAAGAGCTTTAAGTATTTTAGTTAAAACACAATTCAAGTAGATATTAAATATAATTTGTTGATCATCAAAAATAGGAGGGACAGTAATCTCCCCCCTTTTGATAATGGCAAACACCCAAAAAAATTCTAGAAATTTAAAGCACAGGTAATATCATACTAAGCATGGATAGGCAAATATAAGGGCAAAAAGGCACATATAACACAATGATAAGCCATTTGTCACTATAAGCTATATATTACTATCATAAGCACTATAGTAATAAAACTATTAAAAGCACTAGAGCTTATAACTATAATAATCATATAACATTCAAAATAACAATATGGTGCTCTTCCCCTCTTGACATCAACAAAAAAAGGTACAATACATGATGGAAAATGGACACAGTCTCTCTTGTAAAACGAAAGAACCCAGCCTGTATATAAGCCAAACTATCCACATATAACCACATATAACCAAGATGAATAGTAGAAGTACACATGTATGACAACAATCCACAACTTTTATACAAGCTCCTCCTGAATTAATATATTATAAAGGTATAGTATCCAAGAGCTAACAAAACAATCCTACCCAAGAGGGAAACCAAAACGTACAAAGTCCATTCACATTTTTCATAAAGTGAACCAAATAGCATCCAAAACATTAACCATCGTTTGAAATGTCACAGTCAACAAAAACTAAAGATCATCCAAACGTCAACCTAAGGATCATAATCCACAAACTAAACCATGATACAAAACATAAAAGAAATAAATTCTAGAACTCCACTGAAAGCATAAGAAACAAAAGAGAGAACTAGGGGCTCGGTTTGGGAGTCATGTAATATAGTAAGGCATAGATCAGGTTAGTCATCCCATCCAAGGGAGAGTGAAACTCATCCACAGAAGTCCTTAAATAGGTCACCTGCTTGGCTATGTTCTGTGCTAAGTCTTGTAGATAAGCAGCCACTCCAAGAAGTCCTACTCAGAGCCTGGAGATGTGGCATGTGAAGGGCTAGCCTTGTTGTGTTTGCCTCTCTGGCCTCACTTAGTTGCATCAATTTGCCCCTCCTCTCCCTTCTCATCATTGCCTTCCCTATGAATAAAAAACCATCATGCTAGGAAAAGCCCATCCAAAAGAGAGTAAAGTGAGAGAAGGTATTAGCGGGTGTGTTGGAGCAGGCCAAAAAGGGGTCACACTGAGGGGCAGGACCATCAAAGTTTTGAAGAATCAAGGTGACGATATTGGGGAAGCCAAGGGTGGCATGAGAGTATCAAATATAGTGGGCCATATATGGATAATGATATAAGATAAGCAAAACATACACCTAGTCAGAAGACAAAAATAAGATATAATTTAGTGAGGGATACTTTATCCTGAAGCCCACCCTTTGGAAGGAGGGTGTAGGCTAGAATCTAATGGATCACATAGGCTTGAGGTGGAAGGAGGTTAGATTGAAGCTTCCACATAGTGTTAGCCCTATTTCCCTCACAAATAGTTTCAATAACTAACTGACTCGAGGGAATTTGGTCAGACCATTTGCGAGTAAGAATTAGTCTCTTCCATGCTATACTTATACCAAGGATAGAGCCTAGGACTATAGGGCTAAGTGTCACATCCTTATCACCATAAGAGGTATCAAAGGTGTTAGAATGTTCTTCAAAGGTGGCATTTGCATAAAAAAACTCAGATATCATAATCATAGTAAGTTTCATACCTGGTAATGATGGATGTCCAACCTTAAGCATCAAATAAGGGTTTGAGATTCAAAGAGTGAAGATCATTGAAATCCATAGTATGAGGAACAACAATGCGAGAAATTGCAAACTTGGTTTGAAAGTGAGTAAAAGATTCAAATGAAGCAAATTCAAGAGGGAAAGGGTCATTACTAGGGAAAGTGGAGGATTCTTTAGCTTTTTTCTTCTTGGAGAAAAGACTTCTAAATCTATGAGCCACTGGAAGAGAAAATCCAAAATTGAGTTGAAGGAAGGAGAGAGATTAAAGGAGGATGGGCTTAAATGGAGTGAGAGGCTTTGGATCGCCTTGGAACCATCTTTTGAGAACTTGGGTGGTTGTCGAAGGAAGCCACACACAAAGAAGATATAAAAACATCCTGGTTGTTGGCGTTTTAATGGTAAAAATTAGGTCAATTCCATGTAGATTGGACATCCATTTGATGAATCAGGTGCCCAACTATGATTCTAGGAATTCACATATTTCTTGAATCAGATGTCTATTTCTTAAACAAGCAGGCAATAGTGAATTTTGGTTGACCAAAAAACACAAAACGAAATGTCCATTTATCATTCAAGTGTCCAATTCATATAGAACTATAGACCCCTATAAAGTTTAGCAATGAAGCTAAAGGCCTAATTCCAAAACCTCTCAACAAATCATGTGAGATTTGAAACACCAATTGCATTTTGAATTAAACAAAATCACATCTCATACAAAGGTTTTGTGAAAATATCTATGAGTTGATGATTGGTTTCAATGAAAATCAAAGAAATGTACTTTTCCAAAACATGATCTCAAAGAAAATGATGGTGAACATCAATATGTTTTGAACAAGAATATACTACTAGATTTTTGACAAACTAATAGCACTAATATTATCACAATAAATTGGTATATTTAATAAATTATAATTAAAATATTGAAGTGTTTGACCCATCCAAAGGATTTGAGAACAACAATAACACGTTGGCTACATGTTTGGCCTTGGTAGTAGATTTCTTAGAACTCCATGAGACTAGAGATTTTCCAAAAAAATTGGCATATACCACTACTACTCTTTTGACAAGTGGCATAGTCTACATCATAAAAAATGATCAAATCAAAGCAATCACCTCTTAGATACTATAATCCTAAGTCTAGTGTGCCCTTAAGATATCTAAGTATGTGTATCATGGTAACTAGATGGGATTTTCTAGGGATTCTTGAAATATAGTACATATGCCAACATTAAACATGATCTCGAGTTTACTTTTGGTAAGATACAATAAACTACTAACCATACCTATATACCATTTTTCATTAACCTTTTCACCATCTTCATTATTGTTCAACTTGGTTGAAGGACTCATTGGAGTTCCTATTATTTTTGCTCCATCCACATTGAACTTCTTGAGTAGCTCCTCACTATGCTTAGCCTGGTTGGTGAAAATCTCATTTTTCAATTGTTGTCCTTGGAGTCCAAGGGAGAAGTACAATTCTCCCATCATGCTCATCACAAACTCCTCCATTATAGTGCTTACAAACATTTTACATATATTTTTATTAATAGCACTGAATATAATATCACCAATATAAATTTGTACGACTGAAGGATAATTATGCATTTGCAACATAAATAATGTGGTGTCTATACAACCTCTTTTGAGACTATTTGAAATCAAGAATGAACTTATTCTCTCTACCAAGCTCTTGGACTTTGCTTAAGACCATATAGTGCCTTCTACAATGCCAAAATAAGGTTCAAAAAATTCAAATCTTCAAATCCAAGAGGTTGTTCATCATAAACGTCTTTGGATAAAAGGCCATTTAAGAAAGTATTTTTGACAACAACATGTGAAAACATGTAAAATTTGAATAGATTCCAAATGAGTAATGACTACAAATGTTTCTTTGAAATCAATGCCTTCAATTTGGTAAGAACCCTTGGCCATAGCCTTGTTTCTAACCAAGACACCATTTTCATCTAGCTTGTTCATATAGACCAAGTTGGTACTAATAATTAGGTAGTCATTTGGTCTTTGAACAAGCTTCCAAACTTGAATTTTCTCAAAGTGATTTAGTTCTCCATGCATAGAAAGAATCCACCACTCATCTTTTTGAGCTTCCTAAAGATTCAAGAATCCAAATCTTATCTTTTTGAGCTTCCTCAAGGTTCTTGGGTTCAATATGGGAAAGAAATGCAATATGATTAAGATTATACTTAATAGTATGATGAGATTTTACCCCTTAATTAACATCACCTATGATTTGATCTATTGGATGATTTTTCTTGAATCTGCACTCCTTGGGTAACTCCTTGCCATGCTCTTGCTCCTTTAGTTCATTATCTCTATCATCAACATTTTTCTCATTTGACTCTTTACTAGTCTCACCCTCCTTTATCTTGGATATTTGCAAATTATCCATCCTCCTGGAGATCTTTGCATCATCATCAACAACCTTTTTCTCCAAGTGAGGGTTAGATTCATCAAATTTGACATTGGTAGACTCCTCAACAATTAAAGATGACTTGTTGAAGACTCTAAATGCTTTAGAAGTAGAAAAATAGCCGAGAAATATGCCTTCAAAAGTCTTGAATCAAATTTTGATAAATGATCTTTTGTATTCAAAATAAAATATTTGCATCCAAAAACATGAAATTATGTAATGTTTGGCTTTTTCCCATTCCACAAATTAGATGAGATTTTGTCAAAAATTGGTCAAATGGAAACTCTATTCAAGATGTAGTAAGGCATGTTAACAACCTCTTCCCAAAAACACTTGGGTAGGAAGTACTAGTTAAGAATGACTCTTGCCATCTGTTGAAGAGACCTATTCTTCCTCTCAATAACTCTAGTTTGTTGTGGAGCGCAAGGAGCCAAAAAGCTATGCTCAATGCCATTTTCAATGCAAAATTCTTCAAATGGATGATTTTTAAATTCTCCTCTATGATCACTTCTAATTTTGGAAATCAAATAACCCTTTTTTATTTTGAACACATTTTGCAAAATCAACAATTGTATCAAAAGCCTCACTTTTATTTTCAAGAAATAGAACCCGTGTGTATCTAGAAAAGTCATCAATAATCACAAAAGAATATTTTTTTTTTTACCTCCTAGACTTGTAGTCCCAATGGGTCCAAGCAAGTCTAGGTGAAAAAGTTGAAGCGGCCTTATAGTTGACAACACCTTCTTGGATTTGTGTGAAGGACTTACACTTACTTTCGCATTTGGCATGCATCACATATTTGATCTTTGATGAACTTGCCTTTGGGTAGTCCTCTCACAAGCTCCTTTTGGTTGACTTTGGCAATTGTATCAATGCATGTGTGTTCAAAGCATCTATGCCAAAGCCATTCATGATTTTCATTGGCTACGAAATACTTTTCAACATTAAGGTCATCTTGATCAATAGTATAAACATTCCATCATGATGACCTACAAACAATATCGTTGATATCATTATATCTAACTATGAATTATTAGATTTAAACAAGACATTAAAAACCTTATCACATAATTAACTAATAGATAACAAATTGTGCTTAAGTTTCTCAACTAGAAGTACACCTTTAATAAGATAGGAACTAATAGAAATGTCACTTTTACCAATAATTTTACCCTTACCATTATCTCCAAAGGTAACAAATCCTCCATCTATGCTTACCAACTTCTTGAACATGGATGGATTCACTATCATGTGTCTTGAATATCCACTATTGAGGAACCATTTCTCATTCTTCTTCTTGGAGTGAAGGCACAACTAACACATTAAAATTGGGTTGGTACCTATTCTCAATTATGGGTCCTCAAGGTTAGAAAAAAAATGATGCAAAACAACATAAATATAAATAATTATGCAAAAAATATGAGATGAAATTATTTACCTCTACCATATTAACTAAAGAATGACCATGAGATAAAGCTAGTAAAAGCTTATGGGTCATCCTTAGTTACTCCAACAATAATCATGCTAGAGAGGTTTTAGGAACCCAAACTAGCTTGGATTCCTTAGCTTTTGAGATTATCCCCTTAGGTACCCATATTTATTTCAGAGAAGGGTTTCTCTTAATTAGGCAACAAGTGGAGACATGTCCCTTTCTACAATAATAAGTGCAAGTCAATCGCGAATGAGTTGCTTTTGAAGCCTTTTACAAAAGTAGTTTTAGTCCCTTTAAACTAGTAGTTGAAAAAAAGCCTAAACCAGATTTATTTAAACCATTCCTTTGACTTTTAAGGATTATATTCAAGGTAGTATTTCCATTAAAAAAATTTTGTAAAGCTTTTCTCAAATGACTATTCTTATTTCTAAGCATGTCAAGATCATTTTGTCATTCACAAGTAATTTTAGAAGGTTTTGAAATATCATACTCTACATATAGTGCATTAATATGCTCTTTATAATTGCAAGTGTTTTTGGAAAGTTTCTGGCACAACCCAAAATTGAGACGTGACAGACATCGTATACCTACTTATACAGCAGATATACAAGGCTGACCCTATACAATTATAAAGTATAGATTTTTCTAACAACTTTGTAACTTGTAACAATAGTCTTAGCATATAATACTAACATCTTCCAATACTAAATCTTTAACATCTTAGTATAATATGACAAACCATAAAGACCATACCTAACTTAGGGGCAATGAAATCAAAAATTAAAAACATAACTAGGTCATAGGAATTCAAATAATCAAATAATGTAATTCGTAGCTAAACTCAAGAATTCAAATAATCAACAAACAAAATCTGAGATAATCACTTCTTCTTCCTAATAAGAAATAATACATAGAAATAATCTCATAGTGCATCACACATCCCTTTTTCCAAACTAGTCTTTATGATAAAAACCTGCAAGAGAATGAACGATCCCATGTTAATTTGACATTTTAATGTGAAATAAAATTTCAAGGTTTATTTCATGAGGTATCAATCTTACATGGAGTTATGTTCAAAATCAAATAACTAACTCGTATGTCCTTAAAATAAAATTCTTTGCTAGACAAGAATAATAATAATAATAATAATAATAATAATAATAATAATAATAATAATAGCAAAGATACTAATAATAATATACAAGTAAATAACGACTGGTGTCTCCATTACAAAATAGGGTACACACATATTAGGTGTCCTGAGTCACAAGTACGTAGGCACACTTAAAATCAGTGTCCTGCTTATGAACACACGATGTCCCAAAAGGAACCACAATATGAATATACCGCTACTTTGATATCCATGGGCGACAGTAAAATCGATTTTCATGATCACATGCATGTTGACATGACCATTGTTTAACCCCTAATGGTAGGGTCACAACACAAATTATGAAGGAGACAATACAATCAAAAATAGCAAGATAAAGTAATCCATAAACTGCTCACACAAGAAATATCATAACCAAAGAATACATGTATAGTTTCTTAAAACAAGATATAGTTCAAAATGAATATATGTCAAAGTTTAATAATGATATATATATATATATATATATATATTCATAAGTATGGTTTTCTTGATCTCAAATTATGAAGCCACACGCATTTGACAAAACTATATAATACCACATCATACCAATCAGATGAAAATTTATTTTAAATGAATAAGATGCATTAAAACATAGCAATTTATGAAAATAAATCATTTTAGCAAATTAAAATATTATTTAGTACTAACAGGAGTCCCTCATTCACTTACTTGATAAGAAAAATAGATTACAAGTAGGAGTTTTAAGCCTCATTCGAACCTAAACTACCAAACATGCTTCTAAATAAAGTAACTCAATACCAAGCCTACTAACTTACATTGGCCTTAATCTAATCATGTTTGAGTATTGAACAAAACTTAAGTGAAGTCTACTCATCATATCAAAATATTAATTCACTATGAAGTTCTATCTCTTAGTTTTGAATTAACAAGATAAAAGGGATTGGGCTCTTGAATCATAACTATAATAAATTTTAAGGAGTTATTAACACTTAACAATGAACATATATCCCCAATAAAAATCAACAACCCCAAGCCAAACTAGGTGAAAAGATTCCATACGAACATAATATACCACATGTTTAACATACACCACTATCATCTTATCAAACTCTAACTCGATTCATGAATAATTTGGTGCTAATTAGATCCTAAAAATGATGAAAAAAATAAAATCCACATTATAGATCAGAAGAAGAAAGAAAATGAAAAACCAATGATAAATACCACTTTAACCCAAAAGGAGGAGTATTAGCTTACCTAAACATAGTACTCGCCTTCTCTTCTCAAATTCTTGCAAATTTTTGGCCAAGACCTCATCGTTGATCCATCCTCTAATAAACCCTAGGTTCCTCCTATTCTCACCACCAAAACAAAGAAAAAAAAGAAGAAGAATCAGGTTGGGTTATGTTGAGATACAAATTTACAAAAGACCTCCTAGGTTAGTAAGTTTTACACCCAAGTCCAAAACCCCTTTTTTCAGTTTTCACTATTTCAAAGCATCAAAATCATTCTCAAGTAAAGATAATTTCTTTCTTAATGAAGTGTTCTTGAGACTCAATTTTTTATGCCTTGAAAATAATTCTTCAAAAACTTCTTGTAATTCCTCAAAGGATAAGTCATATACCTCATCTTCATTTGCAATGAGGTATAGGTTCACAATTTCATCATCAAATGAGCCATCATCACTCTCCTCTTTGGAATAATATCATGTTGCCACCATTACCTTCTTCCTCTTGGCCTTGAATTTTTTGGATTGGTTGTTGAGAGGCAATTGGCTTTCATGTGGCCCTGCTTCTTTCACTTGAAGCATGTTGGTATGTCTTCTTCTTCTTCTTCTTCCATGATTGGTTGATTCTCTCACCCTTTCTTGACTTTCTTTGCATGTGTTCCTTCTTGAGGAATTTTTTGAACTTCCTTGTGAGAAGCACCAAATCTTCATCACTCTCCTCCTCTTCTTCACTTGATTCTATGGCTGTGAAAGCAAAGACTTCTTCTTCTTGTCTTCATTCTCCTCTTGGATATGGTCCTTCAATGTCATCTCATAACTGATTAGAGTTCCTAGGAGCTCCTCCAAAAGTATTGTATTGAGATTTTTTGCTTCTTGTATTTCCATCACTTTTGAATCCCAAGTCCTAGGAAAACATCTCAAAATCTTTCTCCCAGTCATCATTAGTATAAGTTTTACCAAGAGATTTAAGAGAATTGATAATATCAAAAAAGTGAGTAGATATTAGTGATAGACTCATTTGGCTTCACTTAAAGAGTTCATATTGGCTAACCAATATGTTCACTTTACATTCTCTTGCTTGTCTTATATCCTCATGGATAACCTCATGATATTTCCATATGTCATGAGCCGTCTCACAAATACTAACACAGTTAAATTCGGATGGGTCAAGAGCACAATACAAAATGTTCATCAATTTTGTATTCAAGGAACCATTTTTCTTGTCAACTTCATTTCACTTGTCCTTGGGTTTGGAAACCTTAATCGCATCAATTATTTTGGTGGGTGGACTATACCCTTCCTCTACCAACTGTCATAGATCGTAATCAATTATTTTTATGAATATCCAGATTTAGACTCTCCAATAATTGAAATGAGTGCCATTGAATAGCAGTGGACAAGTGGTGGATTGCCCCTCTTCAAGGGATGGTGAAGCAAAAAACTCTAGATGGTTAAGCTAAAAACAAGAGCACTCAGCTCTAGTACCAATTGAAAGCACCAATACCATCTATGAAGGAGGTGAATTTGGTCTTAAGAACAAATAGAACCTTTTTGATAAATCCGAACCTAAGTCGGTTTACAAAATGACTCAAAGCCAACCTTATTCAATCACAAATGCAAATAAGTAAATTAAGTAAGGAAAACACACCGTGATATGATGTAGTTTGGAGACTAACTGCTCCTACTACATAGCCCATGCCTCGATCTTAAAGACTTCAACTCTCCACTAGAGTGCTGCTTTGTCGGTAAAGATAATCCTTTACAATTCTTCTTGAACCAACTGGCAATATGAACTCCAATTGGATATTGAGTCTCTCAACCACTCCAAACAATCTTGGAGTGGTTACAAGTGAAAAATAGAAGTAGATCTTACAATTTTTGCTCACACAATGTTTTTCAAGAAAGAGGCAAATGACAATAAAAATGTACTTGAGATTGGAATGTTTAGAGCAATTTAAAGGCTAGAGACATAAAGGAGCTTTAATCTCATTTTCACAAAGAGTGGAAGTTAAGAAAAGCTATTTACAGAAGTCTCTTTATCTCTATTTATATTTTTAGAGTCAAATCTAGCCATTGGGGGTGAGATCTCATGGTTAGATTCACTCCAACGGTCAAAAAGTTTACTATTGTTCACGTAGAAACTCTAAATTGGTTATTTGGTTCTGGTTTATCAAAATTGGCCCACAACCCATGTGGTTGTCTAGTTCTATCTGGAATCTCAGTTGAGCATCCAGTTCTCATTCATAAACCAGAACACGAACCTCCAGTCGGACATCTGGTTCTCAACTAAGCATCTAGTTATGCATAGGTCTGAAATTTGAATCTTCAATCTTACCCAATTGGTTGTTTGGTTCAAAAGTAGACACCAAATTTAGTCAAAAAAGCTCTGTTGAAATCTTTTTGTAGAACTCTATGTGATAAAAAGCTCTAAATAATTTATCTCAAATAAATTTTCAACTCAACTGAAAATGAAAAGAGAACTAAACCTAGTCAAAGTTGAGTTCTTGAGTTACTTTGGCTTTTTCCATGTTATTATCAAATCTTTAGGTTGTACTAGACACCTTTCAGCCTTTGTGACCCCATCCCTTGATCTCTTCAAGTTATGTTGACAGATCCACCACCACACTACCTTTCCCTTGAAGCTTTCAAATGTTTTCTAGAGAGCTTTAAGTATTTTGGCTAAAATACAACACAAGTAGATATTAAATATAGTTTGTTCATTATCAGAACTAAGAGAAACAATAAAACTCAACCCACGGGGTTGCCTGAAAGTAAAATTGACTCAAGATCAACCTAGTGGCTTGCCTAAAAGTTAATCTAACCTAGGACTAGCCTATAGACTCACTTGAAAGTCAATTCAATCTAGGACCCTAGCCTGTCAGTTCATAGAAAAGTTAAAATAATTCAAGACTAGTCTCCAAGCTCATTTGGAAGTCAATCAACTAAAGGGCAACCTGCGAGCTCACCTAAAAGTCAAATCGACTCAAGGCCATAACTTGCGAGCTTGCCCAAAAATCATTTAATCAATCAATAGTTTGAGGGCTCTCAAATTAATCAAATCAAATCAATTGAAGCAAATTAACTTAATTTTATCTTTATCTTTTAGCTAAGTTTCTCACTTTAAAAGGTTTCTAGCAATTGTCAAGGTAACTAATAGCTTGCACTTTTTAAAAATCATGTTCCCACAATACTAGATAGCACACTAAAATAATTTATTGCTTTGAGATTGATCCTTGGAATCTCTAGCTATCTTGGGTGGTCGGTCATGCCTCCACAAATTTTAGCATGCCTAGTGGGACATTTCCTTGATTTATGGCAAGTATGTGTGTGTGATTAATCTTTATGCATTCTAGCACCAACCAACTATAAATTATAGCACATATGATGGGACTCTTTTCTTGATTTGTGACATGCCTACGTGAGGTAGATATTTTCACCTTATGGCATGGACCAACCACACTAGATTTGATGCCTTAATGGATCCTTGATGGATCCAAATTTGATTCCTTAATGTACCCTGATCAAATTTTGATTTGATCTCTTAATGGGTTTGGGTTCACTCTTGTCAGGTTTTGGTTTAGGTTCAACCTAGTTTTGGTTCAAGTTTGACTTTGTTCTGATTTTGGTTCAAGTTCCAACCTAATTCGATTCTAGTTTAGGTTTAAACTTGATTTGGTTTTGTTTCAGGTTTGGACCTGATTTAGTTTTGGTACAGCTTTGGACCTGATTTGGTTTTAGTACATGTTTGGACTTTATTTGGTTTTGGTACATGTTTGGACTTTACTTGCTTTTGGTTCATGTTTGAACTTGATTGATTTAGGTTCAAATATGGTTTAGCCTAATTAGGTTTTGATGTGAACCAAATTGAGTTCAAGTCTGATCTTATTCAAATTTGGGTCCATTTTAATTGGAATTCAGTCCCATAACTATTTTTTGATCAAATTTGGCTTCATTTAATAGTTCGCTCAAATAAAGCAATTTAAATTAATTATTTTATTTGATTTGGCCAAATCAGCTTAATTCTAATTTGATTAAGTCAATTATTTCTCATAATTTACTTTAATTAACTTGATTTAATTAATTTCAAAGCTCTCGAGCTACTTATTGATCAAGTGATTTTTGGAGGAGCTCGCAAGCTAGTCTTGAGTTGATTTCACTTTCAAGTAAGTGTGTTGGGTGGCCTTTAGTTGATTTGACTATCTGGCTAGTCCACAGGTAGGCCTTAAATTGATTAAATTTTCTAGTTAGCCTACAAACTAACCCTGAGTCAATTTGACTTTTAAATTATTTAGGTGATTTTTGGTCAAACTAAATTTAGTCAAAACATAACTATTGGACTATTTCTCAAATATGAGTCTTAATTGGACTTGAATTATTGTCGAACTTGGCATAAAATTGTGCACAATTCATATCTAAATTGTGATAGAATTTAGTCTTAAATTGAAGTAAGCCCTAGTGGACTAAGGAGAACAAACGTTTGGATGAAAATTTGACCTAAAACTTATTAAAAATCTAGGTAAAAATGAGAAAAAACTTTTACAAATAGGTCCTTGACTATATTTTTTCTTATAAATAATCCTTGGATTGAAAATTCTAACAAAATGGTCCATAAAATTTTTTCACTCATAAATTTGTCCTCACATAATCTAAGATTTATAAAAAAAACTCCCAAATGTGGGTAATTACATATTAACCACCACAAAATCTTAGATTTGCAAAAACAACCCTAAAAGTCTATATTTGAAAATAAATTATTGAAAATTTCTATGTTTTGCAAATAAACTATCCATAAAATATTAAATTATAAATATAATATTCTACAAATTCATAAATCATCCCTTCAAAGAGTTTTATTTAAAAATAAGTTTAATTTTATTATTTTATAAATAAAATTTTACAAAAGAGACCTTGAAAGTTTTAAAAAATTTTATAAATAAGTACTGATGTTCAATTTCACAGAAAGGTCCTTGAACTTATAAAAACTAGATATTTGCAAATAACCCCTTGTATTATG
Organism: Trichopus zeylanicus subsp. travancoricus; assembly: GCA_005019695.1. Taxonomy (NCBI): domain Eukaryota; kingdom Viridiplantae; phylum Streptophyta; class Magnoliopsida; order Dioscoreales; family Dioscoreaceae; genus Trichopus; species Trichopus zeylanicus. Next base: position 699,156 of record RXID01014425.1, read on the forward strand.
TGATATCATAAAATCATAGAAATTTTGAAATTTTATAAACTTCATCCAAATCTTCATTAACATTCAAATAGAAGATTTCATTCTCATTCAAAGTAAAATAAAAATAAATCTTATCTACAACATTGTCCTTAATGAAATTTGGATGGAAAATTATAATCCTCATCCACAAAATTATTTAAAAATTTAAAATTCAAAATAAGACCACAATCTGATCATCACCAGTTCAAAGTTTAAATTTAATCTGATATCCTCTAATGGTTACAAAAAGTGGACAAAGTCCTTAAAAAAAGAAAAGGAAAGAAACAAAGAGAGCATATCAAATTGGCAAGAGGGAGAGGAAGCTAGAGTTTGAACACGATGGAGAATAGAAAAAAAACTAAGTTTGAGATTTTTTATTCTTTTCTCTCTTTTACCTCAGTTACTGTTTGTCCTTTGTCTTCTTTTCCCTTTTCATTAGTTTTCTATGAGGTTATCTCTAATGTTGCATGTACCCCTCAACCAAGTTTGGGCGCCCAAACTTTGAGGTTCAGCCATCCAAATCCATAGGTTTGGGCATCCAAATCATTAGGTTCAATCACTCAAATTGGTGCTGCACACCACTCACAGGCAGTTCCTCCATGGCTATACAACACATCAGGTGGCTTTGTCACCCTCTGCCCACATCTAGGTGATTTTTCTGTCCTCCACCAGCATCTTGGTTGCTTCTCCGCCAACAACAACTACCATTTCATAGTTAGGTTAACACTGGCACTCATCAAAGCCCCTAAACAACCACTCATGCCAAGGTGAATTAGCCATCCTCCCCCATCACTAGGAGTTATTGTCATTGCCCAGTTGCCTAGATAAAAAGCAAGCAAGAAGTTATTGTAAAAGAAAAAAGAAAAGAAAAAAATTTAAACAAACAAAGAAGAAAAGAAGTGAATGAAAAAGGAAATTAGAAAAAGAAGACAATATGAAAAATAAGGAAAAATGTGAATGAAAAAAGAAAGGATAAAGGCGAGAAAAGAAGAAAAAAAAGACCAAAAAGAATAGAATAACAAAAGAAAATACTTTTTCTTTTTCCTCGATTGACCGGTGGGCTCACTTGAAAGTCATCGACTTAGGGCCTATAGATGCCTATATTTTTGGTTCTTTAAACTCTAGACATGTAGCCTCAAACTAACCTAATTGGTTAGATCTCATGATTCAAATTCTTATAGGATGTCATTATTTTTGAGAACTTTATTTATAAAAGTATGATGCTCCAATTGGGCATCTTATGTTTAAAAATCTCTTAGATTCATATTTTTGAGAAAAGTGGTGCTTTAATCTTTAAAATTGGGCTTAATTGAGATTTTTTCAATTACAAAGACCTATTTATAAAATTACCCTTTCCGAGAGTTTAGTCCTAAACAACTTTCTCATGTTTTCAAATATTTTAAAATTATATCTTTTAGAAAAATGGTGCTTTAATATTTAAAATTAAATTTGATCATAATTTTCTCAATTTCAGAGGCCTATTTTTAAATTATATTTTTTGAGAGTTTTGTTTACAAAATCTGCATTATTTGCTGCAAAATATCTTGGATTTGTTTTAATATTTTTGGGTACAAAATTGTGTTAAAATTGAATTATTTTAAAAGAAATCAATTTTCAAGGGTTTATTAGCAAAATTGCATATGTTTGAAAATTTGGACTTTTGTGTAAAAAATGCAACAAGAGTGTAGGCCATGAATTGATGAGAAAACCAAGTGAAAAATGGGTTAAGAGTGGACTAGAATTCAAAATTTGAATTTTTGATTTTCTTTTTTCGAAAATCCAGAAGAGCTAGTGCCCTCCCTTCTTCTTTGGTGACATTTTATTGAAGCAAGATTTTTTATCTAGATTCTTTCACCCAAAATTTTATAAAATTTCACCAAAATTCATCTAACCATTGATCCAATTCTCTCATATCCAGATCATTGATGTGGTGCAATCTTCACTATCAAATCATTGTTTAACAATCAACTAGAAAATCGTCAGAATTTGATAGTTGAAATCTCTCTTAAATAGTTATTTTCTTAGTTTATAAGAAACCACCCATTTTAACTAGTAAAGGGACCAAAAATTATACAAGAAATCATTATCTTGTAGGTAAAACTCTTGGTGTGTAATGAAGAAGGAGGAGTTTCACGACGATCACAAAACTTTGATGAGATATGGAGTTCTCATTTTTCTTATTTTTTATCCAATTTGATGTATTTAGATTAAAACTTTAGTTTCATCTTTCTTTATTATATTTTAAATTCAATCCTTGAACACCAAAAAGCGGGTAGGGATGAAACTTTGGGCCTTCCTCCATTGAGATGGTAGGCAAGTTTTAGGCTTATTTTCTTTTTCATAATCTCACTTTTTTTCCTTTTAAGTCAGATACAACACTCAAGAAACTCAGAAACTTCCCTTCTCTTTTTCTTTGCTTGTAGGTAAATACTAGGTAAGGTAGCTAGGGTGGATATATCCCATGTCTAGTGAGGAAGCTCCCACAATCTTTTCGAGAATCTCTCATGCTTTATAAATTGGGCTTGAAAAACCATGGAGCAATGTGCAAGCATGAAAAGGTGGTTGACTCAAATCAAATTCAAAAATTGAATCACTACACAACTTCAAGTCAAAGTAGAATTACAATTGACTACAGAGACCTACAAAATGGTGACTGCAATGGAACTTCCTAATATTAGGTTTATTGTTTATGTTTACCTCATTTGGAAAAGAAAAAAATTAGACTCTCAATTTTTGGGTGTTCGTGAAGTGCTCAGTGATCATTTACCTTCAAGTTCTTTGTTGAGTTAAAAATATCTAATTGCAAGAAAAAATAGAATTCAAGACAACCTCAATCAAATAAAGGCCTCAAGGGCCCCTTATATTTGAGTACCAAGTCTATTTGAAAGTAGTGCTTTAGACATAGTAGTAAGACCCAAAGTTGCATGTTGTTTGACTGGACCTCCGTAACTCCCACCTCAAAAGGAGATGAGCTATTCTCTTTTCCCTTAAAGAGGCTAAGGGATTGCATCCCACTAAGTGTGACTAGCTGGTCTAGGGACTCGTATGCAAATGAAAGTCCCCACAACCTCGTGTTAGTCTAGAGACTCACACAAACTCAAAACCTGAGTTGGAGCTAACCGAGGGAGAGTTTGTCGTGGTCATGAGGAATGCAACTCATGGATTGGTTGTACCATTTTTTTGGAAGTCACTGATGTGTGAACATGGAGATTGGAGACACATTGAAAAATAATCTTAGGCATAGAAGAGTGCCACATAGGTTGAAAAAGGCTAATAGTCCAAACTTAAACACTAAAATAAGTAATAATTGTTTGGCGGCCATATATGATGAAGTTTTTAAAATGCATAATCTTGATTTTTCTGAGCTTATGAGTTTTGTTAGTTAGAAATGGGGCTTTAATAAAATAATTGACTTTATAGCTAGGAATCAGTAGCCTATTGTTGGGAAACCTTCTGCATTCCCATCAAGTGATGGACTTACTAATTTCATGCTTACAAATTAACCATTCAATAGGAAACCTATGCCAATCAAATTGATCGAGAAGTGAATGTCTCAACTTCTCATGAAACATTTGGCACAAAATTCCTATATGTTGCAACATTGGTAACTGATGTCCGACTCCTTACTATTAATTTCCTTGTTGGCTTTAAGGTGTCAAAATTTCATTTATACAATAGGATGGGAGACCTAAACCATCATATAACTAGGTTTCTTCTTGATGCATAGGCATATCAGACCAACAAACCATTAATGATCCATCTATCTTAGAAGTCACTAGTTTGACCACAATCAGCTAGCTCATTAGTCTTCCTCAAGACAAGCTGTAGTCCTTGAAAATGATATTCTCTATATTTTGGTAGCACTTTATGCACCAAGTGGCTCATGCTCTAGACATCATCAAGATAATAGCTAAAAAAAAAAATACTATCTGGTGAAACGTTCAATGACTACTCTAACTAATGGAGGGGAAAAACCATGAGGGCTAAGATTTCTCTCACAAAAAAGCAGTAAATTAGCCTTATAATTGAGAATACATTACTTACTCTTAAAATTGGTTTATTATCTTTTGATATTTATTCTTTTGACACTTTGTACTAGAAAGTGCATATATGAGAAAAGTTTCTATGAAGACATGATATATAAACTAACAAGAGGTTTCCTAAAAAGGTGACACAAGAGTTAGCCGAGGGAACTATTCATGGAAGAGTTAAGGCTCAAGTTAATAAAGTCTCTATCCTGAAGCCTAGTCTTAAGTATAGAAGGGCAAAACCCCTAGCTCTCTACTAGCCTCTTCATCTAGTTTCTTACGAACCCCTAGTTCCATGTCAACCTCCACTTCCTCTAGTTGAATATCAGCCAACACCACCCATTCCTTATAAACCCCCAACCCAACCTTAGCCACCAAGAAATCTAATCCCCCATCAGCATCCACGACCACAACCTCCACTAGCTTAAAACCCTAACCCTCCATGCAACAACCAAATGTACCTTTACCAAATAATTACATGCTGCATAGTCCATATCCTAACACCAAATTCTATTGCAACCTATGATAGCAAAGATATTCCCCACTACCTGAATTCATCTCTAACACATTCACAACCCTCTTAGCTAGTAACCTCATTCAACTCCCTGAGCTAAGACCCATAACCTCAAGTGTAGACTACTCTAATACTTCTCTTCTATAGAACACAGAGGCACACCCTTGAGTAGTGCCACACTTTAAAAGATATAATCTATGACCTGAGTAATCAAATTGCAATAGATTGGGAACTTGTCCAAAATTTTGTAAATAGGGGAAGGGTAAGTGCTATGATTATTGTAACCAATTCACTTTCAGCTTGCCCTAATAATAATGTGAAGGGTGTTCAATGTATTTCTAAATCATAAGAGAGGTATTCTAACCAAGAAGTAGAGGGCCCTTGAGAATGATTTCTCCTTCATGAGGACTCTCTTGAACTAAGTGAAGAGTTGATTTGTGAGCAAGCTATTCCTGAACTAACTAAATCACCTCCTAAATAATTCATGTGGGAAGTGGAGGATTTTTAGGAAGGATTTCCCTTTCACAAGGATCTTGCTGAACAAACTCAAATAATTAAATTTGAACCTAAGATTAATGGCCGTGTAGGGACTTGCTACACCTATAATGACACTTATAATGGATATGATTGGAAAGATGATGATTATGATCTCTTAAAATATGTGAATAAAGATTCATTTCTATATGAGAGCCATTTAAAAGGGGAATTAGTTAACAATAGCAATCAGGTTGCACCTATTAGGAACCAAGGCAAATCGACTTATAAGATAATCCTTGCAACTAGCCAAGAACCTAAGCTCACTGAAAGGGGGAATTGAGATTGGGAAAGAGTATAGTATTTTAGAATAGAGAGCTAAAATCTCAACTAAAATTTTTATGTTAAAACTCATAACTGATTCCCTCAAACATAGGAAGGTCTTTTTTAAAACTTCAAGTCAGTCAGAGCTCAAGGGTGACACACCTCGAAAAAGGTTAGCAACCATTTATAAAGATATTTTTTTAAAATCCTTCTATAAACTTTTTTAACCAAGACTTACCCGAGGATAAGTTGAGAGACAATCCACTTCATATAACTATTCAAATCAGCTATGTAGCGATCAAGGTAGTACTTATGGATACAAGGGCATTATTGAACATTTGTATATTATCTACCCTAAAAGAAATGATCATTCTAGAGGATCAGTTGGTGGTGTTTGATATCAACATAATGGTGTATAATAACTTGAAGAGGAAGTATCACGGGAGGATTTTCCTACTAGTCACTTGTGGTCCTAAGACATTTGAGTCAGAGTTCCATATCCTTGATATTCTCTAATATTATAATCTCATCCTTGGAAGCCATTGACTCAAGGACATGGGAGCAGTTTCATCAACCTATCACCAATGCCTCAAATTTCCACTCAAAGGCACTATCATCAAGATCCATGGTGACCCAGCAACTCGAGGTGCTAAATTACCAGGTGATTTATAAAGTACCCACTATCATGATTCAAACAATAAAGTCATCCCTTAAAGCTGCACTTCAAGCCCTTTTATCAACTCCCAACAAACCTCCTCTTGTTTGAACTAAACTTGAGATCCATCCAATCTTCATGAAACTCTTGCCGCAACCAAAAAAAAAATCTTCGTGCTTTTGCCACCTCAAGCTCCACAAGAGACAACCTATCTTCCATGTCCCTCAAATCAAAGTATTTATTCTCTAATTTTCAACCTACCTTACCTTGATAAACCATGGGAAATGATGTTCAAGATTGGATACAGGCCTCATTAAGGGCTTAGTAGGAAAAACCAAAGAGATCCCAAACTGCTTCATAAAGGAGTTCCGAGAGGAAGAGAGAGTGTTAACTTTTCATGGAGGGGGTGCAAGAAGGATCAGCTCTTCTACTCTCTCAAAGGTTGGGGCCAACATCCACCACCAACATGGATGCTCAAATTAGAGTTCATAGCTAGATGAATAGAGCATGCCACTACAACCACCACTATTAACCTAGACAGTGAAGATGATGACCTCCAAAGCATCATGAGTGAGATTAACTAACTATCCCTAACCAAAGAAGGCAATTGACTCTCTTACCCAAAAGTAGGGCGCAACCCTAAGATGACACCTAAGGTACTTTATCCTACCCAAGAGGAGGACCCATTATGTAGTTCACATTTATTTTTTTCCTTATTATTAGAGTATTTTAGTTGGCTAGATTTAGGGAATGTTTATACTTGCATTTCAGATTTTGTGCTTAATGTGTGTGAGACAGGTTGGCTACCTCTCCAAGACTAAGGGCACAAGAAGAATAGGTTCTACCTTAATGAACCCCTTCCTAATTCACATAAGGGGCTACAAGAGGACTCATTTGGGGTCTCTGAGATCAAGGAAGAGGAAGATGAAAATGATAAACTCAATGACTTCACAAAGGCACTCAAAGGATTCAATGAGGAGAAGGCCACAATGGCAGAACCAACTAAGGAAGTCAATTTGGGGTTACTTGAGAACCCTAGGCCGATCTTGATCAGTGCTAAGCTACCAAGTGAATTTGAAGCTCGATTGATCTCAACCCTCATAGAATACAAAAATGCCATCACATTGACATATGATGACATGTCAAGACTAGACAGAGGGTTGATGGAACATAAGATCACATTGGAGGATGATGTGAGGCCAATGAAGCAATAGTTAAGATGGCTAGATCCGAATGTTACACTTAAGGTAAAGGAGGAAATCAACAAGTTCCATCAAGATAAGTTCATATATGCAATCCTCTATCTGAAGTAAGTGGTGAACATCATTCTAGTTAAAAGAAAGAATGGCAAGGTATGAGTGTGCATTGTTTTCAAAGAGTCTTGCAAGGTTTATTCGAAATATGACTTCCCTCTATCTCACATCGACACTCTAGTAGATAATACTTATGGGCGTGAAATGTTGTCTTTCATTAATGTGTATTCAGGATACCACTAGATACACCTTGCACCAAAAGATGAAGAGAATACTTCTTTTACTATCCCTTGAGAATTTATTATTATGTGATCATGTTGTTTGGATCTAAGAATGTTAGAGGAACATACCAATAGGACATAATAGCTATCTTCCATAATATGACCCATGACTATATGGAGGTGTACATTAATAATATTCTAGTCAAGTCCCGAACCAGGGAAGCAAATTAATCGATAGTAAAGGGAGTCCTCCACCGATCACAGAAGCATCAACTAAGAATAAACATGAAGAGGTGCATGTTTGGGGTTTCATTTGACAAGTTACTTCATTTCCTAGTAACTAGCAGAGGAATTGAAGTGGATTCAACTAAAGCTCGAGGCATTTTAGAAATGCCACCTCCAAAGAACATAAAGGAGTTTCATAGACTAATTGGAAGATTGAAGTTCATTTGAAGGTTTATATCTCAACACTCAAAAAAATATCTCCCATTGTACAGGATGCTTAAAGGACTATAGCTCAATTCAATAGACACTAGAGTGCCAAAAAGCTTTTGATTGACTCAAAATGTACCTTCTCAATATGCCAATACATATGGTGCTAATCTCAACGCAGCTATTGATCTTATATGTTGTTATCACCAAAGAGTCAATCAGCATAATGTTGGCATCAGAGGATAAAGAAAAGAAAGAAAGGGCAACATACTACCTTATTCGAACCATGGAGGAGTACGAGACACTATAATATTTTGAGGTATTTTTAGTATTTCAAAAATATCCCTAATAGTGTCAAAAATAACGGGAAAAAATTTTTGGTGTTTTCTCTTAATGATTAAGAAATGCTGGGAGAAAAAGTCAAAAAAGTTTTCTTGGAAATTTTAAAATGCTAGAAAAACTTATTCATGGCATTTTTTTATAGCGACTAACAAATGTTAGTGAAAAAATATTTGTAGCATTTCTCCAAAAAACACTGGGAATTTTTTTTATACTTTTGAAAAGAAAACATCAAGAATATTTCTGGTGTTTACTATGCAAATGCTAGAAAATTCCCAATGTTTTCTTCTCAAAAACATCAAAAATATGTTGCTATAGTAATTTACTGTAGTTTCTTGCTTCTATATATGCCATCAATATGTGCTCAGTACTTGCATTTATTACAGAGTAGTTTTGGCAATAGTATCTTTTTTGTTATAAAATAGTGTTGACTAATGAATAATGATCTCATATTGAAAGGAAATCACCAATTTGACTGTCTAGATTACAAATGGAATTCTTAATACAAATCATGTTGTACAATTAAATGAGGTAGAGCTCTACTCTAATGATACAAGCAAAATGACACTATCAGGTGGCCATGCCTTACTTCTCATTTAACTATAGGATTGGGCTAACTAATAAGCTTAACATGAGGACAACCATTATCAGTGGAAAGGTCAAGGAGGTGGATGAATGCTACTAGCTTTCTAAAATCACCAAGTTTGCCTTTGCTATTGTAGAGTTGAAAGACAACATTGTCGGATCAGCCCTTATGAGCAACCAATAGTATCAATAGGGGCAACATGGTTGTCAGATGCATTCAACAAGGTGGGGAAAGCAGCTGGTGATGTAAGCATGATGACCAAAGAGAAGGTGGATAAGGCTAAGGAGGATAAGGAGATCATCCCCAGGGAGAGGAAGGGGTTGGTGGTTGAGTATGCACAACTCTATCTTGATAAGTCATCATTGGAGGAGCCTCCCACAGTTCCTCTTTTGGCATTTTCCAAATCCTTGTTTCACATTATTTTTGTTGTATTTTTCATCAAATAATTATGAATTTTGTACATTTCTGCTTCTATAAAAAATTATGGATTTTTTAGTTCAGTTTTTCTTTTTTTTTGGTTAATTATTTAGATACTGTAACAATATTGTAGCAACTGTAGTGGTCTTTTATTTTAGAAAAAATACTAAGAATTTTTGGCATTTACTGTGCAAATACGGGGAAATTTTTGCCATTTTCTTCTCAAAAATGCTGAAAGATTTTCAGCATTTTTTTCTTGAAAATGTCAGGATTTTTCCTAGGGTTTTATTCCTAAAACATTGGGAAAGGTTATTTTTGTTGTTTTTTTCAAACGTCGCATGAAATACCGACAAAAGATTTTCTCGACATTAAAGAATGCCAAATTTTTGTGACTGTTCTATTACTGATGTTTAATAAACACCAGAAAAAAATGTCAAAAATTTTTTGCCGGATTTTTTATGCTATTGGGGGCATTTTTGTAATACCGTGTATACCTTGAAATGTTACATTGTGAGGGTAACAAATTTTATAGGCACAAAGTGATCCATCCATCCAACCCAAAGGCCCTAAAGGAGAACATCTAGAGATTCCACAAGCCCATTCCCAAAACATACATTACCACCACAACTAAGATGATAAGGGGAAGGCATGATTTTGTTCTCCTTGTAGTGATCACATCATAATAACCAAAAGAAAAAAAAGGCAAAGGTTCTGGTTCTACTTTCTAACTATACTATCCTTTACTTGATGATAAACCCATTGAAGAAGAAGCCCACCTTCTTCTATTCTCCTTCAGTCACTCCTCACTCATCATCCTCCTCTTCTTCCTCCTACACATAAAAAATTCAACAAACTTGTATTACCTTGAAACCCTAAAGAAATCACTTCCAAATTGATGAATTAGCACCAAAAATTGGTTAAAATTCACCTTATCAATCTCATCTTCCTCATCATTTTTATTGTCAGATGTTTCATCATCTTCGATAGTAGCATTATTCCCACCTACATCGTAGCATGGGCAACAAGAATGGGTGTAGGCTGTAGGAGCCAATGTGGGTGGTAGGGGCCAAATGAGATAATAGAAGTGGGTATGGGTGGATAGGAGCTATGATGCTGGTAGGGGCAGCAGTGCAAAGCTAGCACTAACAGAAGGCACCGGCGAATGAGAGTGGTGCTGCCAAGTGCATAGTTGGGGCAGCTCATAGGAGTGAGAGACAAGTGAGAAAATCTAGCATTTGTTGAAAAATACTAGCAAATTACTAGCATATTTGTCAAATGCTCAGAATTTCTTGGAGTTTTTTAACAAATGTTGGGAATTATTTGACATTTTTTTGATAAATGGCAAAAATTCCTAGGGTTTGTTAAGCAATGCCAAGAAAACCTTAGCATTCTATTTAAAAATGCAGGCAAATGCAGGAAAAGCTAAAATCATTGTAGTGAGAAGAAGTATTAAAAAATGGATAGTGCTTGTTTGGTTGTGGTGTAGGCCTCCCAAAAACTAAGACATTATTTCATGGCTCACAAGATACTTATCCTTGCTTAGATGGATTTGATCAAGTTCATATTCAATAAGCTAGTGTTGACAAGTGAATCACAAGAAGATAGATGCTCCTAGCTAAATTTGACCTCAAGTTCATAACTAGCAAGGCAATCAAAAAGCAAGTTATAGCTTATCAACTTGTTGATTTTCCATTGCCTACCAGACTTGACTCAAGAGTTGTTCCCTAATGAATTAGACTTACTTATTTCTAATGATGACCACCCCAAGCTATGGACCTTGCACTTTGATAGCACCCTAAATCAAGCAAGTGGAGCAATAGAAATCATTCAAATCACATAGAAAGATTTTTCATGCCCGAGCATATTGGCTTATATTTTCCTGCATCAACAATCAATCTGAGTGTGAAACACTTATAGTGACATACATCTGGCACTTTCTTTTAGAGTCAAGTACCTCAGGATGAAAGGGGACTTAAAGCTCATTATCCTATAAGTTTTAGGTCAATATAGCACCAAAGATGCCAAGCTTTCAGAGGATTAACACTTAGTCTTCTCCTTTGGCAAGAAATTTGAGAAGGTTATTATCGCCCATGTCTTGAGAACCAACAATGTGCTAGACCTGATCCTTCTCTAAAAGAACCTATAATTGATATTCAAGTCAAGCAACCTACTCATTCGAAGATGGAAGAAGTCATATAAACCCAAAGTTGCAGCTCACATTCTCCTAATGGAGCTAGTAAATATCTATGATGATGGGAACCCATGGGTTTGTAACATCAAAATAGTTTTAGAGAAAGAATTTTTTTCTTGAATATGCTACCAAATAGGATCATGAAACAGCTCGAAGGATGACAGCCCAATAGGTGATCCTAGGAGGCATCCTTTATAGAATATCATTAAGTGAAATCCTGCTAAGGTGTCTAGATGAGGAGTCCACCAAGATCTGAATATTGAACTAAATCAAATCAAGTTCTAAATATTGAATTGAATTAAATCAGACTTGATCAAAATCAAGTTCTGAACATTAAATTGAATAAAATCAGACTCGAATATAAGTCGAGTTATGAACATTAAACTAAATCAAATTAGACTCAAATTAAAGTCAAGTTTTGAATATCAAATTGAACCAAATCAAACTTCATAAAAATTAACTTTTGAATATTGAATTGAATTAGATTAACCTTAAATTGAAACTAGGTCTAAACTTTAAATCGAACTGAATCAGATTCAAACCAAAACCATGTTTTGGTCGAGTCAAGTTCAAATCACTTAGGGTTAGTCAACAACAAGCTTAAAGCCATTGACAACACCTCAATATCTAATTAACAACAAGATAAGGATGGTTATCAATTATCAAGTCAGAGATGATTAGCATAAGTTTGAGCCATTAATTATTCCTTTAAATCAAATCAAACTAAGGCAGGATTGAGCTCAATTAGTCAATCAACCAAATCCAGGTTTGAAAGAAGTCAACCAACAACAAGCATAATACCATTGGTCAGACTTCAAGCATAACCAACACAAGCTCAAAAGCCATTAGTGTTGCTCCAATCTAATCGACAACATGCCAAATCAGAAATGGTTAGACCACTAACCATTTCGAATCGAACTATCATTGGCTTGAACTTATTTAGTAAGTCAGTCAAGTGTCTTGTTCAAAAGAAGTCAACCAATACAAGCTTAAATTCATTGATGATTCTTCAAACATAATAGACAACAAGCTAAGAGGTCATTGATTATCAATTTAGAAATAATTAACATAAGCTAAAGTAGCTAATAATTCTCTTAAATCAAACATCAAAAGAAGTCAATGACAACAAGTATAAAGCCATGAGTAATACTTCAAATCTTAATGGGGTCAACTGACACAAGTCAAGACAATCAACCATACCCTAAAATCTAGAAAAGCTATCAATATTTGCTAAGGATCAAACTGAGCATCCATTCGAGTCAAGTTCTAGTCGGTCATGTGCAAGGGAGTAGAGCAGTAGCAAGCATTAAGCCTTTTCCCACTTCCTTTCTTATTTCAAACCCCTTAAGACTATAAATTTAAATTCTTTAAATTGTAATGTGAGAGTATTCCCTTACTTAAGCCATGTATTCCTTTAATTAAATCATGCCTTTCTTTACTTTGTGTATTTATTTTATTAACAAGTTTTTTAATTTTAGGAGATTCCTGATAATTGTTAAAGTAACTAATAACAGGATCTTACATCTATTGGAAGTCATGTTCTTACAATTCTTGATTGCTTATCCAAACCATCCATAATTTGTATTTATTATTCTGAGATTATTTCTTGGGATCTTTAAGTATCCCTAGTGGTTGATTTTGGCTCCATATCCACAGGCGTCACTTCCCTTAGGTAGAGCCAAGCTTGTACAAGTATTTCTCCAACTGAGCAAGAACTAACTCCAACAATGAAGCTTTGTCCCTCACACACTCTTAAAACCCTAGGAGTGTTTACAAGTAAAATGGAGAAGAAATTTTACAGATTTCCTTCTCTACAAGAGTCTCTCAAGTTTGAGTACAACAGCATGATGACTTAAAAGTGAAATCTAGATGCGGAGCTCTTATTACGGTAGAGAGATTGAAGAAGTTTGTTCTTTCTTTGAAAGATGATCAACGACATGAAAGTTCTATTAGAAACATGCTCCAAGCCCTTATATAATCATTGGAGAGAAAATTAGTTGTTATCGAATCATCCAAGCTATTTTTTACATAGTTTGGGAGCCCAAAACTAAAGTTCAATCTACCGCACCACTCCAACAGTTGAATTAGACTAGCCATTACAAGGTGATGTCACAAGTAAGGGCACATGGGCCAAACATTTAGGCATTCAAAGCTTTGGATAGACAACCAAAGTTTATAAATTACAGAAGGTAAAAACCTTAATATGATAACTTTGGGCATCTGAACTGCAATGTTCAGGCAATGAAAATTGTAAGTAAAACCTAGAGATTTTCTAGAAGGTTTGGGCATCAGAACCATAAACTTTGGGTGATCAAAGTTGATGGAAAATATGCACTAGATTATCTATAACTTTAGCCTCTCTGAAAACAATCCAAAAATTATCTTGAATAAAAAATAAGCAAATGAAGGCATTTTAAGTTAAGTTATTGTGTGAAACAAGAGCTCTAAAACATAGATTTAATGAATCAAATCTTTAACTCAACTAAAAAAATTAAAGTCTAAATTTGGATAGTTGAGCTGATTTATTGAGCCATCTTCAAGCCATCCACAAGTCTTCAAGCCATGTTCATTAAATCACCATCACACCTCAATCTTCATGTTCATCTTCATCCATCCTGACTTTGAACCTTTTGAATGGCCTTGAACTTCATTACAATGTTGGCTAAGCTAAAAGAAATAGAACTCAAGAAATAATCAATATGGTTTAGTTATCATCAAAATGACTTGAGACAATAATCTCACCTTTCTTGATGATACAAATCCTAAAAAATAGTAAATAAATATTATAGTTGATGAGTGAAATTTATATAATTTAAACATATATCAGCAAGCGCATACATATGAGAAATAACACTTTCAATATGAATTTAATCAATAATTAGGAAAAGATAGTATGCTCCCCCTTACTCTAACATTTGTCTCCTTATTTCTAACATATCTCCTCTTATGCTCTTCCTTTTGGCATCAACAAAAAGGGTACAATTAACACAAATCGAATACATGGGCATTAATAGAAATCTCAACTCTCACAAGTATAATCCATATAGGATATGAATGCACTAATTTTGAATTTAAAACATAACAAGATGGTAGTTACATTCTCATCTGAATCAAGTGCAAAAGACCCATAAAAATCATAACATCCACAAACTGATAATAAATGCTCCACAAGTCATAATCATAAACTATAACACATGCATAATCTTGATAACAAAATCCCTAAGTTCCCATAAAAATACCATCAAAATAATAAATAACATCCTAAGAACTCAACTCGAGAGGCTTAGTGGTGCTAACAAAGAAATCCTCAAATCGGTCACTTAACTAGCATCCAATCATTAATAGAGAGATCGATAGGAATGAGATAAACCAATAGTATCAACACCCATGCCATCATTAGCATCCATCACCTCAAGCTCAGCACCCTCATCTCGAGTCTTCTATCTGGTGTCCTCAATAGTTGGGGTACAGCTAGGAGTATGAACCCATCTGCCTCCTTATTGGCAAACACCTATCCGATGCAAAGAAGTTCTAAAGGACTTAGTAAGGGTATATTAATAGCAAGTGAGAAGATCACAAGGAGGGATGGCAACACGAAAATAGCAAAAGATCCTAATGATAATACTAGGATATCCTAGAGTATCTATATTATGATAAATACTAGTCACCATTCATAGATAATAACATATGGAAGTTTGACCTCACAGTCAGTCGAAAGGTAGTAAATAAGATACAACTCCATATAAGATAGTTCATTTTAATACCCACCCTTTGGACAGATAGCACAGGCAAGAATATGTTGGAGGATGTAAAAGCAAGTTGGCAGTAAAATAACAACTTTTTTAACCATGGCCATTTCAAAGTTTCCCTCAATGACAGTATGTATAGCCTCAAGATAAGTAATGGGTAGATTCACCTTTTCCCAAGAATCGAGAATGAACAACCTAGCACCATTAGCAAGAATATGGAGAATGTGACTTAGTGTCTCTACATTTAGTTCGATTGTAATGAGTTTATAATAAGATGTGAGAGTAGAGTAGCTATAGTCAAAAGAGGCATTGGAGTAAAAAATTTGGACATCCTCATCAAAGTAGATTTTTTTTCTCTCTAACAAAAGATAACCATCCTTAGGAAGCAAAAGAGGGGACAAATTGAAAGAAGCTAGAGATTCAAGATCTACAATTCAAGGAGGAATAATATGAGAAGAATAAAATTGTTCTTGGTACCTCTTGAACACAGTAGGGGAATTGAAGACAGTGGGGGTATTTGATGCCTCACTGGAAGATTGGTTAGAACCCCTATACCTCTTCCTTGCCACATGCTTTTCTTGTAGCATGTTGATGAAGAAGGAGGTGGAAATGGGCTAGAATTGAAGGAGAGAAGGGTGGAAAAGTGCAATTTGGAGGCCTTTTGGAGCTTAGAACAAATGGAAAAGGCTCATTAGAGGAGGGACGTGTGTAGCTGAGATAGAGAAGATGTCTTTTAGTCAACCAATCTAGGATTTTTAAAAGAATAAATTTCAAAAAAGTTACGTTTAGGCATCCAATCATTAAGGTTTGGTCATTTGAACTTAACAAAAACAAAGAGTTGATCTCTGTGTTTAGTGTTTGGATGATCGAACTATCCTAGTCAAATAGCCAAACTTATCAATCAACAAAAATATCAAAAGAAATCTTGAAATCAACATACTCAATTTTTAAACCTCCAATATCATTTCATGCAAAATCAGAATCTCATCTAAAAATCATTGATTAGCACAAGCAAACACTCCCCATACCTATGATACTAATAACATCATATTTAATTAATGCATATTAAGTAAAATATATCATATGAAAATCATTGCATTAAGGTAAAGTTAAAAGAATTAGAAGAGAGTTGATTGCCTCATGTGATTAAGTTCTCTTTGGAGCTTATAGAGATGTCATCCAAGTGGACTTTATTTTCACAATCTATAAAGCAAACATATATATCTATAGAAAAAACTATTACTAAAATAGCATCATATCATAAATATAGGTAATGAAAGATTTTAGTAGAATTTGATTATCAAAAGAAATCAAATGAAAGAGAAATATCCTACTTAAACTAACTAAGCTAAAGGATGATTAAAAAATAAAACTCTTGGAAAATAAGTATCATCCCTACCTGAAAAGAATAGCTTAAGTGGTGGAGGATTTTTGAATCAAAAGTTATTTGGATTACACAAGTTTAGGAATCATGCTCTTTTGTACCCAAATTTAATTAAAAGTTGTACTTTTATTAATTGGATAACAAGTAGAGATATGTCCCTAAAGGCTACAATAGTGACATTTCAATTTTGAAAATTTTGCATTTAAGCCTTTATAAAAGTATGTTTTATTCTTTTTGATTTTGAAGATGAAATAAAACCAAGTCTAGATTTATTCAAAACATTCCTTTGGTTTTTCAAAATCTTATTCAGAGTATTATTTCCATAAAAGAAATTCTCTAAGGTCTTTTTCAAATCACAATTCTCCTTCCATAACATGTAAAGATTCTTTTAACAATCACGAGAGATTTTGGAAGATTTCAAAGCAGTGTTTTCCTTTTGAAGAACCTCAATTTTGCAATTACAAGAAGTTTTAGAAGATTTCAAGAAATCAAAATCATTCTCAAGTGAAATCATTTTCTCTTTCAATATAGAATGCTTAATCAGTAATTTTACATGCTTAGAATATAGATTTTCAAAAGCTTCTTGTAATTCCTCAAAGGATAAATCACATACCTCATCCCTATCACTTTCGTAATCCATTGTTACGAGATAAAAGTTGAGATCATTATTCTCGAATCATCATCTGTGCTATCCCATTTAGAGTTTTTTTTTGCATTTTCTTCTTCTTCTTCTCTTGATCTTGAGAAGGTGACTCTTTGGGTTCTACTTTATTCTCGCTTGAGTTCATCTTTTTCACCTTCTTTTCATTTTATTATCATCCTTTCTTCATTCCTTGAGGCTCAGCTCATAGGTTAACAATGAACCTATGAGTTCTTCAAGTAGGAGTATCTTAAGGTTCTTTACTTCTTGAATAGTGTGCCAACTTCAACTCCCATGAGCTTGGCAAAGACCTTAGAATCTTTCTCACAACTTCTTTATTAGTATAACATTTTCCTAGTGAACGTAAGCCATTTAAAATCTCTATAAGTCATGAAAGCATATACAATATACATTCAAATGAGTATATTTCGAAAAGCTCAAAGATTTTTACATGGATTGAAATTTTAAAATGTTTCACTTTATCAATTTCTTCATATGTAATAAGCAATTCCAAATCTCATGAGTGGTTTCAACCAATGAAACTCTTTTAAAATCATTTTCATTAAAAGCACAATGCAATATGTTCATGGCTTTGGTATTTAGTGGAATCCTACCTCTTTTTCTTTTTATTCCACCCTTGAGATTGTTTGGGAACCTTTAAATCATCAATCATCTTGGTAAATGGAGAATACCCATTTTTCACCAAATTCCAAATATCAAAATCAAAACTCTTAATATAAACTTTAAAATGAATTTTCTAAATGTTAAAATTATTTCTATCAAAATATGATGGACATAAAATAGATTGACCCTTTAAAAAATAATGAGAAGTAGCAAAAGTTGCCATAAAGAGAATGGATCAAATACTCGAGGATGTTAGTCCTAAAGCATGAGCACAAAACTTTGATACCAAATGAAGGAAAAATAGGCAACAAATGGTGAATCCAAGCACGTACAAGTATTGTCTAATTGAGCAAGAATCAACTCAAACACCAAAGCTTTGTCCCTCTTACACTCCTAACACTATAGGAGTGTTTACAAGTAAAATAGAGAAGAAAGCTTACAAATTTATCTCTCTAAAAGAGTCTCTCAAGTTTAAGTAAGCACAAGGTCATAAGGATTTGGAAGTGAGATCTAGATGTAGAACTTTTATTAGGCTAGAGGGCTTGAAGAAGCTTGTTCTTGCTCTCAAAGATGATCAAAGATATGAATGTTCTATTAGAAATAAGCTCCAAGCCCTTATATAATAGTTGGGTAGAAAACTAACCATTGTGTTACTACCAAGACTATTTTTTGTTGAGTTTGGGTGCTTGAAAGTAAAGTTCAATCATCTAAACCACTCCAATGGTAGAATTGGACTAGTAATTATAAGGTGATGTTCGGACATATGAACCATCAACTTCAAGCATCCAAAGTTGAGGATAGACAACTGAAGTTTGTAAATAACGAAAGGTAAAAACTTCTATTTGCTCATTTCAAGCACTAAACCCTAAGTTTCGAGTGGCCAAAGTTATTAGTAAAACTTAAATATTTTTTAGAAGGTTTTGGCATTCAAACCATAAAGTTTCAGGTGATCAAAGTTAATAAAAAATCTGCAATATATTATTTGCAACTCCAGCCTCTTTAACACCAACTCAAAACTTATTTTGAATAAAAAAATAATCTTGTGAAGGTTTTCTAAGTTAAGTCAACATGTCAAACATGACCTCTAAAACATAGGTTCAATGAATAAAATCTTCAACTCAACTAAAAAAGATAGAAGTATATAAACCTAGAGAGTAGAGCTGATTTCTTGAGCCATCTTCAAGCTATCCACAAGTCTTCAAGCCATGTTTATTAAATCACTATCACACCTTAATCTCTATCTTCATCTTCATATACATCTTTATTATGAAGCTTCTGAATGGTCTTGAACTTCATTACAACTATGGCTAAGTTGCAAGCAATAAAACTCAAGAAACTATCAAATATGATTTTTTTTTCATCATCAAAATCACTTGTGTCAACACATGTTTCCATTATACATGATAGCACACAAAAAAAAAACTTAAATTGATTTGTTATATCAAGATGGCTTCTCGAGGTCTTTAGCTATCCCGAGTGGTCAACCATAGCACTACAAATTCTGGCATGCTTAGAGGGATATGACTTCTCCTCCAAGTGTTGAAACTAATGACTGATTCATTATGTTCTATTACAGGAAAGGAAAGATGACATTATCAAATGATCCACCTACCCCAACCTAGACCATCATCTTCGGTGAATAATTTGTGGTACACTTTTCTCAAACATTGATCACCATAGGAGCAACTAGAGTACATATAAGCTCTAGGGTTATGTCCAACTCCATCCAATTTATACATGGTGCTCCTATTTTCACTGATAAAGTTATTGCTCTTGTTATTATTGCCATTTCCATGACTACCACTAATCTAGTTGCTACCTTATTCACCTGTCATGGATTAACTCCTTGCCTCCCATTGAGGGGGCAAAGGCCAAGTCCATCTAGGAGACAAAAGACAAATTCATGCAATGGACAAAGTTAAATGTTCGTATGCCAAACCTCGATGATAAAAGAAAGAATCTATTGGCACAAGATAGGACATCAGTCTTTCAAAGACTAAGCAATAAGTAAAAGTAAGTATTTAATCACTTATGACTTGCCCTATAAGTCAAGCTGATACAAGCAATGCGAGCAAAAGAAGGATAAGTGAGGTGTTTGGCCGGCTATGAGATGTCAGTTCAAATTCAAGATGAGTTATTTCAGTCCCTACCTCCAACTGTTTGACAGCACCACCAGAGATAAAGATGAACAATAGAGAAGATATGTTCAATCTTCTTCAGTTGGGAAAGTAGCAACACTATCTTCTAATTCAAAAATTATTAGTAGGTGAGTAACTAAGCCCCAGAAAAAAAAATCATTCCAAATCTATAGTGCAAAAGTGTCAAGATAGTATTGCCACTAATTAATGGTTGCCTAAACATTGAAGGCAACAAAAGAAAAGTTAAAAAAATATTTATGTGAGCCAATAATGGAATGTCTAATCATACCAAAATTTACTAGTCAACTATGTATTCCATCCTTTTTGAGCTAAAACATAAAACAAAAAAATTTACTAAAAAAATTAACTAAGAAGAAAATAACAAAAAGTCCACTAAGGGATCAAAAAAATCCCAAAAATGTAATTTACAAAAAAATGTAACAAAAAAAAAAAGAAAAGTGAAACAAAAGAATCATCTTTGTGAAACACATGATACTTATTATAGTTGACTAGTTATGTATCTATAAGTAAGACATAAGAGCAAAGAACAATTACAAGGAAATAAAGGAAAACAAACAAAACAAGCAAAGAAAAAAGCTAAAAAAGAATTTCAATATTTAGGTGAACTATTTTCTATCTTAAAGATAAGGTCTCTAAAAATGAAAGGATAATATTAGAAAGTAAGGTTGGTTTATGATGAAATATGGTGAAATTGAGATCCTTGCATCACCCGCATCCACCAATGCCTTATATTAACATCGAGAAAGAAGGGTTGAAAATATGGTGACCCATATCAAAGCAACTAGAAGCTTGTCAGAAACTTACTTCAAAGACAAAAATGTAATGATTGAATGATCAGCTCTTGAGAATCTCCTCCTAGAGGTTTTCGATCACCTCAAAATAAACAATGGAAAGCATAGCCTTAAATGGACAAACCAAGTCAAGAGAGGTCGATTCAAAAACTGGTTAGCATCCACAAGTCTACAAACCTTGGATCCTCAAAAGAGAAATAAGATTGCTAAGTCAAAAAAAATGATGAAAGAAAGTAAAGAAAGAAAAAAGAAAAAGAGGAAGAAAATTAGATCGTATATTGGTGTATTATTAACTAAGAAAGACCACCTAAAGAGTAAGTATTGTATAACATCTACAAGTGTGTAACCATTGAAAATTAAGATTAAGAGGCATTTGGATTCAAAACTAAATTCAAAAAAATAACTAACTAGCATGAACATCATGAACATACTAAAGTCACAATCAAAGTACATTGAAAAAAATCATTTGATAAATTACTTTTCTTGGATCTCATGAAGAAAACTAAAATATAAACCATCATCTTGAATTACTGCAATTCACAAGCATTAATGTAGGCATTTGCTTATTGATCCACTTCATTCTTAGATCTACTTCCTTTACCCAACAAGGGACACCAAGGCATAGTATAAATGACAAAGAGAAGCTTTAGGATTGCCCATAGTAATCAGCATTGAGTTACTTTGACTGATGGGTAAGTTAGACAACCACTATATAAGGGGATGAAGATTGGAAGCAAATCTCTTCTTTTGGTCCTTCGTTCTAAAATCACTCTAATATAGGTCATGATCTCTTCCCCTAACCAATGCTAGGAAATAGTTTCTCCCATTGTGTATACAAGACTCCAACCTACTAGAAATGAAAGGTTGAACCTCTTTTGATTGAAGTTAGGTGTTTCCCTCAAAAATAAACACCACACCCTTTTGCTATTTAATGCAAAAATGAAAAATCATGCTTGTGTTTGAGAATATACAATATTCTTCTTCCAAAAGCACATGATGAGGATAGTCATATTGCCTAAGCATCTATTGTGAATGCTCAAACAAATATTAAATCCATTCTCTCATAGAAGAAGATAGAAAAAATGAAGTCATATATCTTCTCATTCAAATGCTTA
Organism: Trichopus zeylanicus subsp. travancoricus; assembly: GCA_005019695.1. Lineage (NCBI taxonomy): Eukaryota > Viridiplantae > Streptophyta > Magnoliopsida > Dioscoreales > Dioscoreaceae > Trichopus > Trichopus zeylanicus. Next base: position 721,070 of record RXID01014425.1, read on the forward strand.
ATAAAAATAATGGCGTTGAAGCAATTTGAGTGAACAATCAATCTATCGGCCCACACAAAGTGAGATTTTCCTTCCTTCGTCATCAAAAGGTTGTGGAGGTTGTGGATAAGAAAACCAAGGTTCCCTTGCCAAATGCTCACAAAGGGATTAAATAGACAAGTCATAAAAAAATACAAAAATAATAAAAGATTTTCTTCCCCGATGCTTGGAAAAATAAAGTTATGAATAGACAACTAAGTATTTAGGTAGTTTTTGTCAAAATCAAATTCGATACGAATTTGCCTAATATCAAGGATTGGGAGCCACTAAATTATAGTCCAAATGTGGGTCTTAATTGGACTAGAGTTATGGTCGAATTTAACCGAAAATTGAGCTCGATAAGGATATGAATTGTTATGAAATTTAGTCCAAATGGGCTAAACGGACCACATATTTAGACCAAAATTGGATACGAAATTCATTACAAATTTGGACCAAAATAAAAATTTTTTATAAATAAGTCCCTAGATCAAATAAATCATTATAAATAAGTCCCTAGCCATATTTTTCTTACAAATTGGTCTTTGGGGTAAAAATTTTTACAAATGGGTTTGAAAACTCTTCAAATTATAAATTGATCGCTACAGAATCTAGGATTTTCGAATAATTTTCTCAAAGATTAATAATTATATATTGATATTTATAAAATTTAGGGATTGCAAATAACATTTTCAAAAATTTTTATTTACAAAGAAGTCCGTAACATTTTTATTTTTTTGTAAATAAATTCTCCATAAAACATTAAATCTTAAGTTCAATATTTATAAATTTATGAATCAATTCCGTAAAGATTTTTATTTATAAATAAGTTCAGATTTTTTTTTGATAAATAAAATCTTTAAGAAGGACCCTTGAAGTTTTTTTTTTGCAGTGAAAGATACCTGAATTTCTTGAAATTATAAGTTAACCCCCGAAAGACAAAAAAATTGGAAATAATCCGTTGTATTATGCAATATCCCAAAATGATATAATTTCATCCACTAACAGAAACCCTCCCCTAAAATTTGAAATTTAAACGAAGATCAACATCCATATATTTGAATCTCAACAAGATTATAGCAACATTGATCCTCCAAGATTTTAAAATGAGGATTAAGCATATTAAAAATTAAATTTTGAACATAAAATTTGATCTCTTCAGTCAATAAAACCTAGAGAACCCTGCACAAAAAACAAACAACAAAAGAATCAAAGTGGAATTGTAAAAAGAGAAAAAAAAATAGCTAATCTCAATTTTGTTTTTTTTTCTTGTGCTTCTATGCCTTCTCCTCTTTCCTCTGCTTGTGAGGTGTCCCCACACATCCTCTGTGCTTGCTCACTTGACCGTATCCCCAGCTGCTTATGCTTCTAACCTTCACCACCTCTAGCACTGCTACACTCACCCCTTGAGCTTCTGGCCTAACAGTCTGCAGCTCCTACTTCTGCATTCCTCCTGCTCCTAGCCGAACCAGTTGCCTCCACCACCCTTTGCCTTGCTCACCTACATGCTACTGATCTTCACCACCACACAGCTCACTGCTTGCGCCACATCTAAAATGCCAGAAGAGGTGGCTCATCGCCTGCGAGGCTTCCAAGATGCCAAAGAGGGGCTGCTGGCCCCGCACGCTGCCTCTAAGCCGAAGAAGTGCGACCTCACCACTGGGACTACATCCAAGCTTCCAGAGAGGGTGGTCTACTCGCTCCATAGCCACCTTCTCCACGAGCTTGCATCCGCACCACTCACCGCTGAAGGCCAGGCCTCCTCCTTGCCTAACCTTCCTCCAACCATCTGGCTACTACCAGAAGCCAGGTTGCTGTTTCACCCCTTCTCTCCCCACGTTGTAGCTGTCCCGAGTACTGCCTTCTTCACGGCCATGCCGTGCAATTTTCCTCTCCTCTCGTCATTAGACTGTGCCTGCACCCAACTAGTGATCTTGCATCGCTCCATTCGCTTTCCAGCTCTCTCAGTGTTGTGCCTCTTTCTTGTTCTCCACTATGCTCGCATCACCTCTACCCATTGATATGGCCGGAGTTGGCCAGATCGGGCCATGATCGAAGGAGAAGATGGGCCAGGGGTTTGTTGTTCATCATGGAGAAAATGTCGGTAAAGGAGAAGAAGATGAGGCCGGCGGTGAACAGAATAATTTTGGGGAAGAAGAAGAAGAGTGGAAATTAAGGAACAAAAGAGCAAAGCATGGAAGTGGGCTGCTAGCTGTAGGAGAAAAAGATAAATAAATAAATAAATAAAATATGAAAGTTGCTGCGGGAGAGAATAAAAGAAAGTGAAAAAAATGAACAGAAGCAATAAATTCTTATTTTACTCTCTTTTTCACCTTCATTTATATGTAATATGCACCAATCATCAAAATATATCTAAGTAATCTTTTTGACACCCAACCGCCTTATTTTTAGTCTTAAGAAATTCTTTGAGAAACTCCACTATGTTATTTTAGTCTAAAGAAATCCTTTGGGAACCTGATAGTCCTATTCTAGCCTAAGGATTCTTTTGAAAGTCTAATTGCCTTATTATAGCTTAAGAAATTCCTTTGGGAATCCGACTGCTATACTTATTGACCTAAGGGATTTATTCAAAAATTTAACCATCTTATTTTGGCCTAAAAGATTCTTTTGACAACCGAAATATTATATTTTAAGCTTAAAGGATTCTTTCAAAAATTTGAATGTCATATTTTTAGTCTAAAGAATTTTTTTAGAAATCTGAATGTCATAATTTTGACCTAAGAAATTTCTTGAGAAGTCTGCTCATCTTATTTTGACCTAAGGGATTCCATCAAAAGCTGATCAACTTATTATGGCTCAAGGGATTTCTTTAGGAACCTGATAACCTTATTCTGGCTTAAGAATTCTTTCAAGAACTTGACCACTTTATTCTAATATAAGGGATCCTTTCGGAAACTTGACCATCTTATGCTTACTTAAGGAGTTTTTTTGAAAATCTAACTACTCTATTCTGGCCTAAGGGATTCTCTTAGAGACTTGACCCCTATATTTTAGGCCTAAGGGACTCATTTGGGAACCTAACTGCCATATTTCTAGTTTAGGAGATTCCGTCAAAAATTCAAATGCCATATTTCTAACCAAATGGATTACTTTCGAAATCTGACCACTGTATTTTTGGCATAGGAGATTTCTCAAAAATTTGAACGCTGTATTTTTTGGCCTAAGGGATTACCTTAGGAATCCAACTATGATATTTTTATCTTAAGAGATTCCTTCGGGAACTCGATCACCATAGTTTTAAGCCAAGGAATTCCTTCATAAATTTGACCACAATCAAATAAATTGAATCAAATTGATTAAAACAAAAACTAAGTCAAAATTTGAACCAAAACCAAAATTAGGTCTAAACTAGAACTAAAATGAAAATCAGGTCTAAACCTGAACCAGAATAAAATAAAGTCCATACCTAAATTAAACCAAATCAAATTTAAACTTGAAACAAAATCAAAATTAGTTCGAAGCGTGAACTAAAAGAAAAATTAGGTCTAAATTTGAACCAAAATTAAATCAATTCTAAGCGTAAACCAAAATTAAAGTCAGGTTTAAACTTGAACAACAAACAAAATTAGGCCCAAGCTTGAATAAAATTTAAATCAGGTTGAACCTATACCAAATCAAGTCCAAACCAAAATTAAAACTAAACAAGGACCAAAATTGAATAAAAATAGAAGTCAGATCGAAACTTGAACCAAAATTAAATCAAGTCCAATCCTGAACAAAAACCCAACTTGAACTAATTAGAACTAGAATCCAAATCCAATAAGGTTCCCATATGGTTCAAACACAAATTAGATAAGGGTCCAACATGGTTTGAACCTGAAAACCTTAAGGGATCAAACCCAAACGTATTAAGGATCCATCAAAACCAAATCAATCCTAAACCTAAAATAACACTAAAATTAGTTTAAAGCGTAGACTAAAACCAAAATCAAGTCTGAATGTGAACCAAAATCAAATTAGGTCTAAGCTTGAACCAAAACCAAAATCAGGTCTAAACTTGAAGAATGAACTAGATCAGGCCCAAGCCTCAATAAAATTTAAATCAGGTTAAACCTATACCAAATCAGGTCCAAACCAAAATTTAAACTAAATGAGGACCAAAATTGGACAACAATAGAAATTAGGTCGAAACGTGAAGCAAAATTAAATCAGGCCCAATCCTGAACCAAAACCCAACTTGAACCTTGTAGAACCATAATCCAAATCCAATAAGGATCCCATATGGTTCAAACCCAAATCAGATAAGGGTCCAATATGGTTTGAACTTGAAAACCTTAAGGGATCAAACCCAAATCCATTAAGGATCCATCAAAACCAAATTAATCCTAAACCTAAAATAAAACCAAAATTAGTTCGAAGCATGGACTAAAACCAAAATCAAGTCTGAATATTAACCAAAATCAAATTAGGTATAAGCTTGAACCAAAACCAAAATCTGGCCTAAACTTGAAGAACAAACTAGATTAGGCCCAAGCCTCAAGAAAATTTAAATTAGGTTGAACCTATACCAATCGGGTCCAAACTAGATTGAACCAAAATTTAACAAAAATATAAATTAGGTTCAAATGTGAACCAAAATTAAATCATACCCAAGTCTGAACCAAAACCCAACTTGAACCAAGTAAAACCAGAATCCAAACCTAGTAAGGGTCCCACATGGTTTAAACCCAAATTGGATAAGGTTCTGACATGATCCGAACCAAAAACTCTTAAGGGATCAAATCCAAACCCATTAAGGATCCATCAAAAATCCGATAAGGATCAGACACAAAATCCATTAAGAATCCATTAAGCATCTAATAAGGATTGGACCTAAAATCCATTAAGGATCCATTAAAGATTCAATTAGAACCTAATCAAGGTTGGATCCAAGATCCATTAAGAATCCAATAAGCACCTAAATCCAAGATATATTAAGGATCCAATAGGGTTAGATGTAAAATCCATTCAAGATCTAATAAGAACCTAATAAGGGATGGATTTAAGATCCATAAGGATCCGATATGAAGCCAACAAGTGTTGGATCCAAAATCCACTAAGGATCAAATAAAAATCCAACAAGAGTTGGATCCAAGATCTATTAAGGATCCAATAGAAACCCATAAAGGGTATGATTCGAGATCCATTAAGGATCCAATAAGAACACAATATGAGTTGGATCCAAGGTCCATTATAGATCTAATAAGAACCCATGAAGGGTTGGATCCAAGATCCATTAAGGATCCAATTAAAACACAATAAGGATTGGATCCAAGGTCCATTAAGGATCCAATAAGAACTTAACAAGGGTTGGATTCAAGATCTATTAAAGATCCAATAAGAACCCATTAAGGGTTGGATCCAAGATCCACTCAAAATCCAAGAAGAACCTATTAAGGGTTGGATCCATGATCCATTGAATATCCAATAAGAACCCAAAAAGAGTTGGATCCAAGATCCATAATGAATTCAATAAGAACTCATTAAGGGTTGGATCCAAAACCTATTAAGGATCCAAATAGAGCCCATAAGAGTTGGATCCAAGATCCATTATGGATCCTATAAGAATTCATTTAGGATTTGATCCAAGATCTGTTAAGGATCCAATAAGAACTTAACAACGGTTGGATCTAAGATCCATTAATAATATAATAGGAACCCACCAAGGGTCGGATCAAAGATCCATTAAGGACCCAACAAAAAACCATTAATTGTTGGATCTAGGATCCAATATGAACTGAACAAGAGTTGGATCCAAAATCCATTAAGGATCCAATAAGAACCCATTAAGTATTGGATCTAGATTCAATACGGATCCAATAAGAATTCAATAAGGGTTTGATCCATGATTCAATAAGGATCGAATAAGGACTCAATAAGAGTTGGATCCAAGATCCATTGTGGATCAAGTCTAAGGTCCAATGGGGATTCATCATAAGGTCAAACATCACTTTAATTGAATCAAATTAGACTTGAACCAAACTAAGTGTAAACTTAGACTTGAATTGAATTGAATTGAATTGAATTGAATTGAATTGAATTAAATTGAATTGAATTAAATTAGACTTGAGGCAAAACCAAGTCTAAACATTAAATTGAATCAAATCAAATATGAATCAAAACTAAGTTTGAATAGAGTGAAACTTAAGTAAATTAGAGTTAGTCAACAATAAGCATAAGTCATCAATAACACCTCAAGTACAATTGACAACAAACCAAAAAGGTCATCAATTGTTAGGCCAAAGATGGTTAACATAAGCTAAGACCATTGATCATTTCAAATCAAATTGAACTAAAGCAGGCTTGAACTTGCTTGTTTAATTCATCAAATTCCATGTTCGAAGAAAGTCAATAAATAATAAGAATAAAGTCATCAAAAACACTTCATGCTCAACCCACATGAGCATAAAAGCTATTGGAGATGCTTCAAACTTAATCAATAACAAGTTAAAGAGATTGTTATTTATCAAATTAAGAATAATTAGCATAAGTTAAAGTCTCTAATCATTCTCTTTAATCAAACCAAACTAAGATAAGTTTGAACTCACTTAGTTAGTCAATCACGTGCCATGTTTGAAGGAAGTTAACTGACACAAGTATAAAAGCCATAATTAGCAGCACTTCAAACCTCATCAATACAAGCATAAAGCCAAAGGTGACACATCAAATCTAGTCGACAATAAGTTATAAAGCCATAGATTATTAAGTCAAGAATTACTAGCATAAGCTAAGACTTCTAACCATTCTTTCAAGTCAAATGCCAAGGGAAGTTAACTAAGAATAAGTAGAAAGCTATCTATGGTACTTCAAACTCTAATGGGGTCAATTAACATAAGCCAAGGTAGTTAGCCATACCTTAGAATCAAGTAATGTTATCAACAGTCACTAAGGATAGAGCCAAGTACCCATCTGAGACAGGTTCCACTCGATCAAGTGCATGTGAGCAGGGAAACTGTGAGCATTAGGCCTTTTCTATTTCTTTTCTTATTTTATGTTTCCACAATACTTGATTGTATTCTCAAACTCTTCTAAATTTCATTTATTATTTCTCAAGGTCTTTGCCTATACTGAGTAGTTGATTGTAGCTCCACAATTTCTGGTATGCTCGGTGCGATTTGGATTCACCTCCAAGTGTAGAGATATATTTAATATGATAGAAAAATTAATAAGACAGAATAATAATAAAAAACTGATCAATTGTATTTTCTTTTGCAACAACAATGAACATTCCCTCCCCAACATACATCATCATCTTGGGAGAAGGATTAATCATTTATTTACCTCAGTCGATGATCACCACAGGAGTAGTTGGAGCTCAAATCAAGTTTGGAATCATCTCTGAGGTCATCCAATTTAGGAATGCACCTATCAACTTGCCAACCAATATTGCAGTCACACAAGATGAATCCACTCCTTGCCTTCCATTAAGGGAAAAGAGACCGAATGTCATCATTTTCAAGGTGAAGGGTCAACCTAATGTGAAGTTAGAAGCTACATTTAAACCAAGAAGGGCATCTATCTTCCAGAAGTCTAGAAATTTGCCTATCCTAACTATCATAAGCAAAACAAAGGCTATTGGGGTTTTTAGGCGATTTGGAAAGCCCACTCTTCAAATGAAATTAGTCATCACTATTCTTATATCTAATTCTTTTACCCCATTGAATGACAAAATCAAAGAAACACAGTCACACCTTAAGACCATAGCTAAAGGGAGAGTAACTAAGCAAAATAGAAAGAACCATTATAAAACTACAGCCAAGCATGAAATCCCACAAAAGAGACAATCCATACTATCAAAGTCATTTCTTATGATGACTCCAACAAGTACTACGAGTCTACTCCTTAGTTACCCAATTGCCAAAAGAAGGTTGTGCGAACAAAGCTTGCAAATAAGGAAGTTTAGAAAGATGGGATGCTTGTGAGAAGGCATAACTACTCATTCCATGCGTAGGATCTTAAATGAGGCACCCCAACTAGTGGGAGAAGTTAGCCTGGGTCCAAAACACATAAAATCAATACTTGCTTCTCAAGACATAAACTGTTATGTTCTAACAGAAGCCTTGGTTATGGCTAAAAGATCTAATGGGGAAATTACTATAGGGGCACTTTTAGAATAGTTGAGTCAAAAAGAGAAAGAGAAGGATGAAGCTCAGAAGAAAGCCGTGGAGTTGATGGAGATGATGATACAAATGAGACGAAAGCTCGACAAGTTAGAGTGGTCACAACAATAATCTCAATAAGATGCAGGGACAGCAGAAAACACCTCTCCTACAAATAAGATCCATGAAGATGTAGGCCCTTCACAAGCACCTCTTCCACTAGTAAGGAACACCCAATTACGAATCTCAAGGATTCTTGGGTAACATGGAGTTGCCAACATACATACAATAATAAGTGTGACAAATGGTGGCAACACAACTAAGATAATAAAGTGATGCAAGTAAGATAAATGATGCAGACAAGCCATACGCAAGTCATCATGATCAAGTACCACATCCCAAGGGCTATATGGTGCCTAAATTCAAATAATTTAATGCCATTAGTAACTCTAATAATATATTGCTCACTTGTAACTTTGTTTGGGGATTCGAGCAAGAACCCTTCATTTATACTTTGTTCATTCTTAGCAAGCTTAAATGGGGGTAGTATTTGAGTTGTTGGAAGCTCATAGCCAAGCCAATCACCATAGTCATCCCATTATTCCAATAATGATGAATTTCAAAGTGCACGTAGGAAAAAGATCGTTAAGCATGTCACTGATGAAATAGGGATTCTCACAAGTCTTCCCATAGACTACCATCAAGATGACTATATCAAGGAGTGGTTCACCTATGAGTGCGACTATGGCTTGATCAAACTATAGCTAGGTACTATAAAGGACCTAGCACTAACTATTATGAAGTACGTCAAGCACAAATGCAAGCAATAAATGAATACATACAAGCCATGACTATCCATATGGAGAGTATGTGTAAAAACCATGCTTTGTGAAGAAATCAAGAAAATGGAAATAATGGTAGAAGAGAAGGCAAAAGGTACACAAAATGCCTTGCATAAATGGTAAAGAACAACTTGCTAACTCTCCTAGAAGCCAAGATGATCATCCATACCATCCACCTAGAAGCGAACTAAGGAATATAAATGATATCTAGGACAATCATTTAGGTCTGTTGCTTCTTGTCACATGGTGACTCATGCAAGTGCCATAGACACTGATGATCAACCATCTCAATCTCCATCAAATAACCTAATGGCAAATAATCAACTCGTTAGGTTTAGTGAAGTCCTAGTCCTAGAGAGCGTGCAAGGATAACCTCTACAACCATTAGAGGAATCATATATACAAGACACAGATAATAAATATGACTTTGTGTCCAAGTCAGAACAACTCTACAATTGCTTTGGATGGCCATATGTAAGTACCAAAAGAAGAAGCAAGCATTTCGAGAAAGGATCAAACAAACTTCGACTACTACTACTACTACTACTACTACTACTTCTACCACTACTTCTGATACTATTACTACTGCTGCTACTGCTGCTGCTAAGACTACTAACAATGCTACTACTATTACTGCAACTGCAACTACTGCTAGTACTACTACTACAACTACTTCTAGTACTACTACTTTCAGTACTACTACTACTACAAATACTACAACTAGTACAATAAAAATTACTACTGCTATTACCGCTACTACAACAACTAATGCCAAAACTAATACTATTATTATTGCTACTAGTATTGCTACTAATGCTACTACTACTACTACTACTACTACTACTACTAATACTACTACTACTACTACTACTACTACTACAACTCCTTCCACTACAACAACAACTACTACTACTACTACTACCACTCATAATAGTACTACTACTACTGCTACCACTACTACTGCTACTTAGGTTGTTACTACTACTATAACAACAACTACTACTACTAGTGCTACTATTGCTACTACTACTGCTGCTGCTGCAACTATCGCTACAATTACTACTGCTACTGCTACTTCGGTTGCTATTACCAAATTGACAACAACTACTACGGCTACTTCTGATACTAATACCACTATGACAACTACTCTTACTGTAGCTTCTACTTCTATAGCTGCTACTACTGCTACTACTATTACTACTACCATTTCTACTTATACTGCTACTACTACTATGGTTGTTGCTACTTCTGCTATGATAGCTACTAATCTTGCTACTGCTAAGATGCTACTACTATGACTACTACTAGTGCTGCTACTAATGCTACTACTGCTACTACAGCTAACTCTATTACTATTACTATAACTACTATAGCTACTACAACTACTACTACTGCTGCTGCTACTGTTGTGGCCGCTGCTATTGCTTCTACTAATTCTACTACTACTATTGCTACTAGTCCAACTACTACCACTACTACTACTCGTTCTACAACTACTACTACTATGACTAGTAGTACCACTATAACTTCTACCACTAATACTACTACTTCTCCAACTACCACTATTACCACAATCGCTATTACAACTACAACTGCTACTACTACTACTGCAATAATTTCTTCAGCTCCAACTATAGCTACTGCTACTACTAGTACTACTACTTCTACTATAGCTGCTATTGCTACTAGGCTTCTATGATTGCTACTACTACCACTACAGTAGTAGTAGTAGTAGTAGGAGGAGCAGGAGGAGGAGGAGGAGGAGCAATACTAGTAGTGGCAGTAGCAACCATAGTACTTGTAGTAGTAGTAGTATAAGTAGTAGTAGTAGGAGTAGTTGTAGTGGCAGTTGTAGATGTAGTTGTAGAACCAGTAGTAATAGTCATAGTAATAATAGTTGTAGAAGTAGTAGTAGTAGTAGTAGTAATAATAGTTGTAATACTAGTAGTAGCAACAATAGTATTAGCAGCAGTAGTATTAGTTGGAGAAGCCGTAGTTGTAGGAATAGAAGTAGTAGTTGTAGTAGTAGCAATAGTAGGAGTAGGAGCAGTAGCAACAATAGTAGTAGTAGTAGTAGTAGTAGTAATAGTAGTAGTAGTAGTAGTAGTAATAGTAGTAATAGTAGCAATAGTAGTATAAGCAGCAGTAGTCGCAGTAGTTGTAGCAAGAGTAGTAGTAGTAAAACTAGTAGTAGGTGTAGTAGCTGTAGTAGTTGCAGTAGTAATTGCAGTAGCAGTAGTAGTAGCAATAATAGTAGTAGTAGTAGTTGCAGTTGTAGTAGTCATAGTTATTATTGTAGTAGCAGAAGTAGTTATAACTGTAGTGGTAGTAGTAGTAGTAGTAAGAGCAGTAGTAGTAGAAATAGTGGTAGTTGTAGCAGTAGTAGTAGTAGTAGTAGCAGTAGCAGTTGGAAGTGTAGTAGCAGTAGTAGTTATAGTAGTAGTAGTTATTGTTGTTGTGGTAGTAGTAGTCATTGTTGTTGTAGAAGCAGCAATAGTGGCAATAGTAGTAGCAGTAGTTGTAGAAGTAGTCACAAAAGTAGCAGTTGTAGTAGCAGTTGCAATAGTAGTAGTAGGGGGAGAAGTAGTAGGAGCAGTAGTATTAGTAGCAGCAGTAGTAGTAGCAACAGCAGCTGTAGTAGTACTAGTTGTAGTAGTATTAGTAGTACTTGTTGTAGAAGTAGTACTTGTAGCAGTAGCAGTTGCAATAGTTGTAGTCATGGCCATCACAGAGGTAGTAATAGGTGTAGTTGTAGTAGTGGTATTAGTAGCGGCAACAACAATAGCAATAACAGTGGTATTAGTAGTAGTAGTAGTAGTAGTAGTAGTAGTAGTAGCAACAATGGTAATAGCAATAGGAGTAGTAGTAGTTGTTATAGCAGTAGTAATAGTCGCAATAGCGATAGCAACAACAGCTATAGTTGTAATAGCAGCAGTAGTATTAGGAGTAGTAGTAGTAGCAGTAGCCGTAGCAGTGTGGTAGAAGTGCTGCTAGTAGTAGTTGTAGTCATAGAATTAGAAGAAGAAGAAGTAGTAGTAGTAGTGGAAGTTGTGGGAGTAGTAGTAGGAGTAGTAGTACGAGGAGTAGTAGTAGTAGGAGTAGTAATCATAGTGGTAGTAGTAGTAGCAGTAGCGATAGTAGAAGTCATAGTTGTAGTAGTAGTAGGAGAAGTAGTAGTGGTAGTAGTAGTTAGAGTAGTAGTAGGAGCAGTAGTAGTAGTTGTGGGACTAGCAGTAGTGGTAGTAGAAGTCATAGTTGTTGTACTAGTAAGAGGAGTAGTAGTGGTAGTAGTTGTCATAGCAGTAGTAGTGGTAGTAGTAGTAGTAATAGTAGTAGTCGTAGTAATTTTAGTTGTTGTAAAAGTAGTAGTAGTAGTAGTAGTAGGATTATTCCTCATTTTAGTAGTAGTAGTAGTAGCAACAGTAAAAGTATAGTAGCAATTGTACTAGTAGTTGTAGTAGTACTAGTAGTAAAAGTAGTAATAATCATAGAAGTAGTAGTTGGAGTAGGAGTCGTAGTATTAGTAGTTGTAGTAATTGTAAAAGTAATAGTTGGAGTAGGAGTAGCAATAGTAGCAGTAGTCGTATCAGTAGCAGTTGTAGTAGTAGTTGGAGTAGTTGTAGTTGTAGTAATAGTAGTAGTAGTCGTAGTGGCAGTAGTAGCAGTTGTCATAGCAGCAGAAGTAGTAGTAATAGTAGTACTACTTGTTGATGTAGTAGTTGGAGTAGTAGTAGTAATAGTAATAGTAGTAGTAGTGGTAGTAGAAGGAGTAGTAGTAGTAGCAATAGTATTAGGAATAGCAGCAATCATAGTAGCAGCAATCGTATTAGTAGTAGTAGTAGTAGTGGTGATGGTAGTGGTAGGAGTAGTAGCAGTAACAGGAGTAGAACCAGTAGCAGTCCTAGTAGGTGTTGCACCAGTAGCAGTAGTAGTAGTGATTGCTATTGTAGTTGTGGTTGTACTAGTGGTAGTACTAATAGTAGTAGTAGTAGTACCAGTAGTAGTAGTACTAGCAGTAGTTGTAGTAGTAGCAGTAGTTATAGTGGTATAAGCAATAGTCGTAGTATTTAGTGGTGGTGGTAGTAGTAGTCGTTGTAGTAGTACTTGTTGTAGTAGTAATAGTATTGGTAGTAGTAATAATAGTAGTAGTAATAGAAGTAGCAGCTATTGTAGTTGTAGGAGTTGTTGTAGTAGTAGTAGTAGTAGTAGTAGTAGTGGGAGTAATGTAGTAGTAGCAGCAGCAGCAGTAGTAGCAGTAGTAGCAGTAGTTGTAGTCGAAGTACTAGTAGTAGTGGAAGTAGTATTTGTAGTAGAGAGATTGGTAGTAGTAGCAATTGCAATAATTGTAGTAGAGTAGAAGTAACAGTCGTAGTAGCATGGGTTCCTAGAGTTGCAGAAGTAGTGGCGGTAGCATAGTAGTAGCAGTAGCAGGGCTAGTAGTAGCAATAATAGCAACAATAGTAGTAGAAGTAGTAGAAATAGTATTAGTAGTGGTAAGGGTGGTAGCTATTGTAGTGGTAGTTGTTGTAGTGGTAGTAGTAGTAGTAGTAGCAATAGCAGTAGTAGTCATAGTGCAGTAGTAGTAGTTGTATTAGTGGCAACAGTAGTAGTAGTAGTAGTAGTAGATGTAGTAGTAGTAGCTATTGTAGAATTAGTTTTGGTTTTAGTAGTATATGTAGTAGTAGTAGTAGTATCCTTAGTATTAAGAGTAGGAGTAATAGTAGCAGTAGCCATTGTAGCAGTAGTAGTAGCAAAAGTAGCAAAAGAAGTACTAGTTGGACAAGTAGTAGTTGTAGCAGAAGCAGCAGCAGCCATAGTAGTAGTGGTGGTAGTAGTAGTAGTAGCAGTAGTAGTACTTGCAGTAGTAGTAGCAATGGTAGCAACATAAGTAACAGTTGTAGTATTTGTAGAAGTAGTTGTTGTTATTGTAGTAGCAGTAGTAGCAGTAGTAGTAGTAGTAGTTATCTTGGTAATAGTAGTAGTTGTAGTAATTGCAGCAGCGGTAGTAGTAGCAACAGTAGTTGTGCAGTAGCAGTAGTAGTAGTAGCATAGTGGCAGTAGCATTTGTAGTAGCAATAGTAGTAGCATTCATGGGAGAAGTAGTGGCAGTAGTAGTAGAAGTAGTTGTAGTAGTAGTAGTGGTAGCAATTGGAGTATTTGCTATGGCCGTAGTAGTAGCAGTACTAGTGGTAGTCGCAGTAGCAATAGTAATCGTAATAGTAGCAGCTGTAGTAGCTGAAAGAGTAATAGTATTAGTAGGAGTAGTAGTAGAAGTAGCAGTAGTAGAAGGGTGAGTGATCGTAGTATTGGTAGTAATAGTAGTAGCAGTAGAAGTAGAAGTAGCAGCAGCGGCAAGGGTAGCAGTAGTTGTAGTTGTAGCAGCAGTAGGAATAGTACTAGTAGCAGAAGTAGCTATAGGAATAGTAGTAGTAGTAGTAGTCATAGTAGTAGTTGCAGCTTAGTAGTATTATTATAAGTAGTGGTAGCAATAGGAGTAGTAGTATTAGTAGTAGGAGTGTGAGTAGCAGCAGTAGTGGTAGTAGAAGAAGTAGTAGCAGAAGTAGTAACAATAGTAGCAGTAGTAGTAGTAACAATTACAGTAGTAGTAGTAGGAGTAGTAGTAGTTATAATAGTAATAGTAGTAGTGGTTGCAGTAGTAGTAGCAGTTGTAGTAGTCACAGCAGCAACATTAGTAGTAGTAGTAGGAGTAGTAGTAGTTATAATAGTAATAGTAGTAGTGGTTGCAGTAGTAGTAGCAGTTGTAGTAGTCACAGCAGCAACATTAGTAGTAGTAGTAATAGTAGTTGTTGTTGTGGTTATATGAGTAGCAGTAGGAGTAGTAGCAGTAGTAGTAGTAATAGGAGCAGTAGTAGCAGTAGTAGTGGGTGGAGGGGAAGTTGGAGTACTAGTAGCAGCAACAGTATGAGTAGTTATAGGAATAGTCTTAGTAGTGGTAGTAGTACTAGTAGTAGCAGTAGTATAGTAGTAGTAGTAGTTGTTGTTGTTGTAGTAGTAGCAATAGTAGTAGAAGTAGCCATAGTAGTAACAGTAGTTGTTGCAGCTGTAGTAGAAGTGGTTGTAGTAGAAGTGGTCGTGGTAGTTGTTGTTGTTGTATTAGTAGTAGTGGTAGCTGCAGCAGTAGTAGGAGTAGCAGAAGAGTAGTAGCAGCTGTAGCAATAGCAGTAGTTGTTGTTGTAGTTGTACAAGTAGTCATAGTAGTAGCAGTTGTAAGAGAAGTAGTAGCACTATTAGGGGTGAGCAAAACTGGTTAACCGAACCGGTTTTGCTCATTTGAGAACCGGAACCGGAACCGGATTTCGGTTCTCAAAAAATTGAGAACCGGAACCGTACCGGTTTGGATGAAGAATCGGTTTTCCGGTTCCGGTTCTAAACCGGTTTAAACCGGTTCTAAAACCGGTTAACCGGTTTTATATGCGACCGCCGGCGTCGGCGAGGGCGAGACGGTTCTAAAACCGGTATACCGGAGCTCCGGCGTCACGACGACCGGTGAGGGCTAGGCGGCGTCGCGGCGAGCTCGGGGGCGAGCGCGAAGGCGAGGCGGCGTCGCTGCGAGCTCGGGGGCGAGCGCGAAGGCGAGGCGGCGTCGCTGCGAGCTCGGGGGCGAGGCCGAGGCCGAGGCCGAGGCGGCGTCGGCACGTTGCTGCGAGCTCGGGGGCGAGGCGAGGGCGAGGCCGAGGCGGCGTCGGCGCGTTGCTGCGAGCTCGGGGGCGAGGCGAGGGCAAGGGCGAGGCCGAGGCGGCGTCGGCGCGTTGCTGCGAGCTCGGGGGCGAGGCGAGGGCGAGGGCGAGGCGAGGCGGCGTCGGCGCGTTGCTGCGAGCTCGGGGGCGAGGCGAGGGCGAGGCCGAGACGGCGTCGGCGCGTTGCTGCGAGCTCGGGGGCAAGGCGAGGACGAGGCGAGGCGAGGCTGAGGCGGCGCAATTAGGGTTAGGGTTTTATATATACTGAGAAAACCGGTACGGTTCCGGTTAACCGGTTTTTCAGAAAACGTGAAACCGGAACCGAAACCGGTTTTCCGGTTTTATGAAATTTCAGAACCGGAACCGTACCGGTTTGCCTGAAAACCGGTTTTCCGGTTCGGTTCTCAACCGGTACGGTTCGGTTAACCGATTTTTCGGTTTTTTTGCTCACCCCTAAGCACTATTAGTAGTAGTAGTAGTAGTAGTAGCAATTGCAGTAATAGTAGCTGTAGTAGTGTAGTAGTAGTAGTGTTAGTAGTATTATTAGCAACAATAGTTGTAGTAGTTGTTGCAAAAATAGTAGCAGTATTAGCAATAGTTGAAGCTGTAGTAGGAGTAGCAGTAGTAATTGTAGTAATAGTAGTTGTAGGAGTAGTAGTAGAACTGGTTGTAATAGTAGTGGTAGTAGCAGTAGCAGTAATAGTAGTAGGATTAGTAGTAGCAATAGCAGTACTAGTGGTAATAATTATGGCTGTAGTTGTTGTGGTGATCGTAGAAGCAATAGCAATAGTAGTAATAGTAGTAGCAATTGTAGTAGCAGTAAGAGGAATAGTAGTATTAGTAGGAGTGGTTGTAAGAGCATTAGTAGTAGTAGTAGGAGTGAGAGTAGGTAGTAAGTATAGTGGAGTAGTCGTAGTAGTAGTAGTAGTAGCAGTTGTAATAGTAGTAGTAGCAGTAGTAGCCACAGAAGTAGTAGTTGTAGGAGCAATCGTAGTAGTAGTAGTGTGATGTAGTAACAGGAGCCGCAGCAGTAGTAGTATTATTATGTGTAGTAGTAGCAATAGGAGTTGTAGTAGTAGTAGTAGGAGTGATAGTAGTCATAGTGGTGGTTGTAGTAGTAGTAGTCGCAACAGCAGTAACAACAATAGTAGTAGAAGTAGTAGTAAGAATAGCAGCAGTGGTAGTAGCATTAATAGCAGAAGCAACTATAGTAGTAGCAATACCAATAGTTGTTGTTGTTGTCATTGTTGTTGTTGTTGTTGTTGTTGTTGTTGTTGCTGTTGTAGTAGTAGTAGTAGTAGTAGTAGTAGTAGTAGTAGTAGTAGTGGCGGTGGTGGTGGTGGTAGTAGTAGTAGCAGAAGTGGCAGTAGCATTAGTACGAGCATTAATAGTAGCAGCATTAGCAATAGCAGTTGTAGTAGCAGTATTAGAAGAAGCAGCAGTAGCAATTGTAGTAGCTGTTGGAGTAGTAGCAACAGAAGCAGCAGCAGTAGTAGCAGTCGTAGTAGTAGTAGAAGTAGTAGTAGCGGTCCTAGTAGTAGTTATTGTAGTAAGAGTTGGTGTAGTAGTTGTTGTTGTAGTAGGAGAAGTAGTAGTAGTAGTTTTGGTAGTAGGAGTTGGACGAGTTGGAGCAGGAGTAGGAGTTGGACTAGGAGTTGGAGTAGGAGTAGTAATAGTATAAGTAGTACTTGTTGTTGTAGTAAAAGTAGTTGTAGTTCTATCTATAGTAGTAGTTGTAGTAATAGTAGTATTAGTTGTAGTTGTAGTAGCAGAAGTAGTAGTAGTAGGTGGAGTAGTAGTAATACTAGCAATTGCAGTAGCAGCAACAGCAGTAGCTGTAGCAGTTGTAGTTCTTGCAATAGTAATAGTAGTAGTTGTAGTAGTAGTAGTATGAGCTGTAGTAGTAATAGAAATAGTAGTAGTTCTTGCAGTAGTAATAGCTATGGCAGTAGTAGCAGTAGGGGTCATAGTACTAGTAGTAGCAGTAGCAAATAGTAGTAGTAGTAATACAAGTAGTAGTAGCATTAGTTATAGCAATAGGAATTGTGGTAGTTATAATAGTTGTCATTATAGTAGTAGTAGTTGTTGCAGTAGTAGTACTAGTAGTAGTAGTTGGAGC
Organism: Trichopus zeylanicus subsp. travancoricus; assembly: GCA_005019695.1. Classification (NCBI taxonomy): domain Eukaryota; kingdom Viridiplantae; phylum Streptophyta; class Magnoliopsida; order Dioscoreales; family Dioscoreaceae; genus Trichopus; species Trichopus zeylanicus. The sequence goes on from RXID01014425.1 coordinate 738,846, forward strand.
AGTGGTAGTAGTATTATGAGTAGCAGCACAAGTAGGAGTGGTCGTATGGTAGTACTAGTAGGAGTGAGAGTAGTAGTAGTAGTGTAGTAGTAGTTGTAGTGGTAGTATTAGCAGAAGTAGTAATGGCGATAGTAGAAGCAGCAGTAGCAATAGCAATAGTAGCAGCAGTAGTAGTATTATGAGTAGCAATAGCAGTACCAGTAGTAGTAGTTGCAGCATTGGTTGTAGTAGTTGTAGTAGTTGTAGCACAAGTAGTGGTAGCAATAGCAGTCGTAGTAGTAGGAGTAGCAGTAGTGACAGTAGAATTAGTAGTAGTACCATTGGTAGCAGTACCAGTAGCAATAGTAGTAGTAGTTATAGCAGTAATAGTAGTAGGAGTAAGAGGAGGTGGCGTTGCAGTAGTTGTAGCAATAGTAACAGTAGTAGTGGTACTTGTAGTAGTATTAGCAGTAGTATTAGGAGTGGTGGTAGCAGAAGCAGTAATAGTAGTAGTTGTCATAGTAGGAGTAAGAGTAATAGTAGTAGTGATAGTTGTACTAGCAGTTGTTGTTGTTGTCGTAGCAGTAGCAGTAACAGTAGTAGAAGTTATGATAATGGGATTAGCAGTTGTGGTAGCAACATTTGTAGTAGCAGCAGTAGTAGTAGTAATATTTGCAAAAGTGGTAGTAGTACTAGTAGCAAGTACTAGTAGTAGTTGTGAAAGTGTAGTAGTAGTAGTTGTTGTAGGAGTAGTAGTAGTAGGAGTAGCAATAGTAATAGTAGCAGTAGCAGTAACAATTGTAGTGTTAGTAGTAGTAGTAGTGGAAGTAGTTGCAATAGTAGTAGCAGTAGCAGTAGTAAGAGAAGTAGTTGTGGTAGTAGCAGTTGTTGTTGTAGTTGAAGCTGCAACAATGTAGTAGCAGTAGTAGTAGAAGTAGCAATTGTACTAGTATCGGTAGGAACAGTATAAGGAGTTGCAGTAGTAGCAGTCGAAGTAGTAGTAGTGGTAGTGGTAGCAGTAGCAGTGGTTGTACAAGTAGTAGTAGGAGTAGTAGCGGCAGTAGCAATAGTAGTAGATGTAGAAGTAATGGAAGTAGTAGTAGTAGTAGCAACTATAGTAATAGTAGTAGAATGAGTAGTAGTAGAAGTGCGAAAAGTAGTAGCGATAGTAGTAGTAGTAGTACTAGCAGTAGCAATTCTAGTAGTAGTAGTAGTAAAAGTAGTTATAGAAGTAGCAGTAGCAGTAGCAATAGTAGTAGGAGTAGTAGCAGTAGTAGTAGTTACAGTAGTAGTAGTAGTACAACACTACTACTACAACTAGTACAACAAAGACCACTACTACTACTGCTACTACTGTTGTTACCATTGCTACCACACCTACTACAACTATTGCTACTTCTACTTCTGCTTCCACTACCACTACTACTACTACTGCAACAATTGTTACTACTACTACTACTACAACTACCATAACTACTTCTATTACTGCAACTACTACAACAACTACAACAACAACATCTACTATTGCAGGAACAAGAACAACAACAACCACAACTACTATTATTATTACAACAACTACTACTGCAACTGCTACTAAAGCTACTAGTACTACTTCTACTACCACTACCACAACTACTGCTCTACTGCTATTAGTACTACTTCTACTACTACTACTACTACAACTATTTCTACTACTACTCCAACTACTGTTACTACTAATACCACTCCTACTAATACTACGACTAATGCTACTACTACTATAGCTCCTACTGCTACTACTTCTACTACACCAGCTACTTCTACCATTACTATCGATACTACTATTATCGCTACAACTGCTACTACGGCTACCGCTACAACAAATGCTGCCACTACTGCTACTACAGCTAGTAATATTACTACTACTATTACTACTAGTCCTACTTCTACAACTACTAATTCTCCAACTACAACTAGTTTTGCGCCTACTAATGATGCTACTGCTACTGCTACTACTCTTACTACTACTACTACAACTACTACTACTATTTCGACTACTGCTACTTCTATTACTACTACTACTAGTACTACTACGACAACGGCTACCACTGCTACCTCTACTACAACTGCTTCTACTACTACTACTGTTACTACTATTACGACAACAAGTACTACTAATACTACTGTTACTACTATTATGACAACAAGCACTACTACTACTACTTCTACTACTGCTTTTGCTCCGGCTACATAAACTAATAATAGTACTACAACTACTACTAGTAGTAGGAGGAGGAGGAGGAGGAGGAGTAGTGGTACTAGTATTAATAGGAGTAGTTATAGGAGTAGCAGTAGGATTAGTAGTAGCTGTAGTAGTATAAGTAGTAGCAATAGTAGAAGTAGTGGTTGTAGAAGTAGAACTAGTAGCAATTGGAAAACTAGGAGTAATATTAGTAGTAACAACAGTAGCAACAGCAGTAATACTAGTACTAGTAGTAGAAGTAATAGTAGTAGTACTAGTGGTCCTATTAGCAGCGGTAGAAGTAGTAGTAGCCATAGTGGGAATAGTTGTAGTAGTAGTAGCAGTTGTAGCAATAGTAGTAGTAGTAGCTATAATTATACAAGCAAAAGTAGTGATAGTAGTAGTAGCAGTAGCAACAACAGCGTTAGTAGCCATAGTAGTAGCAGCAGTAGCAATAGTACCCATAGTAGTAGCAGCAATAGCAGTGGTAGTAGTGGTAATATTAGTACTAGTAGTAGTAGCAATAGTGGAAGTACTTGTTGTAGTAGTAGTAGTTGTAGTAGTAGGAGTAATAGTATTAGCAAAAGTAGTAGTTGTAGTAGTGGAAGTAATAGGAGTAGTTTTTTTAGTAGTAGTAGTAGTTGTATTAGTAGAAGTAGGAGATGTAGCAGAAGTAGTAGTAGAGGCAGCAGCTACAACTGTAGTTGTAGTTGTGGCCGCAAAAGTAATAGTAGTAGTTCTATCCTTTGTATTAGTAGTAGTAGTAGTAGTAGTAGTAGTAGTAGTAGCAGCAGTAGTAGTAGTAGCAGCAGCAGCAGCGGTAGAAGCAGTAGCAGTAGTAGCTGCATCAATAATAGTGGTATTAGCATCAAAAGTGGTAGTAGTAGTTGTTGTAGTAGCAACAGCAATAGCAAAAACCTTTCTAGTTGTAGTAGTAGTTGTAGTAGTTGTGACATAAGTAGTAGTAGTAGGAGAAGTAATAGCAATAGCGGCACAGGTAGCTATAGCAGTAGTAGCAGTAGTTGTAGGTGAAGTAGTTGTAGTTGTTGTAGTTGTTGTAGTGGTAGTATTAGCCGAGATTGTAGTTGGAATAGTAGTAGGAGTAGGAGTCTGACTTAGAGTAGTAGTAATAGTAGTAGTAGTAGCAACAATAATAGTCATACTAGTAGTTGGATGAGTAGTGGTGGTACTAGCAGTTGTTGTTGATGTAGTTTTAGTTGTAGTACTAGTAGTAGTAGGAGCAGCAGGAGCAGCAGTAATAGTAGTAGTAGTAGAAGTAGTAGCCATTGTAGCAGTACAACTTGTAGTAGGAGTAGTCATAGTAGCAGCAGCAGTAGTAGTAGGAGTAGTACTAGTGGTAATAGTCATAGAAATAGGAGTAATAGTAGTAGTAGTAGTAATAGCGGTAGTAGTAGTAGCAGTAGCCGTAGTAGTAGTATTTGTAGTAGTAGTAGGAGTAGCAGGTGTAGTAGTAGTAGTAACAGTGGTAGGAGGGGTAGTAGTAGTAGTAGTAGTTGTTGTTGTTGTTGTTGTTGTTGTGTCGTTGTATTAGTAGTGGCAGGAGTGGAAGTAGTAGTAGTAGTAATAATAGTAGGAATGGTAGTAGTAGTAGTAATAGTAGTAGTAGTAGTAGTAGTTGTTGTTGTTGTTGTTGTTATTGTAGTAGTAGTAGTTGTTGTTGTTGTTGTTGTCGTAATAGTAGGTAGTAGAAGGAGTAGCAGCTGCAGTTGCAGTAGTTGCAGTAGTAGTAGTAGCAGGAGCAGTAGGAGTAGCAGCAGCAGTAGCAGGAGGAGCAGTAGTAGTAGGAGTAGTAGCAGTACTAGTAGCAGTAGTAGGAGTAGGAGTAGGAGTAAGAGTTGTAGTAGTTGGTGTAGTAGTACTTGGAGTATTAGTACTAGGAGTTTCCGTAAGTGTAGTGGTAGTAGTACAAGTAGTAGTACAAGTAGTAGGTGTAGGAGTAGTAGTAGCAGAAGTAGTAGTAAACGTAGTAGTCGCAGTTGTTGTAGTAGTAGTTATAGAAGTGTTAGCAGTAGTAGTAGTGGCAATAGCAATAGCAGAAGTAGCAATAGTAGCAATAGTAGTAGTAGTAGCTACTGTAGTAATAATAGTAGTAGTAGTAGTAGTAGTAGTAGTAGTAGTAGTAGTAGTAATAGTAGTAGTAGTAGTAAAAGTAAGAGTCAGAGTAGTAGTAGTAGTTGTACGATCAAGAGTAGGAGTAGAAGTAGTCGTAGTAGCAGCATTAGTAGTTGTAGTAGTAGTATCAGTAGTAGTAGAAGCAAAATTAGTAGCAGTAGTAATAGTAGTGGTAGTAATTATACAATGAACAATAGTAACTGTAGTAGTAGGAGTTGTAGTAGGAGTAGTTTATAGGAGTTTGAGTAGGAGTAGTTGTAGGTGTTGTAGTAGTAGTAGTGCTAGAAGTGGTAGTAGTAGTAGGGCGAATATGTGCATTAGTGGTACCTAGCAGCATAGAAGTTGTAGTTGTAGTTGTAGTAGTAGCAACAGTCGTAGTAGGCATAGTAGTAGTTGTAGTAACAGTGGTAGTATTAGTAACAGTAGTAGTAGTAGTAGTAATAGTAGTAATTGTAGTAATAGTAGTAGTAGCTGTAGTTGTAGTAGTGATAGTAATTATACAAGTAATAGTAGTAATAGCTGAAGTACCCACAGTAGTAGTAGCAGAAATAGTAAAAGTAGTTGTTGTAGTAGTCATAGCAGTAGTAGTAGGAGTTGGAGTAGAAATAGTAGTTGGAGTTTTCGTAGTAGTAGTAGTAGTGCGAATATGAGTATGACTGGTAATAGGAGTAGTAGTCGTTGTTGTAACAGTAGTTGTCATTGTAATAGTGGTAGTAGTAGAAGTAAAAGTATTAGTAGAAGTATTAGCAGTGATAGCAATTGTAGTAGTAGTAGTAGTAATAATAATAATAAAAGTAGTAGTAGTAGTAATAGTAGTAGTAGTAGTAATAGTAGTAGTAGTAGTAATAGCAGTAGTAGCAGTAGTTGTAGTAGTAGTTATAGTAGTAGTAGTAGTAGTAGTAGTAGTAGTAGTAGTAGTAGTAGTAGTAGTAGTAGTAGTAGTAGTAGCTGCAGTATTAATAATAGAAGTAGTGTTAGTAATTGTCATTGTAGTAGTAGTAGTGGTGGTCTTAATAGTAGTAGTAGTCGCAGTAGTAGTTATTGTAGAAGTAGTGGTAGTAGTTTCAGTAGAAGTAGAAGTATTGGCAGTAGCAGTAGTAGCAGTGATAGCAGTAGTCGAAGTAGTAGTAGTAGTTGTAGTAGTAGCCATAATAATAGTAGCAGTAGTCGGTGTAGTCATAGTAGTGGTAGTAGCAGTAGTAGTAGTAGTGGTAGTAGCAGCAGCAATAAAAGTAGCAGTAGTGGTAGTAGTAGTATTAGTAGTAGTAAAAGTAGTAGAAATAGTACTACTAGTAGTAGTAATAGTAGCAGTGGTAGCTGTAGTAGTAGCAGTAGCAGTAGGAGCAGTGGTAGTAGTAGTAGTAGAAGCAGCAGTAGTAGTGGCAGAAGCAAAAATAGCAGTAGTAATAGTAGTAGTAGCAACTGTAGCAGTAGTAGCCGTAGTTCTTATAATAGCAGTAGTTGCAGTCGTAGTAATAGTAGTAGCCATCATAGTAGCAGAAGTAATAGCAGTAGTAGTACTTTTATGTTAAGGAGTAGTTGTAGTATTAGTTGTCGTCGAAGTAGTAGTAGTAGTAGTAGTAGTAGTAGTAGTAGTAGTAGTAGTAGTAGTAGTAGCAGCAGCAGAAGAAGAAGTAGCAACAGAAGTAAGAGTAGTAGTCGTAGCAGTTGTAGTGGTTAGCAGTTGAAGTAGTGGTAGAAGACGTAGAAGGAGGAGTAGTAGTAGTCACAGTGCTAGTAGTAGTTGTAATACTCATAGTAGTAGTAAGAGCAACTGTAGTAGTAGAGTAGTAGTTGTTGTTGTAATAGTAGTAGTAGTTAGTAGTAGTAGTAGTAGTAGTAGTAGTAGCAATAGTAGTAGTAGGAGTAGGAGTAGCAGTAGTAGTAGAAGTTGTAGTAGTTATAGCAATAGTAGTAGTAGTAATAGTAGTGGTAAAATATGTAATAGAAATAGTAGTAGGAGTTGTAATAGTAGTAGTCATAGTAGTACTAGTAATAATAGAAGTAGTGACAGTAATATTAGGAGTAGTAATAGCAATAGTTGTAGTAGAAGTACTAGCAGTAGTAGTTGTAGAAGGATTAGTAGGCATAGTAAGAGAAATAGTAGCAGTAGTAGTAGTAACAGCAAAAGTAGTTGGAGTAGTAGCCGTAGTAGTTGTCGTAGTAGTAGAAGTAGTAGCGGTAGTAGTACTTTTATGTTAAGTAGTAGAAATAGTACAAGTAGCAGTAGTAGTGGTGGTGGTGGTGGTAGTAGTAGTAGTTGTAATAGTAGTACTACTGCTAATAGAAGTAGCCGTAGAAGTAGTAGCAATTGTCGTGGTTAGGAGTCGAAGTAGTGGTAGAAGACATAGAAGTAGGAGTAGCAGTAGTCGCAATGCTAGTAGTAGTTGTAGTAGTCAAAGTAGTATTAGGGGTAGGAGTAGTAGCAGTAGTAGTACTATTAATAGTAGTAATAGTAGTAGTAATAGTAGTAGTATTAGTAGTAGTAGTAGTATTAGTAGTGGCAATAGTAATAGCTATAGTATTATGAGTGGTAGTCGTAGTAGCAATAGTAGTAGTAGTAGTAGTAGCTCTAGTATTAAGAGTAGTATTAGTTGTAGTTGTTGTTGTACTTGTAGTGGTAGCCGCAGCAGTAGTAGTAGTAGTGGTACTAATAGTAGTAGTAGTGGTAGCAGTATTAGCAATAGTAGTGCTAGTAGTAGTAGTAGTAGTAGCAATAGTAATGCTATTAGTAATAGTAGTATTAGTAGTAGTAGTTGAAGTAGTAGTGGTATTACTGGCACAAGTTTTAGTAGTAGTAGTTTCTATAGTAATAAAAGTTGAAGTAGGAGTAGTAGTAGTAGCAGTGGTAGTACTGGAAGGAGTAGTAGTTAAAGTTATAATAATAGTAGTAGTTGTTTTAGTAGTAGTAATTGTTATAGTAATAGTAGTAGTATTAGGAGGTGTAGTACTAGTAGGAGTAGTAGTAGTATCCGTAGGAGTAGTAGTAGTTTTAGTGGTAGTTGTAGTAGTAGTTGTGGAAGTAGTAGTGGTTGTAGTACTACTAGTAGTAGTAGTTGTTGTTGTTGTTGTTGTTGTTGTGGTGGTGGTAGTATTGGTAGGAGTAGTAGTATAGGTAGTCGAAGTAGTGGTAGTAGTAGCAGTAGTAGTAGTAATAGTAGTAGCACTAGAAGTAGTAGCCGCAGTAGCAATAGTTGTAGAAGTTATACCAGAAGTAGTAGTAATAGTAGTAGTAGCAACAGCAGTAGTAATAGTAGTAGATGTAGTAGTTGTCGTAGTAGTAATATCAACAATCATAGCAGAAGTAGCAGCAATCGTAGTAGTAGAATTAGTAGTAGAAGTAGTAACAGTTGTAGTAGCAGCAGTAGTAGTAGTTGTTCTCGTTGTTGTAGTTGGATTAGTAGTAGTACTGCTAGTAGTAGTAGTTGGAGTAGTAGTAGAAGTAGATGTAGTAATATTAGTTGTTGTAGTAGTAGTAGTTAGAGCAGTAGCAGTAGTATTCGTAGTAGCATTATTAGTAGTCGTAGTAGTAGTAGTAGTAATAGCAGTAGTAGTAGTGGTGGTTGTTGCAGCCGAAGTAGTAGTTGTAATAGTAGCAACAGCAGTAGTAGTTGGAGTGTTTGGAGGAGTAGTAGTATTTTGAATAGTAGTAGTAGTAATAGTAGTAGTGGTAGTTGGAGTAATTGCAGCATTAGTAGCAATAGTATTATTATTATTAGTAGTAGTAGTAATAGTAGGATAAGTAGCAATAGTATTATTATTATTTGTAGAAGTAGTAGGAGGAGGAGGAGGAAGAGGAGGAGGAGCAGAAGTCGTAATAGTAGGAGCAGTAATACCGACAGTAGCTTTAATAGTAATAGCAGTATTTTTTATACCAGCTGTAGTAGTAGTATCAAATATAGTAGTAGTATCAAAAGTAGTAGTAGTAGTAATAACAGTAGTAGTAGTAGTAATGGTAGTAGCATTAGTTGCAGTAGTAGTAGTGGTTGTAGTAGTAACAATTGTAGCAGTTGTAGAAGAAGAAGAAGAAGAAGTAGTAGTAGTAGTAGTAGTAATATCAGTAGTAGTAGTTGTAGCAGTAGTAACAGAAACAACAATGATGGTAGGAGGAGATGGGATAGTAGTTGTTATTGTTGGTGAAGTTGTAGTAGTTGTAGTAGTATTTGTAGTAGTATCACTAGTATTAGCAATTGTAGTAAGAGTAGAATCAATAGTAGTAGTAGTAGCAGCAGCTGTATAAGCAGCAGCAACAGCAGCAACAATAATAGTAGTAATAGAAGTAGTAGTAGTAGTAACAGTAGTAGTTGTAGAAGTAATAGCAGTGTCAGTAGTAGCAGTAGCAATTGTTGCAGTAGTAGTGGCAGCAGCAATAGAAGTTATAACAACTACAACTACTACTTCTCCCACAACTACTACTACAACTAATACTACTACTAGTAATGCTACTATTACTATTACTACAGCTGCTACTGCTGCTGCAACTACTAATAGTAGTAATAGTAGTAGTAGTAGTAGGACTAATAGCAGCATTAGTAGTAATAGTAGTAGTAGTAGGAGGAGTAGTAGTAGTAATAGTAGAAATAGTAGCAGTGGTAGTTGGAGCAAAGGAGCATTAGTAGTAATTGTAGTAGTAGCAATAGTATTATTATTATTATTATTAGTAGTAGTAGTAGTATAAGTAGCAATAGTATTATTATTATTTGTAGTAGTAATAGGAGGAGGAGGAAGAGGAAGCGGAGGAGGAGCAGAAGTTGTAATAGTAGGAGTAGTAGTAGCGACAGTAGCTGTAATAGCAATAGCAGTATTTTTTATACCAGCTGTAGTAGTAGTATCAAATATAGTAGTAGTATCAGAAGTAGTAGTAGTAGTAATAACAGTAGTAGTAGTAGTAATGGTAGTAGCATTAGTTGCAGTAGTAGTAGTGGTTGTAGTAATAACAATTGTAGCAATTGTGGAAGAAGTAGTAGTAGTACTAGTAGTAGTAGTTGTAATATCAGTAGCAGTAGTTGTAGCAGTAGTAGCAGAAACAACAATGATGGTAGGAGGAGATGGGGTAGTAGTTGTAATTGTTGATGAAGTTGTAGTAGTTGTAGTAGTATTTGTAGTAGTATCACTAGTATTAGCAATTGTAGTAAGAGTAGAATCAATAGTAGTAGTAGTAGCAGCAGCTGTATGAGTAGCAGCAACAGCAGCAACAATAATAGTAGTAACAGAAGTATTAATAGTAGTAATAGTAGTAGTTGTAGAAGTAATAGCAGTGTCAGTAGTAGCTGTAGCAATTGTTGCAGTAGTAGCAGCAGCAATAGAAGTAATAACAACTACAACTAGAACTTCTCCTACAACAACTACTACAACTAATACTACTACTAGTAATGCTACAACTACTGCAAATGTTACTGTTACTATTATTACTGCTGCTGTTGCTGCTACTACTACTACTACGACTACGACTACTGCTGCCATTACTACTACTTCTCTTCAACCATTACTACTGATACTACTGCTCTGACTACAACTACTGCTACTCCAACAAATACTTTTGCTGCTACAACTGCTATTACTACTACTAGTATTCTTGCTACAACTTCCACTACTATAACTACAACGATTACTATTCGTTCTACAACTATTACTACTACTGCAAAAACTTCTACCACTACTTCGACAGCTACTACTGCTACTACAATTACTACTACTACTACTATTACTGCCACTACTACTACAACCACTGCTAGTACAGCTATTACAACTACTGCTACTATTGCTACTCTGACTCCAACAAATACTATTGCTGTTACTACTTCTATTACTACAACACAACAACAACTACCACTTCTGCTATTATTACATCTTCTACTACTACTACAACCACTACTACTTCTTCCACTTCTTCTACTACGATTACTACTACTACTACTTCTACTACAACTACTATTGCTACAACGGCGGCTACTGCTACTACTGCTACAACAACTTCGACAGCTACAACTTCTTCTACAACTTCTGCAATTACTTCTACAACTATTACTATATCTGCTACTACTACTACTACTACTACTACTACTACTACTACTACAACTGTTGTTACTACAAATACTACCTCTTCTACAACTACTACAATTACTGTTACTGCTACTTCTACAACTGCAACTACAACCACTACGACTACTACTACAACTACTACTATTACAACTGCTGCTACTACTAGTGCTACTAATACAATAAGAAATACTACTGCTCTGTTGCTACTACTACTACCTCTCCTATAAAAAAAATAACTACTACTACTACTACTTCATATACAACAACTACTATTACTACTAATGTTGTTGTTGTTGCTACTACGACTACTACTACGGACACTACTCGCACAGCCACTACTACTACTTGCCCTACTACTATTACTACTGCTGCTACTATTGCTACTACTACTACTGCTACTCCAACTAATACTACTGCTGCTACTAGTATTACAACAACTACTTCAACTACTTCTACTATAACTACTACTACTACTTCTACTGCTACTTCCACTACTATCACTGCTACTACAACTTCTTCTACTATTATTACTACTACTATGACATCTACTACTACAACTTCTTCTACTACTACTGCTACTACTATGGGTACTACTACGACTACCGCTACCACTACTTCGACTGCTGCGACTACTTCTACTGCTACTGCAATTACTACTACAACTACTAGTATATCTACTATTTCTGCTACTACTGCTACTGTCACTCCAACAAATGCTACTACTGCTACAACTATGATAATTACTGTTGCTTCTACAGCAAGTACTGCTACTGCCACTACGATGGCTACTTCTACCATTACTACTACTACAACTTCTGCTACTATTAGTGCTACCAATGCAACAACAAATACTCAAGCTACTACTACTACCTCTCCTACAACAATAACAACTACAACTATAACTTCTCCTACAACTACTACAACAACTAATACTACAACTAGTAATGCTTCAACTACTGAAATGCTACTACTACTATTACTACTACTGCTGATGCTGCTACTACTACGGCTATGACTACTACTCCTACAACCATTACTACTGGTACTACTACTCCGACTACAACTACTGCTACTCCAACTAATACTACTACCACTAGTATTCTTGCTACAACTTCTACTACTATAACTACAACTACTATTATTACTTTTACGACTATTACTACTATTACAAATACTTCTACCACTACTTTGATTGCTACTACTGCTACTACACCCACTACAATTACTACTACTATTACTACTACTATTGCTACTGTAGCTACTACCACTACAACCACTGCTAGTATTGCTATTACAACTGCTACTACTACTACTTTGACTAAAACAAATACTGCTACTGCTACTACTTCTACTACTACAACACAATAACAACTACCACTTTTGCTATTATTACATCTTCTACTACTACTACTAGCACTACTACTACTTCCACTTCTTCTACTACTATTACTACTACTACAACAACTAGAACTACTACTTCTACTACTACTACTACTATTGCTACAACGGCTGCTACTACTACTGCTACAACAACTTCAATAGCTGCAACTGCTTCTACAACTTCTGCAATTACTACTATAACTATTACTATATCTACTACTACTATTACTACTACTACTGTTGCTATGACAAATACTACCACTACTACAACTACTACAATTATAGCTGGTGCTACTTCTACAACTGCAACTGCAACTACTACGACTGCTACTACAACTACTACTATTACAACTATTGCAACTAATAGTGCTACTAATACAACAACAAATACTAGTGCTACTGCTACTACTACTACTACCACTCCTATGAAAAAAACAACTACTACTACTACTACTTATACAACAATTACCACCAACGCTGTTGTTGCTACTACTACTACTACAGATACTGCTCCCACTGCCACTACTACTACTTCCCCTGCCACTATTAGTATAGCTACTACTATTGCTAGTCCAACTAATACTACTGTTGCTACTAGTATTACAAAAACTACTTCTACTACTTCTACTATAAGTACTACTACTACTACTTCTAGTGCTACTTCTACGACTATTATTACTACTACTACTACTACAATTGTTGTTACTATTGCTATGACTTCTACGACTACTGCTACTGCTACTACGACTTCTATTGCTACTACTCATACCACTACTTAGACTGCTACAACTGCTGCTATTGCTACTACGATTACTAGTACAACTACTAGTATTATAGCTACTTGTGCAACGGTTGCTGCTATTGCTACTATTACTACTATTGTTACTACTATTAGAATTGCTATTGCTGCTGCTACTTCTGCTACTACTACTAGAACTACAACAACAACTAGTACCACAACTACTACTACTTCTATGACTTCTACCACTACTGCTACTACTACTACTAGTACTACTGCTACTACTCCTACTCGCACTACAACTACTGCTGCTACTAGTACTTCCATTACTAATGCTACTACTACTACTAATACTACTACTATTGCTGCTGCTGCTGCTGTTGCTGCTGTTACTATGACAACTACTACTATGACAACAACTACTTCTTCTACTACAACTACTACTCCTAATACTACTACTGCTGTTACAACTACTACAGCTACTGCTACTACTAGTACAACCGCTATTGCTACTACTACTGCTACTTCTTCTACTACTACTACTCCTCCTACTGTTGCTACTCCTACTACTACAACTACTAATACTACAACTACTACAACTACAACTATTACTACAACAACAACAACAACAACAACTACTACTACTACTACTACTACAACAACAACAACAACTACTACTTCTACAACTACTGCTACTAGTACTTGTACTACTACTACTATTACTACTACTACTTCTCTATTTCTACAACTACAACAACAATAACTACTACTACTACTACTGCTGCTACTATTGCTACTTCAACTACTACTGCTACTACTACTCCCACTACTACTACAACGACTACTACTACTACTACAACTGCTCCAGCTACTACTACAACTGATGCAACTACATCAACTACTGCGACTACTACTACTACTACTACTACTACTACTGTTACTACAGTGACTACTACTTCAGCTTCTGCTACTGCTTCTACTCCTGTTACGACAACTACAACTACGACTACTACTACTACTGCTACTGCTACTACTGCTATGACTACTCCTCCTACTTTGACTAGTACTACTACTACGACTACTACTGCTCCTCCTTCTACAATTGCTACTAATGTGACTACTACTACTAATTCTACTCCTACAACTTCTGCCATCACTACTACTACTATGACTACTACAACGGCTACCACCATTACTAATACTTCTCCTTCTACTACAGCTACTGCTAGAATTACTACAACATCTGCTACTACTACTAGTATTACTACCACAATAACAACTACTGCTACTGATACTACTACAACTACAACTGCTACAAGTACAACTACTGCTGCTGCTACTGTTTCTCCTACTATTTCTACTACTACTATTGCTACTACTGCTGCTACTGCAACAATTGTTATTACTCCAGGTTCTACTACTACAACAACAACTACTACTAACACTACTATTACTACTACTTCTATTACTAATATTTTTACTACATCTGCTATTGTTGCTGCTACAACAACAACAACAACAACTATTACTACTAACACTTCTACTGCTCCAAATACAACAACTACAATTGCTGCTACTGCTGCTACGGCTACTACTATAACTATTACTACTTAAACTACTACTTCTACTACTACTACAGCAGTTACGACTACTACTATTGCTGCTGCTGCTGATACAACACCTACAACTACTACTACGACTTCAACGGTACTATTACTCCTACTATTGCCACAACTACTACTACTCTATTATTCCTACTACTAATACTACTATAACTACTGCTGCTAACACTACTACTACTACTACTACTCCTATTACGATTACTACTCATACTTTTATTTCAACTGCTACTGCTGTTGCTACTACTGCAACTACTGTTGCTACTACTACTTCTACTACTTCTACCACAATTTCTACTAAAACTACTACAACTACAACTGCTTCTGCTACTGTGATTACTATTTCTACCACTTCTACTACTGCTCCTACTAGTACTAAAACTACAGCTGCTTCAATAGCAACTATTGCTTCTACTGCTTCTACTACCTCAGCTACTACTACTACTACTACTACTACTACTACAGCTACTACTATTGCTATTATGGCTATTACTACTCCAGCTACCACAATTGCTACTATTGCAACAACTGCTACAACTATTCTTATTGCTACTTCTACTACTGCAACTACTGCTACTACCGCAAGTACTACTACTACTACTACTACTCCTACTACTAGTGCTACAACCGCAACTACTACTACAACAACAGCTACTACTACTACTACTACTGCTGCTACTATTGCTACTGCCGCTACTATGACTACTACTAGAGCTACAGCAGCTACTACTACTTCTTCTACTGCTACCGCTACTGCTACTACTATTGCTCCTACTACTGTGACTACTACTGCTTGTACTACTACTACATATGCTACAACTGCGACTACTACTGCTGTTACTGCTATTGCTACTACTTCTCCTATCACTTCTAATGGTACAACTACTCCTACAACTACTACTACTATTACTACTACTTGTAGCAGTACTACTACTACAACAACTTGTACTATGACTGCTACAACTACTCCTACTACTACTTCTCCTCCTCTTTCAGGTAATAGTACTATTGCTACTACTACTATAGCTTGTTCTACTACTACTAACACTGCTACTGCTCCTACTACTGTTCTTACTATTTATGCTGCTACTATTACTACCACTACTACTACAACTACTAGCACTACTACTACTACTACTGTGGCTACTACTGCTTGTAGTACTACTACATTTGCTGTTGTTGCTGCTACTACTCCAACTACTACTACTACTACTAACATAACTATTGCTACTACTACTACTACTGCAACTGTTATTACTATTGTTGCTGCTTCTACTACTACTACAGCTACTAATATTACTACAATTACTACTGCTACTGCTACGACAACAACTACTACAACTACTATAACAATAACAACTACTACTATTGCTACTACTAATGGTACTGCTACTACTATATCTACTACTATTACTACTGCTAATATTCGAACTACTACTGCTACTACAACTGATTCTGCTGCTGCTGCTGCTAATACTATTACTCCTACTACTACTACGATTAACACTACTACTACTATTACTGCTACTACTACTGCTACTGCTGCTACTATTATAACTACTCCTACTACTACTACTACTACTACTACTATTACTACTAGTGCTACTACTACTACTACTACTATTAATTCTACTATTGTTACTAACGCAACTACTACTGCTACTACTACTACAACAACAACAACAACTACTACTATTAATGCTGTTGATACTACTGTGACTACTACTTCCCCTACTACTACGGCTGTTACTACTACACCTACTAATATTTTTGCAACTTCAACAACAACAACAACTATTGCTACTATGAATGGTACAATTACACCAACTGCTGCTAGTACTACTATTGCAACATCTGCTACTACTTTTACTATTGCTACTATTGGTACAACTGCTACTATTACAATAACTTCTACAACTACTGCTACTACTACTACTACCACTACGATTGCAGCTACTTCTGCAACTGCTGCTTCTACCACTATTCCTAATACTACTACTACTTCTACTTGTCCTACTTCTACTCCCTGTATAACAACTACTGCTACTACTACCACTGCTACTACTACTACTACTACTACCACGACTGCTACTACTGCCACTACTGCTACTACTGCAACTATTGCTACTATTACTACTACTACTACTACTACTACTGCAACAACTTCCATTGCTACTACTCCGGGAACTACCACTACTACTGCTACTATTACAACTACTACTACAACTATTGCTATTGCTACAACTATTGTTACTAATGATGCTATAACTATTACTTCTACTACTAGTACCACTACTATCGCTGCAGTTGTTACTATTAATACTACTGCTAATACTACAACAATAACAACAACAATGACTACGACCACTACTTGATTGCTAATACTAGTAATAGTACTACTACTTCTACTACTACTACTACTCTTACTACAACAACAACTTGTTCTACTTCAACTGCTTCCATAATGGCTACTATGACTTCTACTACTACTACTTCTATTTCGGTCGCTACTACTTCTACTACCGCTACTAGTACTAATGCTACCACAACTTCTACTACTGCTACTAAGACTACTAGTACAGTTTCTACTACTACGACTACTACTACTACTACTACTACTTCTGCTACAATTACTACAACTAATCCTACTATGACAACCACTACTACTACTATTACCACAACTACTACTACCACTACTACTACTATTAAAACTACTACTCCAGCTGCTACTATTACTGCTACTACTAGTAGTATTGTTATTACTATTAGTGCTACTACTACTTCTACAACTACTACTCCTACTGCTACTATTACCACTACTACTACTTTTGCTGCTACTTCTCCTGCTTCTACTACTACTATAACAACAACAACCACAACAACTACTACTACAATTGCTGTTGCAGTTGTTGCTACTCCTACTACAACTACTACTACTACTACAACTGCTACAATTACTAGTACTACTACAACAATTGCTACTACTACTGTTCCTTCTACTACTACAACTGCAACAACGACAATGACAACAATAACAATTACTGTCGCTAAAACTACTACTATTACTAGAACAACAACAACAACTACTACAACTACATTGACTGCACCTATAACTACTGCTACATCTATGACTACTATTGCTAATCTTACAACAACAACAACTACTACAACTATCACTACTACAACTACTACTACTTCTACTTCTACTACTACTACTATTACTACTACTCCTCCTACTGCCACAACAATTACCAGTACTACTACTACTACTACTACTACTGCTACTACTACTAGTACAACAACTACTACTATTACTAGTACTATAATGACTACTACTTCTAGTAGTAGTCATTATAGTACTAGTAGTAATACTACTATGACTACTACTACTACAACAACAACTACCACACTCCTACTACTAGAACCACAACTACTACCACTACTATTGCTACTGCTACGTCTATTACAACAATAACAACAACTACTACAACTCCTCCTACTACTACCATAACTATTACTACTACTACTCCTCCTCCTACAACTGCTACTACTAGTACTAAAACTACTGCTACCGCTGCTGCTGTTGCTACTACTTGTACTACAACTACTATTTCCGCTACTACCACTACAACTAGTACTACTACTGTTACTACACTACTACAACTACTACACTACTACTACAACTACTACTACTAATTCTACTACTAGTCCTATAACTACTACTATTACTATGAATAATACTACTACTGCTACAACAATAACAACAACTACATCTCCTCCTCCTACACCTACTACTACTACTACTACAACCACAACATATACCACTACCACTACCACTACTACTCCATCTACTACTACTACCACTACCACTACTACTAGTACTCCTACTACTACTACTTCTACTACTACTACTGTTGCGACTACAACAACAACAACAACAACAACAACTACTACTATTGCAGTTGCTACTACTACTAGTCCTCCTACTACTACTGCTCCTACTGCTACTAGTACTACTACTACTACTAGTACCATGACAACAACTCTAACAGCTGCTACTACTTCTACTACTGCAATTAGCACTAATATAACTACTACTACTACTACAACAACTACTACTCCTATTGCCACTACTACTCCTCCTAATGCTACTACTGCTAGTGCTACTGCCAATACTACAACAACAACAACAACAACTACTACTAATACAAATACTACTACTACTTCTACTACTACGACTACTCTTACTGCTACCACTACTACTCCTACTACTCCTACTACTACTACTATTACAACAACAACAACTACTACTACTACAACTACAACTACTACAACTACAATAACTACTAGTACAACTACAACCACTACTACTACTATTACTACTCCTCCTCCTCTAAAGACTAGTAGTACTATTACTGCTGCTACTCCTACCTCCACTACTAATACTGTTATTACTACTACTCAAACTCGAATAACAACTCCTTCAACTATTCATACTACAACTTTTGTTAGTATTACTACAACAACAAATACCATGGCTACAACAACAATAACTACTACAATGTTGCTACTCCTGCAGCTCCGGCTACTACTACTAATACTACTTCTACAACTAATACTACTACCATTGCCACTACTACTACTACTACCTCTACTACTAGTACAATTCCTACTACTACCACACCTCCTACTATTGGTACTACCAATAATAATACTAACACTATGACTTCCACTCCTACTACTACTGCTGCTCCTACTTCTACACCTACAGCAACTATTACTCCTACTACTACTATTGCAGCTACTGCTACACATACTACTACTAATCCTAAAACTCCTACTACCCCTGCTACTACGGCTGCTATTACTACTACCTCTACACCTACTACTACTACTACTACTCCTAACCCTCCTAGTACTACTGCTACTACTACTATGACTGCTATTACTACTACTACTACAACTACTACTATTACCACTACTACTACTACCACAACTACTATTATTATTACTATTGCTATTACTACTACTAATACTACTATTACTACTACTATTATTACTACTACAACAACTATAACTACTACCACCATAACTACTAGAACTATAAAAACTACTACCATTACTACTACTCCACCTCTAAATACTAGTACTACTATTACTGCTACTACTCCTACAGCCACTACAACTATGACTATTAGTACTACTCCTCCAACTACAACTCCTACAACTATTCCTACTATAACTTTTGCTAGTATTTCTACAACAACAAATACTACTACTACTCCTACTACTACTACTACTCCTCCTACTGCTACTACTACTACTACTTCTACTACTACCACAACTACTAGTACTAGTACTACTGCTAGTACTACAACTACTGCTCCTCCTACTACTACTACTCCTCCTCCTACTACTATGACTACTACATCCACTACTACCACTACTGCTAAAACTACCACAACTACTATTACCACCGCTACTACTATTACTACTACTACTACTACTACTACTGACTACTACTACGACTACTACTGCTACTCCTACTACTACTTCTACTACTTCTACTATAACTACTAATACTAAAACTACTATTACTACTACTACTACTTCTACAACTACAACTACTACTACAACTATTACTACAACAATAACAACAACAACAACTACTACTACTACTACTACTACCACCACCACCACCACCACCGTTGTTGCAACTAATGTTACTATTACGGCCACCACTGGTACTACTACTACGATAAGTACTACTACTGTAGCTACTGCTACTACTACTACTACTGTTGTTGCTACTCATACAATTGCAACAGCTGGTCCAACAACTTCTACTCCTACTACTATTACTAGTTCTGTTATTGCTACTCCGACTACTACTGCTGCAACTGCTAATATGACTATTATTACTATGGCTACTCCTACTTCTAGTCCTGCTTCAGCTAGCACTACTGTTATTGCTACACCTACTACTACTACTACTACTACTACTACTATTACTACTACTATTACTGGTACTATATCGGCTACTACTCCTCCTCCTACTACGATTGCAACTGCTACTATTGCTATTGTCACCACTACAACTACTTCCACTACTGCTATTACTACTCCTAATACTACTACTACTACAACTACTAACACCACTACAACAATGACTACTACTACTACTACTAGTACTACTACAACTACTACAACAACTACTACTACAACTACTACAACAACTACTTTCACTACTACAACTACTTCTACTACTAATGCTAATACTGCTAATACAACAATAACAATAACAACAACTATTGCTACGACTCCTATTTCCACTACTACTACTCCTACTACTACTTTAGTTACTACTACTGCTAAAACTACTACCACTACAACTACTACTACAACTAGTACACTACTACTTCTTCTTCTACTACTACTACTTCTACCATGACTACTACTCTTACTGCTACTATGACTACTACTACTACTACTACTGCTACTGCTACTACTACTACTACTACAGCTACTACTAATACTACTATTACTACTATTACTACTGCTACTCCTAATACTTCTACTACTACTATTATTACTTCTACTACTATTCCTAGTTTTGCTACTGCTACTACTACTCCTAATAACACTACTACAAGAACGACTACTATTATGACAACTACAACTACAAATCCTACTACTACTAGTACTATTACAACTACTACTACAACTGCTGCTACAACTACTTTCATTGCTATTACTACTTCTAGTACTATTGGTATTAGTGCTAACTTAACAATAACAACAACAACAACTACTACTACTATCCTATTGCCACTACTACAAGTCCTACTACTACTGCTACTACTACCACCACTATTACTGCAGCTGTTGCTGCTACTTCTACTACTACTACTACTACTTCTACTATAACTACTACTCTTACTGATACTATGACTACTCCTACTCCTACTACTTCTACTCCTAATACTACTACTACTACTACGGCTACTACTACTACTACTACTACTACTGCTACTACGACTACTCCTAATACTACTACTGTTACTTCTACTACTATTGTTACTTTTACTACTACTACTAATACTGATACTGCTCCTAATACAACTATTATTGCTACTACTACGATAATTACTACTATGGCTACTACTAGTACTGCTACTACTACTCCTGCTTCTACTACTGCTGCTGCTGCTACCATTACTACTACTGTTACTACTACTGTTTCTACCACTACTACCACTACTAGCAATTCTACTACTGTTGTTGTTGCCGCTACTACTTCTACTACTCCTATTACTTCTCCTACTACTACTACTGCTACTACTATTAATACGATGTCCACTACTACTTTTACAACTAATATAACTACTACTTCTTGTACTACTCCTACTATAAGTACTACTACTACTATAACAACAACAACAACAACTATTTCTACTACTAGTAGTAGTATTACTACTACTGATGCCACTACTACTACTGCTACTAATATTGCTACTACTACTACTACTACTACTACTACTAACACTACTACTGCTGCTGCTACTACTACTACTACTACTATTACTACTACTACCGTTGCACCTACTACTACTATTGCTACTAGTACTACTACTACTCTTGATTCCGCTGCTACTACTAATGCAACTACTGCTGCTACTACTACCATAACAACAACAACAACAACAACAACTATTACTAGCACTAGTGCAACAATAATAATAACTACTACTACTACTACAACTACTATGACTACTATTGCTAGGGCTACTACTATTACCACTACTACTGCTACTATAGCTATAATAATGACTACTACTACAACTACCATTGCGACAACTATTGCTACTATTATGGCTACCACTGGTACTACAACTACTATCGGTACTTCTACTGCTACTACTACTACTACTCCTCTGGCTATTAATAGTAGCAGCAGTAATTGATTAACTAGTAAAAATAGTTATAGTTGGAGCACTCATTGCATTAGTAGTAGTAGTAGTAGTAGTAGCAATTGTAGTAGTAGTTGTAGTATTAGTAATAATAGTAGTAACTATAGTAGCAGTAGTAGTAGTGGTGGTACTAGTAGTAATAGGAGTAGTAGTTGTAGTCATAGTAGCAGTAGTAGTAGTAGTAGTAGAAGTAATAGTAGTTGTACTAGTAGTAATTTTAGTTGTAATAATAGTAGTAGTAGTAGTTGTTGTTGTTGTAGTAGTAGTAGTAGGAGGAGTAGGAGTAGTAATAGCAAAAGTAGTAGGAGTAGGAGTAGTAGCAATAATAGTAGTAGTAGAAGTAGCAGTTACAACAGTAGTAGTTATTATAGTCATAGGCAGAGAAGTAGTTACAATAGTAGTACTAGCAGTTGTTGTAGTAATGGTACTGCTAGTAGCAGTTATTGTAGTAGCAGTAGTAACAGTAGTAGAAATAGTTATAGTAGTAATAGTTATAGAAGCAATAATAGTAGCAATAGTGGTAGTATTTGTAGTCATAATAGTAGTAGTAGCAGGAGTAGTACTTGTAGAAGTAGTTGTAGTAGCAATTATAGTAGTCCTAGTAGGATTTGTATTAGTACTAGTAGTAGTAGTAGTAGTAATAGTAGTTGTAGGAGTAGTAGTGGTGGAAGTAGTAGTAGTATTGGAAGTAGTGGTAGGAGTAGTAGTAGTAGTAGTAGCAGTAGTAGTACTAGTAACAATAGTAGTAGTAATAGTAGTAGTAGTAGTAGTAGTAGTACTAGTACTAGTAGTCATGCTAGTAGTAACCGTTGTAGTAGTAATGGTAGTTGTAGTAGCAGTAGTAAGAAGAGTAACAGTAGTAATAATAGTAGTAATAGTAGTTTTAGTAATAGTAGTAGTTGTTGTTATTGTAGTAGCAGTAATAGCGACAGCAGTAGTTGTAAGAGTCATTGCAGTAGTAGCAGTAGTCACAGCAACTGTAGTGGTAGTTGCACAAGTAGTAGTGGCAACATCAGCAAAAGTAGTAATGTTGTAGTAGTAGTAGTAGTAGTTATTGTAGTGGTAGTAGTAGTAGCATTAATAGTAGCAGTAGCAATAGTTATTCTTGTTGTAGTTGGGGTAGTAGTAGAAGTAGCAGTACTGGTAGTAGCCGTAACAGCAACAGAAGTAGTAGTAATAGTGGCAATAGTAGTAGCAAAAGTAGTATTACTTGTAGTAGTTGCAGGAGTAGTAGTACCAGTAGTTATTGTAGCAGAAACAATAGTAGCAGTAGTAGTAGTAGTTGTAGTAGGAGTAGTAATAGTAATAATCACGTTAGTGGTAGCAATTGCAACAGTAGTAGCAAAAGTAGTAGCAGAAGTTGTAGTCATTATAGCAGGAGTAGTAGTAGTAATAATAGTATTTATTATAGTGCAGTCATAGTGGCAAAAGTAGTAGTATTAGGAAAAAAAGTAGTAGTAGCAGTAGCGATAGCAGTGGTAGTAGTAGTAGCAGCAGCAGCAGCAGTTGTATTAGTTATAGAAGTAGTAGTTGTAGTAGTTGTTGGTGTAGTTGTAGTAGATTTAGCCCTAATAGTTATAGCAGTAGAAGTGTTAGCTATAGTAGTAGCAGTAGTAGTAGTTGCAGTAGTGACAGTAGTAGTAGGAGTAGAAGAAGAAGTAGTAGTAATAGTAGTAGCGATAGCTACAACAGCAGTAGTAGTAGCAATAGTGTTGTTGTAATAGTAGTACTAGTAAAAGTAGTTGTAGCAGTAGTAGCAATAGTAGCACAAGTAGAGGTAGTAGTTGTAGTAGTAGTAGTAGTAGCAATAGTAGTAGTCGTAACTGTAGTAGTAGTAGAAGCAGTCATAGTAGTCGGAGTAGTAGTAATAGTTATTACTATGGCAAAAGTAGTAGTAGTAGTACTTGTTGTTGTAGTGGCAGCAATAGTCGTAGCAGTAGTCATAATAGTAGTACTAGCACAAGTACTAGTAGTAGAAGTTGAACTAGAAGTAGTTGTTATTGTTGTAGCGGGAATAGTAGTGGTAGCAGTAGTAGTTGTTGTTGTAGTGGTAGTAGTAGAAGCAGCTATAGTAGTAGTAGTAGTAATAGTAGCAGTAGTAGTAATAGTTGAAGAAGAAGCAGTACTAGTTGTTGTACTAATAGTAGTAGTAGTGGTAGAAGTAGTAGTTGTAGCATAAGTGGTATTTGCAATAGCAGCAGTACTAGTAGAGCAGCAGTGGAAGTAGTAGCCATAATAGTAGTAGGAGTAGTATTAGTAGCACTAGCATACGCAGTAGTCAGAGTCGTAGTAGCAGCCGCAATAGGAGCAACAGAAGTAGTAGTAGTGGCAGTAGTAATATTAGTAGTAGTCATTGTAGCTACAGAAGTTGCAGCAGCAAGAGGAGGAGGAGGAGTAGTAGTAGTAGTAGTAGTAATTACACTAGTAGTAGTAGTAGTAGTAGTAGTAGTAGTATTAGTTGGAGTAGGGGTAGTAGTAGTTGTAGAAGTGGTAGAAGCAGAAGGAGTTGGAGTAGGAGTAGTAGTAGCAGTACAAGGAGTAGGAGTGTTAACATAAGTAGTTGTAGTAGTTATTATTGTAGTAGTAGTGTTAGTATTAGTTGTAGTAGGGGTAGTAGTAGTAGTAGTAGAAGCAATGATACTAGTTATAGAAGTTGTAGTAGTAGTAGTAGTAATAGTAGTAGTAGTAATAATAATAGTAGTTGCTATTGTTGTTGTTTCAGTAGTAGTGGTAGTAGTAGTAGTAGCAGTAGAAGTCGTGGGAGTTGGATTAGGGAAAGTAGCAGGCATTGTGGAAGTTGGGGTAGGGGTAGTGGTAGTAGTAGGAGTAGTAGTAGCATTTGGAGTTAGATAAGGAGTAGTTGTGGCAGTACTGGTAGGAGTAGTAGGTGTAATAGTAGTAGCAGCAGTAGGAGTCAGAGTAGGGATAGTAGTAGTAGTAGTAGTAGTAGTAGTAGTAGTAGTAGTAGTAGTAATAGTAGTAGTAGTTTAGTAATAATATAGTCGTAGCAGTAGTAGTAGTAGCAGTAGTAGTAGTAGGAGTCAGAGGAGGGATAGTAGTAGTAGTATAGTAGTAGTTGCAACAATAGTAGTAGTAGTACAAGTCAGAGTAGTAGTTGTAGTGACATTAATTGTAGTAGCAGTAGCAGTAGTAGTGTAGTAGTATTATCAATAATAGTAGCACTGGTGGTTGTTGCAGTAGTAGCAATAGTGACAGAAGTACTTGTAGTAGTAGTCGTAGTAGTAGTAGTAGCAATAGCAGGTGCAACGGCATCAAAAGTAGTAGTAGTAGTAGTCATAGTAGTAATAGTAGTAGTTGTACCAGTAGTATTAGTTGGCGTAGTTGTAGTTGCCGTTGGAGTAGTCATAGTAACAGATGTTGGAGCAAGAGTAGTTGTAAGAGTTGTTGTAGTAGTAGTAGCAGTAGTAGGAGTAGTAGCTGTAGCAGTTGTCATAGTGGTAGGAGTAGTAGTAATAGTAATGGTAGAAGTAGTAGTAGTACTAGTAGTAGGACTTGCATTAGCAGAAGTGGTAGTAGTAGTAGTAGTTGTTGTTGTAGTAGCAGTACTTGCAGTAGCGGTAGTAGCAGTACTTGCAGCAGCAGTAGTAGCAGCATTAGATGTAGTAGTAGCAATAGTAGCTTTCAGAGTAGCATTAGCTGTAGCTGTAGCAGTAGTAGTAGCAGCTGGAGTAGTTGTAGTAGTAGTAGTTGTTGTTGTTTTTGTAGTAGTAATGGTAGTAGTAGTAGTAGTCGGAGGAGGAGTTGGAGTAGGAGTAGTAGAAGGCGTGGTAGTAGTTTTAGTAGGGGTAGTGGTAGTAGTTGAAGTAGTAGTAGCAGTAGGAGTTGGATTAGGAGCAGTAGTGTCAGTAGTTGTAGGGGTAGTAGGAGTTGTAGTAGTAGCGATAGAAGGAGTCAGAGTAGGGATAATAGTAGTAGTAGTAGCAATAGTAGTTGTAGTTGTAGCAGTAGTAGTGGTAGTAGTATAGTAGTTGTAGCAACATAGTAGGCAATAGTAGAAACATAGTAGTACAGTAGTAAATTAGTAGTTGTAAGTAGCTATAGCAAGTCGTAGTGTAGTAGTATAGTAGTTAGAGTGGTAGTAACAGTCGTCCTGTTAGGTAGTAGCCGTAGCAGCAGCAGTAAGTAGTATGCCTTAACCTCGTCTTTGTAGCCGTATTCGTCGGTCGTAGTAGTAAGTCGTAGTCGTAGGAGTGTAGTCGTAGTCGTAGTAGTGTCGTCTCGTCTCGTTTCTTGTCAGTGCGTCCGTAGGCATCATACTCGTCGTCATTTTCGTCGCCGGCCGGCAGTTGCAGCCGTCGTTTCTCGTCGTCCTTGATCGTCCTCGTCGTCGTTGTCGTCGTCGTCGTCTCCTCGTCGTCGTCCCAGGCGCCTCCACACGCCGTCTCGTACGGTTACTCGTAGTACACTCTAGTTTGTCGTACGTAGTATGTAGAGTAAGTAGTCATAAGGATAATCGTAAGTAGTAGTAGTTCGTAGTAAAGTAGTTGTCGTCGTCGTCGTCGTGGTCGTAGTCGTCGGTCCGTCGTTGGAGTTGAGCGTCGGCGTCTCGTCGCTATCGTTGGCATCGTGGTGGTGGTGGTAGTGGTAGTCGTAGTCGTAAGTAGGCCTCGCCGTCGTATCACCCTCAGTGTTCGTCGTGGTATTCGTCCTCGCTGGCGTCGCCGTAGTCGTCCGTCCTGTCATCGTAGTGCGGCGCTGTTGTGGTCTTTCGTAAGTCGCCCGCCAGCCGTCGCGTTTGTACGAGTAGCAATAGTAGTAGTAGTAGCAGCAATAGTAGTAGTAGTAGCAGCAGTTGTAGTGGAAGTAACAGCAGCATAAGTAGTAGCTGTAGTAACAGCAGTAGCAGTAATAGTAGCTGTAGCAATAGCGATAATAGTAGTGGTGGTGGTAGTTGTGGTAGTAGTAGCAGTAGTAGTAATAGTGATAGTAGTGTTAGTTGCAGCAGCTGTAGAAGTAATAGTAGTAGCAGTAGTAGTAGCAGTAGTAACAATAGTGGTACTAGTAGTAGTATTAGCAGCAGTAGTAGTAATAATAGTAGCAGTAGTAGTAGTAGCAGTTGTAGTGGTAGTAATAGTATTGGCACTAGTTGTTGTTGTTGTAAAAGTAGGAGCAGCAATAGTAGTGTGTGTAGGAGTAGGAGTAGGAGTAATAATCAGTGTAGTAGTAGTAGTAGTAGTCATCGTAGTAGTAAGAGCCATAGTAGTAGTTGTTGTAGTAGTTGTTACAATAGTAGTAGTAGCAGGAGTAGTAGTTGTTGTTGTAGTTATAGTAGTGGTAGTAGTAGTGGTCGTAGAAGGAGTGGTAGAAGTAGTAGTAGTGGTCGTAGTAGTAGTAGTAGCAATAGCAATAGGAGTGTTAGGAGTCATTGTAGTTGTAGTAGTGGAAGTAGTGGCCGTAGTAGTAGCTGTAGCTATAGTAGCAGTAGAAATAGTAGTAGAAGTAGTAGTGGGAGTTGTAGTATTAGTAGTCATAGTGATTGTAATACTTGAAGTAGTAGTTGTAGAAGAAGCGGTAGTAGTTGTAGTTGTAGTAGTAGTAGTAGTAGGAGTAGCAGCTGTAGCACCAGCAGTAGGAGTACTAGTAGGAGCAAGAGTCAAAGTAAGAGTGGTACTTAATATAATAGTAGTAGGAATAGTAGTAGTAGTAGCAATAGCAGTAGTAATAATAGTAGTTGTAGTAGTTATAGTAGTAGTAGGTGTAGTAGTTGTAGTGGTAGTAGTAGTTGTGGTAGTAGGAGTACCGACATTGGAAGGAGTAGTAGTTATTGTAATAGTAGTAGTAGTAGTAGGCATAGCAACAGCATTAGGATGAGTATTTGTAGTAGTAGTAGTAGTAGTAGTTGTTGTTGTTGTTAAAGAAGAAGAGGTAGTAGTGGTAGTAGTGGTAGGACTTGCTGCAGCAGCAGCAGCCGCAATACTAGTAGTAGTTATAGTAGTAGTAGGAGTAGGAATAGTAGTGGCCGGAGTAGAGTAACAGTAGTAGTAGTAGTTGTTGTTGTTATACTAGCAGTGGTAGTACATGCAGTAGTTGTAGATGTGGTGGTTGCAGTAGTAGTAGTTGCTGTAGTAGTAGGAGTAGCAACAGTAGTAGGTGTAGTAGTAGTAGTAGTTGTTGTTGTTGCTGTTGTTGTATTAGTAGTAGTAGTAGTAGTGCTAGTGTTTGAAGCAGTAGTTATAGTAGTAGAAGCAATTGTGGAAGTAGTACTAGTGTTAGGAGTAGTAGTAGTAATAGTAGTAGTAGTAGAAGTAGCAATAGTAGTAGCAGTAGTAATAGTAATAGAAGTAGTAGTAGTTGTTGTAGCAGCAGCAGCAGTAGTTGTACTAGTAGTATCAGTAGTCATAGTTGTTGTAGTAGATGTTGGAGTAGTGGTTGTAGTAGTAGTAGTTGAACCTATAGTAGTAGCAATAGTAGTATTAGAAGTAGTAGTAATTGTTGTTATTATAGTAGTTGGAGTAGTGGTAGTAGTAGTAGTTGTTGTTGTTGTTGTTGCAGCAATAGGAGTAGCAAAAGTAGTTGTAGTATTCTTGGCCGCAGTAGTAGTTGTAGCAGTAGTAGTAGTATTAGAAGTAATGGTGGTAGTAGTATTAGTAGTATTAGCAGCCACAGTAGCAGTAGTAGTAGCCCTAGTTGTAGAACATCAGTTAAAATATTAGTAGTAGCAGCAGTAGCTGTAGTAGTAGTATTTGCAGAACTAGTAATAGTAGTAGTATCAATAATTGTAGTAGTAGTAGCAGAAGTAATCGTAGCAGTAGTCATAGTGGTAGTGGTAGTTGCAGTAGTGTTAGTAGTTGTAGTAGTCGTATTAGTAGTAATAGTAGTAGTAGTACCAGTATTAGTAGTAGTAGTAGTAACAGTCATAGTAGCAATAGTTGTTTTAGTAGTTGTAGTAGCTGTAGTAATAATAATAGTAGTACTGGTAGTAGCAGCAATTGGTTTAGAAGTAGTACCAGTAGTAGTTGAAGCAGTAGTAGCCGTAGTAGTCGTAATAATTGTAGAAGTAGCAGTAGTCACAGTAGTAGTAGTTGTTGTTGTAGTTATGGTAGTAGTAGTATTAGTTGCAGTAGTAGTTCTCGCAAAAGTTGTAGCAATTGTAATAGTAGTAGTAGTAGTAGAAGCAGTAGTAGTTGCAGCAGTAGCAGTAGTACAAGTAGTAGTAATAGTAGTTGTGGTAGCAGTAGCAGTTGTATAGTAGTAGTAGTTGCAGTACTAATAGCAGCAGTAGCAGTAGTAGTTGTAGCAGTACTTGTAGCAGTAGTCGGAGTAGTCATAGGAGTAGGAGTAGGAGGAGTACTAATAGTAGTAGTTGTTGTAGTAGCTGTAGTAGTAGTAATAGTATCGGTCATAGTAGTAGTACTAGTAGTAGTAGTAGTTGGAGTAGGAGGAGGAGGAGGAGTAGTAGTATTATTAGTAGTACTACTGGGAGTTTTAGATATAGTAGTAGTACTAATTGCAGTAGTAGTAGTAGCAGTAGTAGGTGAGTTGTAGTAGTAGTAGCTGCAGTATAGTTGTGGTAGTATCAACTGCAGTAGTAGCAGCAGCAGCAGATGTAGTAGTTGCAATAATAGTGATAGTAGATAATAGCAGCAGCAACAGTAGTAGCAGTAGAAGTAGTAGAAGTACTTGAAGTAGTACTAGTAGAAGTATTAGTAGTATCAGTAGTAGGAGCTGTAGTAATTATAGTAGTAGGAGTAGTAGTAGTCGTAGGAATAGTATTAGGAGTTGTAGTTTGACTAGCATTAGTAGTAATAGTAGTAGTAGTAGTAGTAGTAGTAGTAGTAGTAGTAGTAGTAGTAGTAGTGGTAGTAGTGGTAGTGGTAGTAGTAGTAGTAGTACTAGTAGGAGTAGTAGTAGTAGTAGTAGTCGTAGTATTAGAAGTAGTTGTAGTAGCAGCAGTAGTAGATGTGGGAGTAGTAGTTATTATAATAGTAGTAATAGTAGTAGTAATAACAGTAGGTGTAGTAGTAATATTATTGGTAGTAGTAGTAGTAGTAGTAGTAGTAGTAGTAGTAGTAGTAGTAGTATAGTAGTAGTAGGAATGGTAGTTCGAGTAGTAGTAGGAGTAACAGTAGCAGGTGTAGGAGTTTTAGTAGGAGTAGTAGGAAGAGTGGTAGTAGTGGTACGAGTTGGAATATTTGCAGTAGAAGTAGCAGCAGCAGCAGTAGTAGTAGTATTTGTCGTAGTGGTAGCAGTAGTAGTTGCAGTAGTACAAGAAGTAGTAGTAAAAGCAGTACTAGTAGCAGTAGCACTACTAGTAGTAGTAGAAGTAGTTGTAGTAGTAGCAATGGTTGTAGAAGTAGTAGTAGCTGTCCTATTGACAATAGTAGTAGTAGTAGTTGTATTAGCAGCAGTTGTTGCAATTGTAGTTGCAGCAGTAGCAACAATTGGTTTAGTAGTTGTTGTTGTTGTAGCAGTAGCAGTAGTATCAGTAGTAGTCGTAACAGTTATAGAATTAGCAGCAGCAGCAGCAGCAGCAGCAGTAGCAGCAGCAGCAGCAGTAGCAGCAGCAGCAGCAGTATAGTAGTAGTAGTAGTAGTAGTAGTAGTAAGTAGGAGTAGTAGTAGTAGTAGTAGTATAAGTAGTAGTAAGTAGTAATAGTAGTATAGTAGTAGTAGTAGTAATAGAGTATAGCAGTAGTAAGTCGTGCAGTAAGTAGTAGCCAGCAGTAGCAGTAGCATAGCCGTAGCAGACCGTCGCCAGGAGCAGTAAGCAGTAGCAATAGCAGTAGTAGTAGCAGTAGCAGTAGCAGTAGCAGTAGCAGTAGTAGTAGTATAGTAGTAGTTAGTAGTATAGTAGTGTATAAGTCGTAGAGTAGTATAGTAGTAGATAGTAGGCGTGGTAGTAGTCGTAGTAGTAGTAGTAGTAGTAGTAGTAGTAGTACTTGCATTAGTAGCAGTAGTGGTAGCAGTAGTAGTTATACTAAAAGTTGTAGTAGGAATTGAAGACGTAGTAGTAGAAGCAATAGTCATAGTTGTAGTAGTAGTAGGAGGAGGAGAAGGAGGAGTAGTAGGAGTAGTGGTAGTAGTAATAGTAGTAGCAGCAGCAGTAGTTGTTGTTGTTGTAGTCTTACTAGTAGTAATTTCAGCAGTAGTAGGAGTAGGAGAAGGAGTTGTAGTAATAGTAGTAGCTCTAGTTGGAGTAGAGGTAGTTGTAGGAGCAGGAGTAGTAGTAGTAGTTGTAGTAGTAGTAGCAGCAGTTGTAGTAGTAGTCTAGTAGGAGTAGTAGTAATAGCAGTAGCAGGGGTAGTAGTAGTATTAGTAGTATTAGTAATAGTAGCAGTAGTTGTTGTTGTAGAAGTAGCAGCAGCAGCAACCGTAGTAGTAGCAATAATAGTCGTAGTAGTTATTGTAGTGGCAGCAGCAGCAACAGTGGTTGTAGTAGTAGTAGTAGTAGTAGTAATAGTAGCAGTAGTAGTAGTGGCTGTTGTTGTTATTGTTGTTTTTGTTGTTGTAGTAGTAATCTTAGAAGAGTAGGAGTAGTAGTTGTCGTAGTAGGACTAGTAGTAGTAGTGGTAGTACCTTTGGTAGGAGAAGTAGTAATAGTAGTAGCAGGGGTAGTAGTAGTATTAGTAGTATTAGTAATAGTAGAAGTAGTTGTTGTTGTAGAAGTAGCAGCAGCAGCAATCGTAGTAGTAGCAATAATAGTCAGAGTAGTTATTATAGTGGCAGCAACAATAGCAGTGGTTGTAGTAGTAGTGGTAGTAGTAGTAATAGTAGTAGTAGTAGTAGTAGTAGCTGTTGTTGTTATTGTTGTTGTTGTTGTTGTAGTAGTAATTGCAGAAGAGTAGGAGTAGTAGTTGTAGTAGTAGTAGTGGTAGTACCTGTAGTAGGAGGAGTAGTCGCAGTAGTAGAGCAGTTGTAGAACTAGTAGTAGTTGCAACAGTAGTAGCAATAGTAGTAGTAGAGGTAGTAGTAGTAGAAGGAGTAGTTGTCATAGTAGTAGTTAGAGTATGAGTAGTAGTAGGAGTAGTAGAAGTTGGAATAGTGGTAGTATTAGTGGTAGTAGTTGCAATAGTAGCTATGGTAAAGGTAGTAGTAGTAGTAGTAGAATTAATAATAGTGGTATTTAGATCAGTAGTAGCAGTACTAGTAGTATTGGCAGAAATAGTAGTAGTAGTAGTTAGTGTTTTAGCAGCAGTAGTAGCAGTACTAGTAGCTGTACGAATAGTAGTAGCAGTGGTAGTTGCAGTAGTGTTAGTCGTTGTATAGCAGCAGTAGTAGTAATAGTAGTGGCGATAACAGCAGTTGCAGTAGCAGCAGTAGTAGTAATAAGAGTAGGACTAGTAGTAGTACTTGTAGTAGTAAGAGTACCAATAGTAGTAGAGTAGAAGTAGGCATAGGAGTATTTCTCGGTGTAGGAGAAGTAGTAGCAGTAGTAGTCATAGTAGCAGTAATAATAGTAGTAGTAGTAATAGTAGCAGTATTAGTAGGTGTGATAGTTGTTGTAGGAGTAGTAGTTGTTGTAATTATTGTAGGAGTAGTAGTAGTTCTTGTAGTAGTAGTAGTTGTTGTTGTTGTTGTAGTAGTAGTAGAAGTAGTAGTAGTTGTAGTAGTAGTAGTGGTAGAAGTAAAAGTAGTAGTAGTAGTATTAGTAGAAGTTGTTGTAGGAGTGCTAGGCATAGTAGTAGTAGTAGTAGTTGTTGTTGTTGTTGTTTTTGTTATTATTGTTGTTGCCATAGTAGTAGTTGTAGCAGTGTTTGTCGTAGTGGTAGTAGTAGTCATTGTAGTAGTAGGGGTAGTAGTAGTTGTAATAGGCCTAGTTGCAGGAGTAGGAGTAGTAGTAGGAGTAGTATTTGGAGCAGCTGTAGTTGTAGTAGTAGGAGTAGTAGTAGGAGTAGGAGTAGTAGTAGGAGTAGGAGTAGTAGTAGGAGTAGGAGTAAGAGCAGTAGTAGTAGTGGTGGTAGTAACAGTAGTAGTAGTAGTAGTAGTAGTAGTAGTTGTTGTTGTTATAGCAGCAGTAGCGGTAGCGCTAGGAGTAGTTGTTGTTGTAGTAGTAGTAGCAGTGGTAATAGTAGTATTAGTAGTACTAGTAGTAGTAGTAGTAGCAACAGAAGTATTAATTGTAGTACTGGTAGTAGTAGTGGTAGTAATTGTAGTATTTGTAGTAGTGGTAGGAGTAGCAATAGTAGGGGTAGGACTGGCAGTAGTAGTAGTAGTAGCAGCAGCAGCAGTTATTGTAATAGTAGTAGTAGCAGTAGCAGTAGCATTTGTAGTACCAGTAGAAGTAGTAGTAGTACTAGTAGCATTAGCAGTAGTCATAGTAGTAGTTCTAGCAGAAGGGGCAGTAGTAGCAGAAGTAGAAGTAGTAATAATAATAGTAACAGTAGTGGCAGTAGTAGCAGCAGCAGTAGCAATATTCGTAGTGGCAGTGGAAGTTGCAATAATTCTCGTAGAAGTAGTAGCAGTAGTAGTAATATTAGTTGTAGGAGCAATAGTTGTAGCAGTAGTAATAGTTGCTGTAGTAGTACTAATAATAGAAGTAGGTGTAGTAGTAGTAGTAGTCGTACTAGTACGTGTAATAATAGAAGAAGAAATAGGAGTAGGCATAAGAGTAGTAGTTGTTGTAGTTGTAGCAGTAGTAGTAATAGTAGCCGTAGTGGTAGTAGTAGTAGTGGTAGTAATAGTGGCGGCGGCGATAGTAGAGCAGCAATAGCAGCAGTAGGTGTAATATTTGTAGTAGTAGTAGGAGTAGCAGCAGTAGTAGTAGGAGAGTTAGGAGTTGTAGTAGGAGGAGTAGTAGTAGTCATAGTTGTAGTAGCCATAGTAGTAGCAGTATGTATACTACTAGTAGTAGCAGACTAACTTGTAGTAGTAGTGGTAGTGGTTGTCGTAGAAGAAGTGGTAGTAGTAGTAGTAGGAATAGCAGTAGCAGAAGTACTAGTAGTAGTAGTTGTTGTTGTGGTTGTAGAAGAAGAAGTAGTAGTAGTAGTAGTCGTAGTACTAGTGGTAGTAGGAGTAACAGCAGCAACAGGACTACTACTACTAGTTGTTGTTATAGTAGTAGTACTAGTACTATTGGTGGTAGTAGTAGTAGTGGGAAAAGCTGTATTTGTAGTGGTAGTTTGGTAATAGTAGTATACTAGTAGTAGTAGTAGTAGTAGTGTTAGTAGTAGCAATAGTCATAGTAGTAGTAGTAGTAGTAGTAGTAGTAGTAGTAGTAGAAGTAGTAGTAGTAGTATTAGTAGTAGTAGGAGTAGGAGTAGGAGTAGTAGTAGGAATAAGTGCAGTAGTAGTAGTACTAGTTGTAGTATTGGTAGTAGTAGGAGTAGCAGTAGCAGTAGAAGTAGTGGTAGTAGCAGGAGTTGTTGTAGTAGTTGTAATTGTTGTAGTAGCAGTAAGAGTAGATTGGTAGTAGTGGTAGTAATTGTATTAGTAGTAGTAGTTGTTGTAGTAGTAGTAATAGTAGGAGTAGTTATGGTGCTGGTAGTAGTAGTAGTAGTAACAGTAGCACTAGTAGTTGAAGTTGTATTAGTAATCCTAGCAGTTGTAGTTGTAGTGGTAGTTGTAGTAATAGTAGTAGTAGTAGCAGCCGCAGCAGCAGTAGTATTTGTAGTAGTACCCGTAGTACTAGTAGTAGTAGTTGTTGCAGTAGTTGTAATTGTAGTAGTAGCTGCAGTCACAGTTGGAGTGTTAGTTGTGATTGGTAGTAGCAGTTGTAGTGGGAGGAGCAGCAGCATTATAGGGAGTAGTTGAAATTGTAATAGTAGTCATAGTAGTACTAGTAGAAGTAGTAGTAGTACTATTTGTATTAGTAGTAGTAGCAGCAATAGAAGTATTGGTAGTGGTAGTGAGGTAATAGATGTTGTACTAGTAGCAGTTGTAGTAGTAGTAGAAGTAGTAGTAGTACTATTTGTAGTAGTAGTTGTAGTTGTAGTTGTGGTAGTAGGAGTAGTAGTATGAATAGGTGCAGGAGAAGTAGTAGTAGTAGTAGGTGTAGTAGTGGTAGTAGTAGTAGTAGGTGTAGTAGTGGTAGTAGTAGGAGTAGCAGTAATAGTAGAAGTAGTGGTAGTAGGAGGAGTAGTGTTAGCTGTTGTTATTGTTGTTGTAGTAGTAGTAATTGTATTAGTAGTAATAGCAGTAGTTGTTGTTGTTGTTGTGGTGGTGGTGGTGGTGGTGGTGGTTTTTGTTGCAATAGTAGTAGCAGTAATAATAATAGCAGTAGTGGTTGTTGTTGTATTAGAAGTTGTAGTAGTAGTGGTAGCAGTAGTGGTAGTAGTAGTTGTAGTAGCAGCAGTAGTAGTATTAGTAGTAGTACTAGTAGTACCAGTAGCTGTAATAGTAGGAGTAGTAGTAGGAGTAGTAGTAGGAGGAGAAGTAGTAGTAGGAGGAGAAGTAGTTGTAGTAGTAGTTGTTGTTGTTGTAGTAGTAGTAGTAATAGTAGTAGTTGTTGTGGTAGTAGCAGTAGTAGCTGTAGGAGTAGTAGTTGTGGTTGGTAGTAGTAGTTGTAGTAGTAGGAGAAGCAGCATTAGAAGGAGAAGTCATAGTTGTAAGAGTAGCCCTGATAGTAGTAGTGGTAGGAGGAGCTATAGCGGCCACTGGAGTTCTAGTAGTAGTAGTGCTAGTAGCAGCAGTACTAGTAGAAGTAGTAGTTGTTGTAGTAGTGGTAGTAGTAGTAGTAATAGGAGTAGAAGCACTATTAGTAGTTGTAGTAGAAGCAACCGTGGTAGTAGTGATAGTAGCAGTAGTAGTTGTAGAGATAGTAGCAGCTATAGTTGAAATTGTGGTAGCATTTGTAGTAGTAGCGGTAGTAGAAGTTGTAGCAACCCAAAGAGAATTAGTTGTAGCAAAGTCATAGCAGCCGTAGTAGAAGCTGTGGCAGTAGTAGAAGTAGCACTGGTAGCTATAGTTGTTGTAGTAGTAGTAGAAGTAGTAGTAGTAGAACTAGTATTAGTTGCGGCAGTAGTTGTAGTAGCAGTGGGGTAGTAAGAGTAGTAGTAGTAGTAGCAGTAGTAGCAGTAATATTAGTAGTAGTAGTAATAGTAACAGTAATAGCAACAATAGTAGCAGTGGTAGCAGCAGTAGCAATAGTCGTAGTAGTAGTGGTAGTAGTAGCAGCCGTAGCAATAGTAGCAGTAGTAGTTGCAATAGAATTAGTTGCAGCAGCAGTAGTAGTAGTAGCGGTAGTGGTGTTTGTAATAGTAGTAGCAGTGCTTGCAGTCATAGCAACTGTAGTTGTAGCAGCAGTAGTAGTAGTAGTACTGGCACTAGCAGCAGTAGTTGTTGTACAGGTAGTAGTAGCACGAGAATTTGTTGTTGTACTGGTAGCTATAGTGGCATTAGATGTAGTAGTAATTGTAGCTGAAGAAGTGGTATGAGTAGTAGTAGTAGTAGTAGTAGCTATAGTTGTAAAGGTAGTAGTAATATTAGCAGTAGTGGTAGTAGAAGAAGTATTAGTAGTAGCAGTAGCTAGAGTAGTAGTCATAGCAGTAGTAGTGGGGGCAGTTGTTATAGTAGTGGAATTAGTAGTATTAGTCGCAGTATTAGCAGTTGTAGTAGGAGTAGTAGTAGTAGTAGTAGTAGCAGTACTAGTCGCTGTAGGAGTAGTAGCAGTACCAGTAGTAGTAGTAGCAGTAGTAGCAGTAGCCGTTGTACGAGTCATAGCACTATGAGAAACAGCATTAGGGGTAGCAGCAGTAGTCGTACTAGCAGTAATTGTAGTAGTAGTAGTCATAGTAGTTGTCGCATTGTAGCTATAGTACTAGGAGTAGTAGCAATGGTAGTAGTTGCAGTAGTAGTCAGAGTAGTAATTGTAGCAGTAGTAGTAGTAGTCGTTGTAGTAAGAGTAGTACTAGTAGTAGTAATAGTAGTAGAAGTTGCTATAGAAGTAGTAGTAGTTGAAGTAGTTATTGTACTGCTAGTAGCAACAATAGTATTAGTTGGAGTAGTAGTAGTAGTAGTAGAAATAGTAGTATCAGTAGGGGCAGTAGTAGTATTTTTCGTAGTTGTAGTAGTAGTAGTAGTAGCAGCAGCAGCAGTAGTAGTTCTTGTAGAAGAAGAAGAAGTAGTAGTAGTTCTTATTGCTATAGGAGAGGAAGTAGTAGTAGTAGTAGCAGTAGTAGTTGTTGTTGTAGAAGAAGTAGTAGTAGTAGTGATTATTGTTATAGGTGACATAGTAGCACTCGTAGTAGCACTAGCAGTAGCAGTGGTTGTATTATTATTGTATTAGTAGCACTAGTAGTAGCAGTAATTGTAATAATCGTTGAAGTAGTAGTAGTCATAGTAGTAGCAGTAGCAGTAGTAGAAGTAGTAGGAACAGTAATTGTGGTAGTTGTAGCTGTAGTAGTATTTGTTGTAGCAACAGGAGCAGTAGTAGCAGTAGTAGTAGTTGTAGTAGGAGTTGTAGTAGTGATTGCAATAGAAGTAGAAGCAATTGTAGCAGTCGAAGTAGTGGTAGCAATTGTACCAGTTGTAGCTTTAGAAGCAATACCAGTTGTAGTTGTTGTTGTTGTTGTTGTAGCATTAGTAGCAGTAGTAGTAGAAGCGAAAGTAGTAGTAGTACTAGTATAAGTAGTAGAAGTAGTAATAGTAGCATAAGTAGTAGTGGTTATTGCGTTGTAGTTGTAGAAGTAGTAGAAGTAATACTCATAGGAACAGTAGTAGCAGCAACAACAATATTAGTTGGAGTCGGAGTAGTAGTAGCAGCAGAGGTTGTAGCAGCAGCAGTAGTAGCAGTAGTAGTACTAGTGGTTGGGGTAGTAGTTGTAGGAGGAGGAGGAGGAGGAGGAGGAGTAGTAGCAGTAATAGCAGTCGAAGTAGTGGTAGTAGTATTTGTTGTAGTAATATTAGTTGTCGAAGTAATAGTAGTTGTTGTAGTAGTAGCAGTAGAAGTTATAACAGTAATACTACTAGTGGCGGTATTAGTCGAACTAGTAGTAGCAATAGTAATGCTAGTAGGAGAAGTAGTAGTAATTGCAGTAGTAGTCGTAGCCGTAGTAGTAGTAGTAGCAGCAGCATTTGCAGTACTAGTAATAGTAGTAGTTGCAGTAGTAGTTGTAGGAGAAGTCGTAGTTGTAGTTGTTACTGTTGTTATTGGAGAGGTAGTAGTAGTAGTAGTAGTAGTAGTTGTAGTTGTAGTTATTATTGTTGATATAGGAGAGGTCGTAGTAGTAGTAGCAATAGTAGTATTAGTATAAGTAGCAGTAGGGGTAGCAGCAGCAGCAGCAGCAGTAGTAGTTGTTGTTGTAGGAGTAATAATAGTTTGAATAGGTGCAAGAGAAGTAGTAGTAGAAGGAGTAGCAATAGGAGCAGTAGAATTAATAGTAGAAGCCGTAGTAGTAGTAGTGGGAGTGGTAGTAGTAGTAGTAGTAGGAATAGTAGTAGTGGTAGTAGAAGCAATATTAGTAGTAGTATTAGTAATAGTAGTAGTAATAGTCGGTAGAAATAGTAGCAGCAGCAATTGTAGTTGTAGTTGTAGTAGCAGTAGTAGTTGTTGTTGTTATTGTTGTTGTAGTATTGGCAATAGTAGTCGTACTTATAGCAGTAGTTGTAGTAGTAGTCATTGTAGTAGATGTAGTTGTATTACTAGTTGTAGTAGTAGCAGTAAGAGTATTAGTAACAGTTGTTGTTGTTGTTGTTGTTATTGTCAGTGTTGCGGTTGTTGTAGTAGAAGGAGCAGTAGTAGCAGTAGTATTAGAAGCAGCAGCATCAACCGCAGTAGTAGCAGTAGAAGTTGTTGTTGTTGTAGTAGTAGTAGAAGCAGCAGCATAGTAATTGTGGTATTAGCAGTAGTAGGAGTAGTAGTAGTACTAATAGAAGTTGGAATACTAATAGTAGTAGTAGTAGTAATAGTAGCAGTAGGAGTAGTCGTTGTAATAGTAGTAGTGGTGGTAGTTGTTGTGGTGGTGGTAGTAGTAGCAGGAGTAGTAGTAGTAGTAATAGGAGTAGAAGTAGTAGTATTAGTAGTAGTAATCATAGTAGTATTAGTAGTAGTAGTAGTAGTAGTGGTAGTGGTAGTAGCAATCAGAGTAGAAGTAGTAGTAGTAGTCGCAGTAGTCGCAACTGTAGTAGTAGTAATAGTAACAATAGTACAAGTACTAGTGGTAGTCGTAGTAGCAGTAGTAGCAGTAGTTGTAGAGGTAGTTGTAGCTATAGCAGAAGTTGCGATCGCATTAGCAGTAGTAGCAGTAGGAGAACTAGTAGCAGCCGAAGTAGAAGTAGCAATAGGAGAAATCATAGAAACGGTAGTAGAAGCAGTTGAGGTAGCATAAGTTGTACTAGTAGCTCTAGCAATAGTAGTAGCAGTAGAAGAAGTAGTAGTAGTACTAGTATTAGCTACGGCAATAGTACTAGTAGCTATAGTTATAGAAGTAGCAGTAGTAGCGGCGCAGTTGTATTAGTAATAATACTAGCAGTAGCAGCAGCAGCAGCAAGAGTAGTAGTAGTAGTAGTACCAGTAGTAGCAGTAGTAGCAATAATCGTAGTAGTAGTGGTAGTCG
Organism: Trichopus zeylanicus subsp. travancoricus; assembly: GCA_005019695.1. Classification (NCBI taxonomy): domain Eukaryota; kingdom Viridiplantae; phylum Streptophyta; class Magnoliopsida; order Dioscoreales; family Dioscoreaceae; genus Trichopus; species Trichopus zeylanicus. Next base: position 778,381 of record RXID01014425.1, read on the forward strand.
CAGCAGCAGTAGTAGTAGGAGTGGTAGTTGCAGTGGTAGTAGCAGTAGAAGTAGTTAAAGTAGTAGTAGTAGCGGAAATAGCAGTGGTAGTAGTAGTTTCGTCGTAGCAGTAGTTGCAGAAGCAATTGAAGTGGTGGTGGTAGTAGTAGTAGTAGACATAGTTGTTGTACGGGTAGTAGCAGTAGTACCATTTTTAATAGTAGTAGCATGAGCGGTAGCAGAAGTAGTAGCAATAATAGTAGTAGTAGTGGAAGTAGCAGTAGTAGTAGATGTTATAGTAGAAGTAGCAGAAGTAGCAATATTAGCAATAGTAGTAATGGTAATAGTAATTGTAGTAGCAGATGTTGCAGTAGAAGCAGTAGCAAGAGTTGGAGTAATTATACCATTCGTAGTAGCAATAGTAGTTGTTGTGGTCGAAGTTGCAGTAGTATTTGTTGGAGTAGTCGTAACAATACTAGTAGTAGGAGAGGTAGTAGTCCCAGTAGTAGCAGCAGCTCTAATAGTTATTGTTGTAGTAGTAGTAGTAGTAGTGGCAGTAGTAGCAGTAGTAGTAGCAGTAGAAGTAGTAATTACAGCAGCAGAAGAAGCTGTTGTTGTAGTAGTTTCAGTAGAAGTTGTAGTAGCAGCATTAGTAGCAGTAGTAGCAGTAGTAGTAGCAGTGGTAATAGAAGTATGAGTAGTAATAGTAGCTGCAGCAGTAGTAGTTATAGTAGTATTAGTAGTAGGAGTAATAGCAATAGTAGAAGTTGTAGCAGTAGGGGGAGTAGTCGTACCATTAGACATAGTAGTAGTAGTAGGTGTGGTAGTTGTAGCAGCAGTACCAGTAGTAGTCGTAGCAACTGTGGTTGTGTAGAAGTAGTAGTTGCAGTAGTAGTAGTTGTAGTAGTAGCAGGAACAACAACAACAATAGTAGTAGTAGTTGTTGTTGTATTTGGAATAGTAGAAGTGTTAGTAGTACAGTAGTAGTGGTAGTAGCAGCAACAACAACAATAGATGTAGTAGAACTAGTAGTAGTAGTAGTAGTAGTAGTAGTAGTAGTGTTAGTAGTAGAACTAGGAGTAATAGCTGCTTTAGTTGTAGTAGTAGTAGCAGCAATAGTAGTAGTAGAAATAGTACAAGTAGTAGTAGTAGTAGTTGTTGTTCTTATTATAGTAGTAATTGTCGTAGTAGTAGCGGAGGTAGTAGTCATTGTACTCGAAGATGTGGTATGAGAAGTAATAATCGTAGTAGCTATAGTTCTAAAAGTAGTAGTGATAGTAGCAGCAGTGGTAGTAGAAGGGGAAGTTTTAGTAGTAGCAGTAGGTATAGTAGTAGTCAAAGTAGTTGTAGTGGTGGTAGTAGTTGTAGCCGTAGAATTAGTTGTATTAGTCACAGTAGCAACAGTTGTAGTAGGAGTAATAGTAGTAATAGTAGTAGCACTAGTCTTAGTGGTAGTAGTTATAGTTGTAAAAGTAATAGTAATATTAGCAGTAGTGGTAGTAGATGAAGTATTAGTAGTAGCAGTAGATATAGTAGTAGTCATAGTAGTAGTGGTGGTGGCAGTAGTTGTTGTAGTAGAATTAGTTGTATTAGTCGTAGTAGTAGCTGTTGTAGTAGGAGTAGTAGTAGTAGTAGCAGTACTAGTCGCAGTAGTAGTAGTTGTGATAGTAGTAGTAGTAGTAGTAGTAGAAGTAGTAGTTGTAGTAGTAGGAGAAGTAGCAATAGTAGCAGTAGCCATAGTAGTAGTCATACTAGTGGGAGAAGCAGTTGCAGGGGTAGTAGTAGTAGTAGTTGTTGCAGTTATGGCTATTGTACTACGAATAGTTGCAGTAGCAATAGTTGCAGTAGTAGTCACAGTAGTAACAATAGTAGTTGTAGTAGGAGTAGTAGCAGTAGTTGCTGTACTAAGAGTAGTACTAGTTGTAGTAATGGTAGCAGTTGTAGTCGCGTTGGTAGTAGCAGTTGTAGTAGTAGTAGTAGTAATAGCAGTAGTGGTAGTAGTTGCTGTAGTAGTAGTAGCAATAGTGGTGGTAGTAGGAGCAGCAATCATAGTAGTAGTTGTAGTCATAGAAGTAGTAGAAGCAGGAGTAGCAGCTGTAGTTGTTGTTGTTGTAGTAATAGTTTTAGTAGTTGTAGTTGTAGAAGTTGTAGAAGTAAGAGTGGTATGAGTAATATTAGTAGTAGTAGGTGTAGTAGTAGCAGTAGTAGTAGAGGTAGTAGTAATAGTAGTAGCAATACTAGCAGTATTTGCAGTAGTAGTAGCAATAGCAGTAGTAATTGTAGTATTAGTAGTAGCCGTAGCAGCAGTAGTCATACTAGTACTTGAAGTAGTAGTAGTACTATTCATAGCAGCAGCAGTAGTTGTAGTAGTAGTATTTGTAGTAGTAGCAGTTAGAGCAGTAGTATTAGCAGTCGTAGCCGCAATAGTAGCTGTAGTGTCAAAAGTAGTTGTAGTTGTAGTAGTAGCAGTTGCAGCAGTTGCATGGGTTGCAGTAGTACCTGCGCAGTAGTAGTAGCAGTAGTAGCAGTAGTAGTAATGGTAGTAGTAGTTGTCGTAGTAGTAGTAGTAGCAGCAGCAGTAGTACTAGTAGTAATAGTAGCTGTAGTAGCAATAGTAGTATTAGGAGTAGTAGTAGTAGTAGTAGA
>RXID01014426.1:0-19762 GCA_005019695.1 Trichopus zeylanicus subsp. travancoricus
TACTCTGAATTAGAGTTGGATTTTTAATGAGCCAAATTTAGACATTGAATTTGAATCCAAATTAGAATCAAAGACTAAACTAAGATTTTAACCAAATTGAGACTTGCAAATAAACTCCTGAAAATTTGCATTTACAAATGAATCCCAAATTTTATAAAAAAAAAGACCCTGAAAATTTCAGAATTTTACAAATATGTTCTTTTTGTAAAAAGACTCTTGAAATTTATAAAATTACATTTTACTCTAATTTCTTGGCAAATTTGTAAATAAGCCTCTCAAAATTTTTTATTTATAAATAAGGTCAAATTTTATTCAAAAAGGATCTTAAAAATTGTAGAATTTTTACAGATATATTTTTTATAAAAAGACCCCTAAAATTTGTAAAATTATATTTTAGTCCAATTTCTTGAAAAATTTGCAAACAAACCTCTTAAAAATTTTTATTTGCAAATGAGCCCAAATTTTATTCAAAGATGCCCTAGAAATTTTAAAATATGTCATTTTTGTAAAGAAGCCTTTGGAATTTACAGAATTACACTTTGGTCTATTTTTTGGAAAAATTTGCAAATAACCCCCTAAAATTCATCATCCGAAAATCGTACAAAATTTGGACATTCTCATTTGGGAAACAAATCCCGATCAAGTGATCATAGCCAATCACAAAAAAAGTGAAAATACAATTCAATCAAATATTACAATCATTATGCAACCAAATTTAGCAATCAAACCAATCAAAATTTGGTTTTGAATCTTCTCGATTTGGGTTTAAATCTTCTCAACGGCCTATAAATCAGTGGGAGCCTACAGAGAGGAGGAACGACAACAACAAGGATTAGAACAGTGAAGAAGAGAAGAATAAGGATATCAAAGAGAAGATTAGAGGAAGGTCAGTATAACTTAGCTTTTCTTTTCTTTGATCTTTCAACCTTCTGTTTTGCCCCTCCTCTTCTATCTCTATGACATCCTGTTGCCTGCATGATGAGCCTGATTCTCCAACCACCTGATAACTTGCCCCCTGTATTACTGCTAGGATGAACACAAGACCTCAATAGACCCTGCATCGAGCTCTGGTCACCCACCATGCTTCTTAGAGATCCTCTTATTTTTCCATCCATGCATGATCCTGCAGTCCTTCTCCACCTTGGTGGCTTCATCATTGGTGACAACACACCTCCTTTGCCTTTGCCACACTGCCACATGACAAAGGTAGGATTTGGCTAGGAGACGGTTGGATCCGACTAAGGAAAATTAGCGGCAAAGCCTTCCTACCCCACCACCGGGAAACCTAGCCAAATTTGGCTAAAGAAGGTGATCAGGCCGCTCCCTGCCTGATCATGGGGCGAATAAAAAAAAAAAGCAAGGAAGGGGGGCTATTGTTTGGAGAAGAAAGAGAAGAAGTATAAAAGAATAATAATAATAATAAAAGGACTTGCAAAAAAAAGGGTAGTTGGCAGTCCACATGGAAGGAGGGAGGTATGGGGTTGAAAGAAACATATATGTAATATAAAAGAAAAAACAGAAGGTTTTGCTTGCTTCTATTCTCATGACCTCACAATGACCACCCGTAGTCTCTCAAAGATGGTGGTAAAGTTGACAAACACCATGACTTTACTACAATCGTCCACGGTCTCTCGGAGATGGTGGTGAAGATAATAGACCTCGTAATCCTGTTGCGGCCACCCGTAGTCCCTCGAACATGCTAGTGAAGTGGGAAAACATCGTGACTCTGCTATGAACACCTGTGGCCCTTGGAAGATGGTGGTGAAGTCAGCAAACACCATGACCCTATTGTGGTCACCCACAACTCCTTGAAGATGATGGTGAAGATAGTGGCTTTGTAACCCCATTGTAGCCACCCGTATTCCCTCAATGATGGTGGTGAAGTTGGCAAATATCGTGTCCTTGTTGTGGCCATCCGTCGCCACTTGAAGAAGGTGATGAACATGGTAGATCCTATGACCTCACTACAATTGCACCTAGCTAGCGTTTCAGCTCACATTCACACTAGTCTTTTGGCTCACACCTAAGCCAGCCTTTGGGCTCACATTCAGCCAGCCTTCGGACTCACATCCAAGCTAGCATTCAGACTTGCATCTAAACTAGCCTCAGGATAGCATCCAAGCTAGCCTTCGGGCTCGCATCTAAGCTAGCCTTCAAGCTCCTGTCTAAGCCAAACTTCTAAGCCAGCCTTTGGGCTCATGTCTAAGCAAGCCTTCAGGCTCACATCTAAGCTAACTTTTAGGCTTGCATCTAAGCCAGCTTTCGAGCTCACTTTTAAGCCAACCATCAATCTCATACTTAGCCAGTTTTCAAACTCACATCTAAACTAGCCTTTGGACTTGTACTTAGCTAACCTTAGGGCTTGCATCCAGCTAAGTCTTTGGGCTCACACTTAATCAGCCTTCAGGCTCGTATCTAAGCCAATCTTTGGGCTCACACTGAGCTAGGCTTCAGGCTCATCTAAGCCAATCCTTGAGCTAAGTGTTGTACTTAGCCAGCCTTTAGACTCACATCTAAGCCAACCTTCAAGCTCACACTTAGATAGCTTTTGAACTCACATCTAAGCTAACCTTTGGGCTCACACATAACTAGCCTTTAGGCTCGCACTTACCTAGTCTTTGGGCTCGTATATAAGCTAGTCTTTAGCCTCACATGCAGTTAGCCCTCAAGCTCACACTAACTCAGCTTTCAAGTTGCAAACTAAGCCAACCCTCGAGTTCCCACATTTGAAATCGAGCTACGGGTCTATTTAAAATCATCATTAATAGCCAAGGATGCTCAAATTAAATTGCTTAACATGGAGTAATTCAATTATATTAAAATTAAACTCAATTAAAACAAGTGGACCAAGGCTAAGTTGGCTCAAATGGACATAAATTAATAAAAAAATGGTTTAAAACCCAAATCAAACTGAACTCCAGAAAATCTAAATTGAGTTAACCTAAACCAAATAAACTTAGATTCAACCATAATAAGGCTCAAGATGGGTTGATCTAAAAATCAAATTGAGTTCAAATCAAATCCAATCTGAATTGAACTAAGTCCAAATCAAACCATGATTGAGTTGAATCAAATCTAAACTAAAAGGATAAACTTAAAGTCAGACTAAAACCAAGTTAGGCTAAACTTGAACTAGAACCAAGTCGAGCTAAATTGACTTGAACGTGAACCAAAGCTCAATAGACCCAGACTCTATAGAGGTCCAACATAAGATCAAAACTTAAGCTAAATAAAATTGAACTCAAACGTAAACCATATTAGTCCCAATGGAGTTCATCAAGGTCAAATTGAGTCTTATTGAAAGTGTTAAAACTTCGGTAATACTCCAAAACTATGAACAAAAGACAGTGCCACCCTCTGACATGAACCTGAATTAGTTTAAATAGAACTAAATAAAATCAAACTAAGTATCACTATGTGTGCTGAACCTTCGATAATACTCCAATGTTATAAACAAAGGGTGAGGTTACGACCCTAACCCGAACTAGAATTAGTTCAAATTGAGCTAAATAAGGTCAAACTGGATCTTACTCAGTGTGCTACAAAAGCCTTCAGAAACACTTCAATTTATACCCAACCTCATAAACCATTGATATCGTTGTCAAATCAAAGAGGTTAATCACCAACACACTCAAAGCCTTCATCAATACTTCAAAGTTATACCCAATACCATGAGCCATTAGTAATGCTGCTAGATTTAAAAAGTTAATTGCCAATATGCTCCAAGCTATTGGCCACACTTCAAAGCTATACTCAACCCCCTAAGCTATCAGTGATGCTACCAAATCAATGAAGTCAACCAATAATACACTCAAAGCCATTGGCTATACTTCAAACTAGTCAGCCCCATAAGCAATTGATGACGTGCTCTTTAAGCTAGTCAACCCAGAAGCAGTTAATGATGCACACTTTGAAGTTAATCAACCCTAGAAGCTATTGATGATGCATCTTCCAAGTTACATCCAACCCCAAAAGTCGTTAGTGATGTTGTCAAATCAAAGAAATTAATCATCAACATACTCTAAGCTGTTGGCCACACTTCAACAGTTATATCTAACAACATAAGCTATTGGTGTTGTTAACAATCCAAAGAAGTTAATTGCTAAAATGCTCAAAGCAATTGGCCACATTTCAAAGTTATACCCAACCCTTAAGCCATCGGTGATGCTGTCAAATCAATGAAGTTAACCAACAATGTGCTCAAAGTAGTTAGCCATACTTCACACTTGTCAACCATAGAAGTAGTTGACCACGCAACCCATAAGCTAGTCAACCCCACAAGTAGTTAATAACATCCTTTTAAACTAGTCAACCCCACAAGCAGTTGATGATGCACCCTTTCCAAGCTAGTCAACTTGATAAGTAGTTGACAATGCACTTCTCCAAGCTAGTCAACCCCACAAGTAGTTGACGATGCACCTCTCCAAGCTAGCCAACCCCACAAGTAGTTGACGATGCATCTTTAAGCTATGCCCAAACTTATAAGTTGTTGATGACACTATTAAATCAAAAAGAAGTTATCATCTATGTCTTATCGGCTATGAAAACACTTCAAGGTCAACGGAGTTATCACCAACTCCTTGGTAGCTAATGGAAATACATCAAATTATGGACTTATCATCGATACTCAAAGCCATTGAAAATACTTCAAACACCAGACAATGAAGTTATTGTCTATACCTTATCGGCTATGAAAATACTTCGAAATGAAAGAAGTTATTGGCAACACCTTACTAACTAACGAAAATACTTCAAGTCATGAAGTTATCATGAATACTCAAAGTTATTGGAAATAGTTCAAACTTCTCCCATTCCCTTCCATGATCAAGATCAAATGCAATGTGATCCAGCGCAGCGGAAGCGAGGCAGCAACACATCAAAGGTTCTTCTCCACTCGTTCTCTTTTGCTTTTCCTTCATTTTTTCTATAATTCCATATTGAAATTCATTATAATAACGTCTTTCTCAAACTAATCAAATACTTTCTTCTTTTGTGTCTCTACTTTTATTAGTTAGATTTCTCACTTTAGGAGGTTCCTGACAATTGTCAAGATAATTAACAACAGAGGCTTACACCTATTGAAAGTCAATATTTTCACAACACCTAATAGCACATTTAAAATAAATTTTGATTTGTGATTCAACATCACTCTCAGGGTCTTCGCTATCCCAAACCACCAAAATTGATCCCAAAAATATTCAAAACTAAATTTTGACTTGAGTCTGATTTAACTCAGTTCAATATTCAAAACTTAATTTCAATTCAAGTGTGATTTGATCCAGTTTAATATTCAAAACTTAATTTTGATTCAAGTCTGATTTGATTCAATTTTTGTTAGGTTTTATCTTGTGTTGGACTCTTATTGAGTTCTTAATAGCTCTTAATAGAAACCATTAAGGGAAGATCCAAGATTCGTCCTGATTTCGGTTATGGTGTGATCCAATTTTGTTTTAGGTGTGACCTAGTTTTGGTTTAGGTTTGACCTTATTTTGATTCAAGTTTGATCTAGTTCTTGGGTTGGGTTTGAATCGATTCGATTCAACTTGACTCAACTTGAGACTAATTTGGGTTTGGTTTGAAATTGGTTCGAGTTTAGTTCAAATGTGATTTGACTCAATTAAAGTTAAATGTGAACTTCTTTTGATTTCTGGTTGACTCAATTTGACCTTGATCAAGTCTTGACCTGATTCAAACCCGATTAAGGTTGGGTCTAAACTCAAATCATCATTTTTGTTCTGATTGAAATGGATGATCAATTGGGATGTCAGATGACCGATTGAAAGGATGTCACTCCAAGTTCAACAAAATTGAACAAGAGGAGGTTCTAGCCCAAAGATTGGCCTATAGTCCAAATGATCATGAGTCTAAAGGCTAGCTTATAAATATTCAACGAGCCTAAAGGCTAGCCTATAGACATCCGATGAGCCCCAAAGTTAGTCTATAGTCCAAATGATCATGAGCTCAAAGATTAACTTATAGACGTTTGGCGAGCCCTAAGGTTGGCTTATAATCCAAATGATCGTATGCCCAAATGCTGGCTTATAGATATTTAGTAAGTTCAAAAGTTGGCCTATAATCTAAATGACTGCGAGCTCGAAGGCTGACTTATAGACATTCCACAAGCCCGAAGGCTAACTTATAGTCTAAATGATCATGATCCCAAATACTAGCTTATAAACGTTTGGCAAGTGCAAAAACTAGCTTATAGTGCAAATAATCATAATCCTAAAGTTTGGCTTATAAATGTTTAATGGACCCGAAAGATGGCTTTTAATCAAAATGGCTTTTGGAAGGTTGGTCCTAGACCAATTGTCTTTCAAACGAGCCCAAAGCCTGGCCTTTAATAATTAATATAGTCAAATTTCCTTTTTCTTTTTCTGAGAAGCATATTTTCTGTATTTTTTTTTGTTGACCCAAATTTCTCCCTTTTTTAGTTTTTGTTGGCTGAATTTTTCTTTTGTTTTTCTAAATGGCCAAAACTCCCCCTTTTTTTATATTTTTTGAACCATCTTCTTCTCTTCATCTTGCTCTCCACCAGAGAAAGGGTAGGCCTTTCCCCATCTAATCTTAGTTGGATCTGATCTGATCTAGGCCGAATCCAATGACAAGCTCCGACGGATGGCAGTTGGAGAGGTCGTGTTCGCAAGCAGAGCCAAGGCTAGTGCGATGGAAGGCCAGCGAAGGGTGCAATACCCTACACAAGTGCGGGGAGAGATGGCCAGCGTAGTGCTGCCATAGGAGGTCCAAGCTAGCAAAGATAGAGTGAAAGACGCTTGGTGGGGCACGGATGACGCACAGGAAATGTAAGAGCAGTCAGCATAGTGTCCTCTCCAGTGAGAGAAGTTATAGGGAGATGATGGTGCCAAGCAGGTGTTGGCACGGTGGAGCTCACAGGCAGTGATGGAGACGAGAGGCCAGAAGGATTGGTCAATAGAGCTTAGGAGGAAGGGCAACGCTCAGGTAGAGCTCGCATGGAGCATGAGCTGGGCTGGCCGTGTGGCGCAAACTGGGACAGAGACTCAGGTGAGCTTGCGGGATGACGTAGCAACAAGCGTGGTAGACGAGGAAAACACCGTTGCCTCTGTTAAGAACTCCTTGAATCCACAAGGAAGAGAGAAAATTCACTAAAGTAGAACTTTATTGAGAATAAAAGTTGTCCCCGTCCATAGAACTGAAGGCCTATTTATACAAATACCAGAAATCCAATTTGAGTAAGTTTCTGACTTCCCAAGTCCTAAACTGAATATAACTCAGTTTAAACCCATTAATTAGGTTGGTAGAAGTTCTAAATAAGTTAACCTATGAAAATAAAATCCTAAATAAAGATTCATCCTTCCCAAGTCCTAAACTGAATAGGATTCAGTCCAAAATTGTTCTTGGGTTGGTGGAATCCGAGAATAAGTCCTAAGACATCATAATAAAGAGAATTTTAAACATAGAAAGGTACTAAGTAAGGTAAATCCTAAGTTTAAATAGAAGAGTGAATCAAATCATTTGTCATGGCCCCTTGACTTCTGAATTAGCTTCTTTGATATTCTTGAACTTCCTTTGAGTGTCCTACATCAATTTCCCCCCACCTTTGTAACTAGCTTTCTTCTTTCTTTGTTGCTATCTTTTTTTATTTTCTTCTTCTTCTCATATTTTTCCTTGCAGTGTTCGCTTTGGATCAGATCCAATCGGGATTTTCAGAATAATAATACCCAAATAAAAATAAAAAACTGCTAAGCCAAACAGAGGCATCCATAACGCAACGGCTATATCGCCTTTATTTAATGTTTGCTTAAATAGGATGAACATGATGCAATTGGAGCCAGGAAGCAGCATGACTCAGAAGCATTGGATTGGAATGACTATAAATCTATGCCCTTCACCCAATGTGTAAAATACAAAGCCAGTCCCATGAATTCCTTCTAGTGGTTAAAATTACAATGTTCCAATTTCTTTTTACTAGCTTTTATGCCCAAGGTTCATGTTTGGGCCATGGCGTTCTAAATATGTCAAGAAAATGTGATCTAAACTACCTCCAGGTAATCAGTCAGATGCTAAGATTGGCTAATATCACTAGCGAAGTCTTTCGATAGGCCATGGCTGATGTTCCTATCAAAGGTAGGTTTTTCTATGCATTGTCCTCAGGAGTTTCTCACATATTTAGCAGCCTTCACTCTCATGTTAACTTTGTATGTGTACCTTCTTCGGCTGGCAGGGTACACCATTCCCAAAGGGTGCATGGTGTTCGCATCTTTTAGGGCTGTTCATATGGATATTGAGTATTACAATGACGCAAGAACCTTCAATCCATGGAGATGGTAGGTGACATCCCTCGACTAATACTCATTGTTTTACTTTTGGAGACCATCAAAGGAGTACTACATGAACTGGTTGTGCATTATTGTGCAGGACAAGGATGCGCCCCAGCAAATGAATGTATTCACTCCATTTGGTGGAGGGCCACGGCTCTGCCCTGGCTATGAGCTCGCCTGTGTTGAGATATCTGTCTTCCTCCACTATCTCCTCACCCTTTACAGGTAGGTTTACTTCTTGACATCCTGTTGCTGCTGTTGAATTGAACACCTTCCGCTATGGTACACAAATTGACCGCTAACCAAACTAATGGCCACCACAGATGGGATGTGGCAAAGGAAGACAGGATGGTTTTCTTCCCAACAACTCGGACTCTGAAAGGATACCCCATCAACAAAAGGCCAAGAAAGGTTGCTGCCTCACCTTACTTCTCGTATACCTTATTTGATAAGGCAGTACTGGTGTTCTTTGTGATGTAAAATAGATAGTACTAGTTTGTCCCCTTCTATCTTCCTTGTGGATTCAAGGATCTATCATTATGAGAAGACGATGATCTTCTCCCTATCTCTCGTGCCCTCCCCCACTGCATCAAGTGGTATCAAAACAATGTTGTTCCTAAGCTCAACTCCATTGATTGTAGTTGGTGGCAACAACTCCATGGACGGTGATCTAGGAGATTATCAAATTTGAGATTTGATCAAACAGAATTTTCTTGCTTCTATCACGAGAAAGTACGAAGCTTTAAAACAGATTGAAACTAAGAGCCAAGTTTATCAATTGATCATTGAAGGGGCTCACAATCCGATGTCTTAGAGATCAATATACGAAGCTACTCAGGGAAACCAAAACCTTGGTAAGATGAATATTCCATACTTTCATGGCTATTTTCATGGTTATGAGAATTTGTTTATTTGGATGGATAAGGTTGAGAAATTCTTTAAGCTTATGGATATTCCCGAAGAGAAGAATGTGAAAATTATTGAATACAAGCTTGATGGTTATGCTTTATCTTGGTGGGAGCAAATTCAAATCCAAAGAACATGTTAAGGCAAACCAAAAATTCGCTCATGGCCGGAGATGCTTAAACTATTCAACATAAAGTTCTAAAAAGGGGATCAAAATCAAGTAAGACAAATCTCTTATCCAAGACCTGCTGGAATTGAAATCAATGGAGACAACCATGAGGTATTAATTTCACATCTTAGTAACTTTCATCTAGTATTGAATTATCAAATCGAAGAAGAGGTTGTGAATCGTGTGGAAGACAAACAAACTAGTGCAGAATTTATTGAGGGACCCAAAGATTCTTGCTTTCATGAGTTAGCAGATCATACAAAAGTGGCTTTGGATGTTGCAGAAAATTTTTAAGAGACTATTAATGAGAATTCATATGAATCATTTGACAATCTCGAAGGCTGCAAGGAGTTTTTTACTTGAGAAAATATTGACTGTGCTACTTGAGATTATTCTTTAAATTAATCAAAAGCCAACTCTCTTAAACAACTGGAGGAAATTCCTATAGGGATTATCACTATGCAATATTTAAAATTTGTAATGACATATTCAAATTATTATAGTAATTATCAGTAAACTTGTGAAGAATACTCTCATTCCATAACAACAAATCATAAGTTGGTTTGTACAAAAATTTTATTTCAAATAAAATCGAAGGGAACCCTGCAAAAGTTCAAGTGGTTGTGCTAAAAGAAAATAGGAGATCAAAGTACTGAAGATATTACTCAAAGAAATCTTATTAGTTTACATCATCAGGTTCTATATTGGAATGTATTTGAGGAGAATATAACTGCAATAATAATGGAGACTTTAATCTTTGACTTGAGAAAAAGTCTTTTACAAGTGGAGGGATTTGATGTAGGACAACTACATCCTTTTTACAGTAAAATTAGAGACCAGTCCAAGTTAAATTCCAACTCCAATTAGGAATGATGTTTACATGTATTCGATTCACCACTTCAGTTTGTCCATCTGTTTGAAGATGATAAGCACTGCTAAATCATAGAGACGTATCAAATCGCCTCCACAATGTCTTCCAAAAGTGACTTAGAAATTGTGTCACAATTAGAAGTGATGGTCTTTGGCGCTCCATTTAGCATTACAATCTCCTGAAAGAATAGATTAGCCATCCTTGTTGCATCTGCTGCCTTCTTACATAGAATGAAGTGTGTCATCTTGAAAATCCTGTCGACAACAACAAATACTGAATCTAAGCCTCGTTGAGTCCTCGGGAGGCCCAAAATAAAATCCATCGATAGATCCTCCCATGGGGCATTTGACATAGAAAATGGGGTATAAAGGCCATTATTTTGAGAGCTTCCTTTGGCTGTTTGGCATACATAGCACCTTTGTACAAAGCGACCGATATCCCTCTTAAGTTGTGGCTAGTAGTAGCGCTCTTCAACTAGTGCAATGCTCTTGTCACACCCAAGATGTCCTGCTAGGCCACTACTATGCAACTCTTTCACCACTTTTTCTCTCAATGAGCACCTTGGAATGCAAAGATGAGAATCCTTAAAGAGAGAGCCTTCATAGAGATATAAATCACTTTTTTATCCTGCTTGGCACTTTCTTAAACTCTCTTTAAAATTTCATCTTCAGCATACAATTCCTTCAATAATCAAACCGTCAACTCGTGCGATATATACCATCAAGGCGACTTGTGGCGCAAACATCCGCCCCTTTTTTTTTTGTCCAGATTTGTGTTTCAAACAGAGGTGTATTACTGTAAGAATGATAACCATCGACCATGCATGCGATGAAGTCCTTCTGGTTATCAATGAATTTCAAAGCTTGGTGGTCAGTGTATAGAATGAACTCTCATTGAATTAGATAGTGCTTCCAATGACGAACTGCTTGTACAACAACATAAAATTCCAGCTCATATGTTGACCACTTCTTTCGAGTTTCACTCAACTTTTCACTATAGAAAGCTACTGGTCTTCCTTCCTGGGATAGAACGGCTCCAATGCCTATGTACGAAGCATCACAATCTACCTCGAATAACTTCTCAAAGCTAGGCAACGCCAAAACAGGTGCAGTAGATAACTTCTCCTTGATCAACTCGAAGCATCTATTAGCTTCTTGAGTCCAGGAGAACTTGTGTTGCTTCAAACACTCGGTTATTAGTGCCATAATGGAACTAAAGTTTTTGACAAACCTCCAATAGAATGTCGCCAGACCATGGAAGCTTCTAACTTCTGATACACTTCTGGGTATAGGCCATTCCTTAATAGCTTTTACCTTTTCTTCATCAACATGAATGCCTTCAGCACTTACAATGAAACCCAAGAACACCAAGTGGTCAGTCATAAAATGGCATTTCTTTGAGTTGATGTACAACTTCTCCTTCTTCAGCATAGTAATACTTCTGTTAGATGCCTTTTATGTTCTTCTTCATTATGACTGTACACCAGGATATCATCAAAGTAAACAACAACAAAATGACCAATGAAAGGTTTGAGTACCTGATTCATCAATCGCATGAAGGTACTTGGTGCATTTGAGAGTCCAAAAGGCATAATAAGCCACTCATAAAGTCATTCTTTTGTTTTGAAAGCAATTTTCCATTCATCACCGGGTCTAATTTTGATTTGATGGCATCCACTCCTCAAATATATCTTAGAGAATACCTTTGACCCTTCCAACATGTCCAGCATGTCCTCTAAGTGAGGAATTGGGAATCTATACTTTATTGTGATTCGGTTGATGGCTCGATTATCTACACATATCCGCCAACTTCCATCTTTCTTAGATGTCAATAAGGCTGGAACTGCACATGGGCTTATGCTGACTCTGATCATTCCTTTTCTGATCAACTCTTCAACCTTGTCTTGTAAAATTTATGACTCTTTTGGACTCATTCTGTAGTGGGCAGATTTGGCAAACTCGCTCCAGGAACAAGGTCAATATGGTGCTGAATATCCCTCATTAGGGGCAGTTCATTAGGAAGATCATTGAACATGATTTTCTTGAATTCATCTAGGAGGGGTTGCAAGCCTTTTGGAGCTTCAGTGGGCATTGTCTCCTTTCCTTTCTCAATCACAACAAATATTTGAGATGTCTCTTTAGCCTTGTTTATAAAATTTTGCACAATCAAGAAGGAGTGACTCTCCTCTTATAAACTTTTGAGTCGACGCTCTTCGCCAATGGGGGTAAGGATAATTTTCTTTCCATCTTTGAAGAAGATGTAGCGATTGTCTCACCCACAATGTGTAGAATCTCTATCAAATTGCCAAGGTCTACCGAGAAGAATATGACATGCATCCATCTCCACAACATCATAGGTTACCTCATCCTTATAGAATTTCCAATGGAAAAATAAATTTGACACTGTTCAGTTACCTTGGTTTCACCAACCTTTTTAATCCAGCCGATCTTGTAGGAAGAGGGATATGATTCCATTTTCAATTGAAGCTTATCCACCATAGTCTTGGAGATGATGTTTTCACTGCTTTTCCATCAATAATCATGTCCCAGATTTTACCATTTACTGTGCATCAAGTGCAGAAGATATTGTGACGTTGTAGGTTTTCCTCTTGCTTTGGGATGTACATCAAATTCTGAACTACTAAAGATAACCTTTCACCATCAGGCTCCTCGAATATTCCATCTTCATAGTTTTCTTGATCACAAGTTAGGTCATCATCTTTTGAGTCATGTAAATCGTTAGCCACAAAATTATCTTCAATAACCAGGTTCACAGGTTATCGTGCTGGACAAACATTAGAACGATGTCCAAATTTTCCACAGTGATAGCACTTTAGATCAGGATTTGAACTTGAGTTCTTTGCTGATGTGGTGTTTCCTAATGGCCTTGTAGGTCTAGCTTCAAGACTCACTTGTGTGGGAGGTTGAGGAGGTTGTGTAGCTGCACCACTATTAGGAATAGATTGTGCTCCTTTTGAATTCTCACCAATTGTTCTCCCCACCTGATTTCTGTGACAGGTCACTCAAATTGGGACTTCACACGAGTTGCACTCCTCACAGTCTCATTAACCATCCAAATAGGTTGCAAGGAAATCCTGTCTTGGATGGTTGTGCGTAGCCCACCGATGAATCTTGCCACTTGATGAGATTCGGTCTCTACTATATTATTACGTGCTGATATTTGATAGAACTCCTCAGCATATGCCTTCACACTGCGATTACCCTGTTGACAATTTTGATATTGCTGAAAGAGTACCTGGTCATAATCTATGGGAAGGAATTGCTTTTCGAGAAGAGCCTTCATCCGTGGCCATGCTCGAATTGGAGCTTTATTTTGGCATGTCCTTTCCAACTGGATGCATTCCCACCATGTTGATGCACCCCCCTTGAGTCAGTAAGCAACAAGCTTCACTTTTTTCAAATATGGAATCTCCATGTAGTCGAAGAACTGTTCCACTTCAGCAAGCCAATCGAGAAAATCTTTGATCTGAAGTTGGCCATCGAAAGATGGGAGATCAATCTTCAAGTGAAAATCATGACATCTATCATGCTCAGAAACTGGTCGATGAAGGATGTCTTCAATTTCTTCATCGCTGGAGTTTTCAAGGATTTGTAAACCCTTTGGATTTACTTGCGGAGCCTTTCCTCGATCAATTGGATCACAAGTCACTTCATCGATCTGTCGACGTGCTTGATTCAGGCCTTCAAGTTGATCCATCCTCAGCATCAAGCTTGCAAGTGAGTTTTGGATTGCCTCCATGGTCGAATCAAAATACTCATGGCTGATATGATTACCCACAGGAGCACTGTTCATAGGGTTGCTATTGGTTGCATTGTCGTTAGGAATTAAGCAAGGAGAGCCTCACTCTGATACTACTTGATGCAGCAACAAGCATGGTAGATGAGGAAAACACCATTGTCTCTGTTAAGAACTCCTTGAATTCATAAGGAAGAGAGAAAATTCACTAAAGTAGAACTTTATTGAGAATAAAATTGATTCTCCCGTCTATAGAGCTGAAGGCCTATTTATACAAATACCAAAAGTCTTATTTGAGTAGGTTTCTGGCTTCCCAAGTCCTAAACTAAATACAACTCAGCTTGAACCCATTAATTGGGTTGGTAAAAGTCCTAAATAAGTTAACATATGAAAATAAAATCCTAAATAATGATTCATCCTTCCCAAGTCCTAACCTGAATAGGATTCAGCTCAAAGTTAATCTTGGGTTGGTGGAATCTGAGAATAAGATCTAATTGACTCATACTAGGAGAGACTCATGATATCATAATGAAGAGAATTTAAACATAAAAAGGTACTAAGTAAGATAAATCCTAAGTTAAATAAAAGAGTGAATTAGATCATTTGCCATGGCCCCTTAACTTCTAAATTAATTTCTTTTGACATTTCTAAACTTCCTTTGAGCATCCTACATCAAAAGCCCACATCACTAATTTTGATCTCCAACATACTACAAAAGGATTGCATGACTAAAGGAAAGCTTTTGATGTAGAATAACTACATCCTTTTTATAATAAAATTAGAGATTCAGTTTAAGTTGAATTTCAACTCCAATTAGGATTTGTCAAGATTCGTATAGCTATAATCTGAAGGCCATATCTCCTAAGATATTGATCCAAATCTAGCAAATAATAATCCGTTGTAAAACTGAGATTGATTCTTACAAGTCTCTTATTTATTATTTTGGATAATTCAGACTTTGTATTGGTGAAAATTAGAATTTATTTATCAGTCTAAGTCAATAACAGTCATAGCCCAATAAGGAATAAGATTTATATATCTTTATTTAAGATATATTAAGTAGAATTCTTAGTGGAGTCTAAGTCCTATTTTTAGTCTATACTAAGTAGGACTCTAGGTTTATTAGAGGGCTATATATATAGCCTAAGGTTGTAATAAAAGAAAAGCTTTTTTATCAATAATATTATCTTATTTTGGGTTTATTCCCTTTCCATCTTCCTTGTGGATTCAAGGATCTATCATTGTGAGAAGATGGTGATTTTCTCCCTATCTCTTGTGCCCTCTCTCACTGCATTAAGAAGAAGATGATGATCTTCTTCCTACTCCTCATGCCTCCTCTCCCACTGCATCAAGTGGATCTATCATGGTGAGAAGATGGTACTCTTCTTCCTACCCCTCATGCCCCCTCTCCCGCTACATCAAGTGGTATCAGAGCAACGTTATTCTTGAGTTCAACTCCATTGATCGTAGTTGGTGGTGACAACTCCATGTACGGTGATCTAGGAGATTATCAAATTTGAGATTTAATCAAAGAAAGTTTTCTTGCTTCTATCACTAGGAAGTATGAAGCTTTGAAATATATTGAAACTAAGAACCAAGTTCATCAATTGATCGTCGAAGAGGCTCACGGTCCGATGTCTTGGAGATCAACATATGAAGCTATTCAGAAAAACCAAAACCTTGGTGAGGTAAATATTCCATATTTTTATGGTTATGAGAATTTATTTATTTGGATGGATAAAGTTGAGAAATTCTTAAGCTTATGGAGATTCCTAAAGAGAAGAAGGTGAAAATTATTGAATACAAGCTTGATGGTTATGCTTCATCTTGGTGGGAGCAAATTCAAATCCAAAGAACACATGAAGGCAAACCAAAAATTCGCTCATGGCCGAAGATGCTTAAACTATTCAACATAAAGTTCTCAAAAGGGGATCCAAATCAAGTACAACAAATATCTTATCCAAGGGCTTCTAGTATTGAAATCAATGGAGACAACCATGAAGTATTAATTCCACATCTTATTAATTTTCCTTTAGTATTGAATTATCAAGTCAAAGAAGAGGTTATGGATTATGTGGAAGACAAACAAATTAGTGAAGAATTTATTGAAGGCCCCAAAGATTCTTTCTTTGATGAGTTAGAAGATCATACAAAAGTGGCTTTGGATGTTATAAAAAATTTTCAAGAGACTGTTGATGAGAGTTCATATAAATCAATTGACAATCTTAAAGGCTGCAATGAAGAGTTTTCTACTTGTGAAAATATTGATTGTACTACTCAAGATTATTCTTTGAGTTCATCAAAAGCTAACTCTCTTGAATAAATGGAGAAAATTCATATAGGAGTTATCACTATACAAGATTCAAAATTTGTAATGACATATTTAGATTATTATATAATTGTCAGCAAACTTGCGAAGAATTACTTTCTTGCATGACAACAAATCATACGTTGGTATGTTCATTAAAAATTTATTTGTCATACGGTTGAAGGAAACCGTGCAAAAGTTTAAGTGGTTGTACCAAAGGAAACTAGGAGATAAAAGTACTGAAGACATTACTCAAAGAAATCTTATTGGTTTATATCAACTTCTATGTAGGAAAGTGTTTGAAGAGAATATAACTGCTAAAACAAAGAGTTTAAGTTTTGACTTGAGGATAAGTATTTTACAAGTGGAGGGGTCTGATGTAGGACAACTACATCTTTTTTATAGTAAAATTAGAGATCTAGTTCAAGTTGAATTCCAACTTCAAATAAAATCCGTCAAGATTCGTATAGCTATAATCTAAAGGCCATTATCTCCCTAAGATATTGATTCCAAACATCTAGTAAATAAAACTATTTGTTGGAAAGCTAAGATAAATTTCTACAAATCCTTAATTTACTATTTTGGATAATTCAGACTTTGTATTGGTCAAAATTATGGCTAATTTATCAATCTGAGTCAATAACAGTCCTAACCTAATAAGGAATAGGATTTATATATCTTTATTTAATATATGTTAAGTAGAATTCTTAATAGAGTCTAAGTCCTATTTTTAGTCTACAAGTAGGACTCTAAGTTTATTAGAGGTCTATATATACAGCTCGAGGTTGTAACAAAAGGAAAACTTTTCTATCAATAATATTATTTTATTTTGGGTTTATTCCCTTTCCATCTTCCTTGTGGATTTAAAGATCTATTATTGTGAGAAGATAGTGATCTTATCCCTATCTCTTGTGCCCTCCCTTGCTACATCAAGAAAAAGACAGTGATCTTCTTCCTACCTCTCATGCCTCCTCTCCTGCTGTATCAAGTGGATTTATCGTGGTGAGAAGATAGTGCTCTTCTTTCTACCCCTCGTGCCCCCTCTCCCACTGCATCAACTTCACAACTTCCTTTTGTTAGAGATTGAGATCTCTTGTCAAATTCCACCATCACAGATATTGTGACTTTGCTTCTCTTAAAAGGTAGCATCACAATAGTAACACCATTGTTAGAGATAGTATCCTTGACAAATCAGTGGTATACTGTAAATTATGACTTAACTATTGCTCTAAACAAATTTACTTGTGTTTTATTTTCAATGACTGCCCAAAAATTTGATTGTGGGATGAATTTTTAAAACACAAATTATATGAGGATCTATTAATTTATATTGTTCCTTTGCGGTCAGAGGAACTATTTCATTTTTGAATTTACCAGCAGCAGCAATAGCAACTACTTTCCTATGGGATTCAACCTATGCACATATATATAAAGAATCACAAGAGGAATTCCCTTAATTTTAGTGAAAAATCGAATATAAATAAAAAAATCTAGAAAAATTACAGTAGCTGCATCATGCTCCTGTCATGTCACATTGTAAAATTCTACAACAATTTCAGAATTGATGCCCATGGGAAGAAAAAAATCTTCAACTTATGTGCCTGAGATGAGAACCAACACATGGTAGGGAATGGAAAGCACAAGGAGGAAGAAACTTCACCAACATTTAACAAATGAGAAAATAATTAACAGAGAGATACTTTTGGATTAGCTCCTTCCCTTCCAACTGAATTTGTTGACTATAATAGCTGCGATTCCTAAAATAATCACAAATAAACTTCATGTATGTAGATATTAAATGAAAACAATAGATGGTGAACTATAATGTATACCACATCAATGTTATAAAAACTTACTTTAATAGCAGCAGAACATCAACAACCACTTGAAATCAGATGAATTATGTTGATTCACTGAGAGGAACAATATCTATTTTGCCTTGATAATTGGTTATGAAAATCCGAACTACAAAAGAAAAGTTCAATTAACATATGAAAATGTATGTCAATTGTTAAATAGTAGGGAAACCAGTATATAATGTTGCCATCTTGCACTTAATTACTCTTTGAGAGCTTGGAGCCAAACTGTAGCAACCAAAATCTCCTATTTCAGTTGGGTTTGACTTTGGCCTTGTCAATCAATGCCTATAATAGAGATGAATTCATTACAAAACCCCAATAACTAAAACAAAAAAAAGAGTATCTAACATGTTCTAAAGTCTAATATTGCTGTTTTACTAACCTAACCTCATCTTAGTGTATTATCGACTAAAAAAGATCATCCAAAAAGTAATTACTGGATAACATCTACGAGTGTGTAAACCTTGAAAATTGAGGTTAAGAGGCATCTAGAGATTAAAGCCAACATCATGTTAACTTATCATTTTTTTCTAAAGAATGCTTAGCATGTTCTCCATAACGATTATAAAAAACACATAAAGACCATTATTAATTTGCAAAAATAATTTGCCTTTTGATGCAATGAAGCATAAATTGTAGGGGAGAAAATCACTGTTTTTTTGTCATGATATATCTTTGAACTCACAATAAAGATAAAGAAAATAAATTAAAAATAAAATAATATTATTGATATAAAGTTATTTCTTTCATTATAAACTCAAGTTGTATATATATTTTTTAAATAAACTTAAAATTCTAATTGGAATAAATTAAAGTAATACTCAAATTCTAATAATAATTCTGAATAACTTATTTTAAATAAAAATATCTAAATTTTGTTTCACATTAGGTTAGAATTGTTACAAACTAGAACTCAAAAAAAAAATTCAAATTTTAATCAATTTTAAAACTAAATTAATAAAAGTAATCATAAATTGTAAGACTCAATCTCATATTTCCAATGGGTGGTTATTTATCTTATTTGGCAAATATTTTGAATGATATGGTCTATGGACTACAACTACATCAATTTTGACAAATTCAAATTGGAGATGAAATTTAATTTTTACTTGTCTCCAATTTTACTATCCAAAAAAGTATAATTGTCCTACATCACCTTTTCTAACCATACATATTACAACAACTAAAAAAAGAACTAACAATAATAATAACCCCCTCAGCCATAGCCTGTTAGTTGGTCTGTCCTCCATCAATTTCATATTAACCCTAAACCATCTTTTCTTCAGTGATGATTTAGCTCTTTATTCTGCTTTAATCAATACATTACACACCTCTTTCAATTGTCGTGGCTGCGATTATGCAGAGTGGAACCATTAATCCAGCTATTCACTTAATCTAACAGTTATTAGCTTAACTAGTTTAACTAACTAGATATTGTTCTTAAAATTGAAGATATTAGCATGCTAATCTTGCTAATGATTCACTTTAACGCCTATGATAGTCATAATAAAAAATGAAAATAGCCACATTGGATTTGCCATTTTTTACCTTGCAAGATTATTTACCTGACATCAAACTTGTGAACGCGCTTGT